>JAIXHY010000005.1:344559-797506 GCA_020449905.1 Globodera pallida | reverse complement strand
TATGAATAATTTTGTTTAATGATAATATTTATTTTGTGTCTTTATAATTGCTAGCCATTATATAATTTAAAAATTACCTTTATATTATTTCCATAAAATATTTTAACATATCTTTGTTATTAATTTGTTCTTTCATTTTATCAACTTGCTTACACGAAACTCTTTGGTGTTAAGCACTTCAACCAATTGCATTGGTTTTAGAGTGTCATTTAGTCACTGGAAATCAAAGTCATGCCTCAAAAGCTTTTCGCGCTAGTGTGCCAACTTTATATTATATTGCAACTGGCATTTTTATGTGTTTTAAAATAATATTTTTAATCTTTGTTTACGTATTTATTATATCAGTTTTTATTTTATTTACTAGCCAATGACAAAATACAACTCGCTAATTCGTCTATTTCTGGCTGGTCCGCTTCTCACGCCCATCATTAATTCATCGAACGCGTTTAGTTCCTTAGCGTGGTTTTCTCTAATAAATTAGTGTTTTTTGATTTTTTTATTAGTTTATTAGCATGCGATTCAATGTCATTTAAAAAAATATANTTTTTGGCTTAAAGTCGAAAGTATTATCAAAATATAAATTATAATCAATAAGCATTCGGAAGTGAAAATAATTACATGATNTTTTTCTCGCCAATCTAAACAATAAATTTTTGGATTTATCAGACTATTTTTATTATGCTTTCTTCGGACTATCATTTATTGCGAAAATTTATATTTTATAATTCTAAATGTTCGGTTTGAAACGCAAACCAATATTTTTATTATCTTTCCAATTTTTTTAAAATTCATAAATATGCATGCATTTCTTGTAGTCTGGAAACCACGGAAAACACTCAGCCCTAAAAGTAATGTATTTGGTTGTAGTTTGCATAAATGATTAAAATGATACACCTGTTAACAATTAATCATCAAAAGTTAAAAATAACAAAAATTGTTGTTTATTAAATCAATTTATGTTAAAAAAACTCACTTAAAACATTATAAATATAACATAAATAATAGACAAAAACAAACAACAACAAATTTTTGTAAATTTGATGCCAAATCTAAAATTAAAAATGCATTAATAACATTTTTTATTAATAAAAACCAAACGTTTTTACCGTGTTTTTTTAATATGATTGATTTAACTCTTTAAAGGTTTTTAATTTTTGCTTAATAATTTATCTGATTTTCAATCTCTTTTGATTTGTATTAATTTATATTAAAATATTAATAATTAAATAGCAACATAAATTATAGCTTTAAAAGTAGGCATTTAATAAGGATTTTTAAAATAATGTTTATTTATTTATATGATATGTTTTGAAACAATTTTGGTTTATATTTAATCAAGCGTGATTGAAGAATTCACTGATGTGGTGAGCTTTAGGTTTACTGATCAATGCAGGAAAAACTGCCTGCATCAGCAGTTGTCACCTCGAAAATTTGGGCACTTGACAAAACATTTCGTGCGGCACGCATATTTTGGTTCATATTAAGGTTTTGCTTTGTTTAAGTGTGAATTTAACAATTTATATTTTTAAATCGTTCATTTGTTGCATGCATTCTTAGACGCATTTACTGCATGGTTGCTCTCGAACTTTGTTGCTATTTTTCTTATTTTAATAAGACTACAAATGGAGCGAGGTTGCTGCTAACTTAGATTGACCATTTAAATATAAGTCTCAAATTTTAGTAATATAATTTTTTGTTACCTATTTTGTTTTTAATGTATTCAATGTAAGCTCATTGTTTTGCATTCATTCTCAGCAATCTAATGAATTGATAGATTTATAACAGCTTGGAAAAAGAATTTGTAAATCAAGATTTTTATTAACAAGAAAATTACAATCAGATAAATCGCTTAAATTAGGTATTGTTAATTTATTTGAACAATTTTGAATCTATATCTTTATTCCGAATGTTTATTAAATATTTTTATAGATCAACACTATTTTTACAACAGTTCTTTTATTCAATTTCAATTTTAATGCAACTATAAAATTATTTCAAATACTATTTAATAGTTCACAACATTTTTCTTGCATCCATTCGCCACGCAATTGGAAATTGAATTGGTATTTCAATTTTCAGTTGACTGCTTTCGCATTTTGTGTTACAAGTCGATCAAACTTTTTTTACATTTATTTGCCTATTTCAAACGTTTAAATCAAATAGCTTTATTATTTTTGGAATGTTTTTAAATCTATACAATTAATCAATAATGGTTTTTGCTAAAACTCACTATAAACTACCTTTGTAATAACTTAAATAGCAACAAATATTTGTGGCAAATATTACAAAACAATTATTTATCATTAAACAATTTTTTATAGCTGCAATATGGAAATTACTTTTGACACCAGTGCATTGTATCTATTATATTAAAGTAAATATTTGTGTTTATTTTTAAGCAACCTACTACATTTAAAACCAGTAAAAAGTTTGAAATCAATTGTAATAAGTAAAAATAAAAAAACCTTATTAGTTATAAAAGTTCATTTTCTAGTCAAAAAAGAAACATGTAAAACCATAATGTAACTAATTACGTTGTGAATATTCAAACTGGAATAAAAGCGTGCACATCACCGGGAGATTTATTAATATACAACGATATTTTATGGTTATGAATAATTTTGTTTAATGATAATATTTATTTTGTGTCTTTATAATTGCTAGCCATTATATAATTTAAAAATTACCTTTATATTATTTCCATAAAATATTTTAACATATCTTTGTTATTAATTTGTTCTTTCATTTTATCAACTTGCTTACACGAAACTCTTTGGTGTTAAGCACTTCAACCAATTGCATTGGTTTTAGAGTGTCATTTAGTCACTGGAAATCAAAGTCATGCCTCAAAAGCTTTTCGCGCTAGTGTGCCAACTTTATATTATATTGCAACTGGCATTTTTATGTGTTTTAAAATAATATTTTTAATCTTTGTTTACGTATTTATTATATCAGTTTTTATTTTATTTACTAGCCAATGACAAAATACAACTCGCTAATTCGTCTATTTCTGGCTGGTCCGCTTCTCACGCCCATCATTAATTCATCGAACGCGTTTAGTTCCTTAGCGTGGTTTTCTCTAATAAATTAGTGTTTTTTGATTTTTTTATTAGTTTATTAGCATGCGATTCAATGTCATTTAAAAAAATATANTTTTTGGCTTAAAGTCGAAAGTATTATCAAAATATAAATTATAATCAATAAGCATTCGGAAGTGAAAATAATTACATGATNTTTTTCTCGCCAATCTAAACAATAAATTTTTGGATTTATCAGACTATTTTTATTATGCTTTCTTCGGACTATCATTTATTGCGAAAATTTATATTTTATAATTCTAAATGTTCGGTTTGAAACGCAAACCAATATTTTTATTATCTTTCCAATTTTTTTAAAATTCATAAATATGCATGCATTTCTTGTAGTCTGGAAACCACGGAAAACACTCAGCCCTAAAAGTAATGTATTTGGTTGTAGTTTGCATAAATGATTAAAATGATACACCTGTTAACAATTAATCATCAAAAGTTAAAAATAACAAAAATTGTTGTTTATTAAATCAATTTATGTTAAAAAAACTCACTTAAAACATTATAAATATAACATAAATAATAGACAAAAACAAACAACAACAAATTTTTGTAAATTTGATGCCAAATCTAAAATTAAAAATGCATTAATAACATTTTTTATTAATAAAAACCAAACGTTTTTACCGTGTTTTTTTAATATGATTGATTTAACTCTTTAAAGGTTTTTAATTTTTGCTTAATAATTTATCTGATTTTCAATCTCTTTTGATTTGTATTAATTTATATTAAAATATTAATAATTAAATAGCAACATAAATTATAGCTTTAAAAGTAGGCATTTAATAAGGATTTTTAAAATAATGTTTATTTATTTATATGATATGTTTTGAAACAATTTTGGTTTATATTTAATCAAGCGTGATTGAAGAATTCACTGATGTGGTGAGCTTTAGGTTTACTGATCAATGCAGGAAAAACTGCCTGCATCAGCAGTTGTCACCTCGAAAATTTGGGCACTTGACAAAACATTTCGTGCGGCACGCATATTTTGGTTCATATTAAGGTTTTGCTTTGTTTAAGTGTGAATTTAACAATTTATATTTTTAAATCGTTCATTTGTTGCATGCATTCTTAGACGCATTTACTGCATGGTTGCTCTCGAACTTTGTTGCTATTTTTCTTATTTTAATAAGACTACAAATGGAGCGAGGTTGCTGCTAACTTAGATTGACCATTTAAATATAAGTCTCAAATTTTAGTAATATAATTTTTTGTTACCTATTTTGTTTTTAATGTATTCAATGTAAGCTCATTGTTTTGCATTCATTCTCAGCAATCTAATGAATTGATAGATTTATAACAGCTTGGAAAAAGAATTTGTAAATCAAGATTTTTATTAACAAGAAAATTACAATCAGATAAATCGCTTAAATTAGGTATTGTTAATTTATTTGAACAATTTTGAATCTATATCTTTATTCCGAATGTTTATTAAATATTTTTATAGATCAACACTATTTTTACAACAGTTCTTTTATTCAATTTCAATTTTAATGCAACTATAAAATTATTTCAAATACTATTTAATAGTTCACAACATTTTTCTTGCATCCATTCGCCACGCAATTGGAAATTGAATTGGTATTTCAATTTTCAGTTGACTGCTTTCGCATTTTGTGTTACAAGTCGATCAAACTTTTTTTACATTTATTTGCCTATTTCAAACGTTTAAATCAAATAGCTTTATTATTTTTGGAATGTTTTTAAATCTATACAATTAATCAATAATGGTTTTTGCTAAAACTCACTATAAACTACCTTTGTAATAACTTAAATAGCAACAAATATTTGTGGCAAATATTACAAAACAATTATTTATCATTAAACAATTTTTTATAGCTGCAATATGGAAATTACTTTTGACACCAGTGCATTGTATCTATTATATTAAAGTAAATATTTGTGTTTATTTTTAAGCAACCTACTACATTTAAAACCAGTAAAAAGTTTGAAATCAATTGTAATAAGTAAAAATAAAAAAACCTTATTAGTTATAAAAGTTCATTTTCTAGTCAAAAAAGAAACATGTAAAACCATAATGTAACTAATTACGTTGTGAATATTCAAACTGGAATAAAAGCGTGCACATCACCGGGAGATTTATTAATATACAACGATATTTTATGGTTATGAATAATTTTGTTTAATGATAATATTTATTTTGTGTCTTTATAATTGCTAGCCATTATATAATTTAAAAATTACCTTTATATTATTTCCATAAAATATTTTAACATATCTTTGTTATTAATTTGTTCTTTCATTTTATCAACTTGCTTACACGAAACTCTTTGGTGTTAAGCACTTCAACCAATTGCATTGGTTTTAGAGTGTCATTTAGTCACTGGAAATCAAAGTCATGCCTCAAAAGCTTTTCGCGCTAGTGTGCCAACTTTATATTATATTGCAACTGGCATTTTTATGTGTTTTAAAATAATATTTTTAATCTTTGTTTACGTATTTATTATATCAGTTTTTATTTTATTTACTAGCCAATGACAAAATACAACTCGCTAATTCGTCTATTTCTGGCTGGTCCGCTTCTCACGCCCATCATTAATTCATCGAACGCGTTTAGTTCCTTAGCGTGGTTTTCTCTAATAAATTAGTGTTTTTTGATTTTTTTATTAGTTTATTAGCATGCGATTCAATGTCATTTAAAAAAATATANTTTTTGGCTTAAAGTCGAAAGTATTATCAAAATATAAATTATAATCAATAAGCATTCGGAAGTGAAAATAATTACATGATNTTTTTCTCGCCAATCTAAACAATAAATTTTTGGATTTATCAGACTATTTTTATTATGCTTTCTTCGGACTATCATTTATTGCGAAAATTTATATTTTATAATTCTAAATGTTCGGTTTGAAACGCAAACCAATATTTTTATTATCTTTCCAATTTTTTTAAAATTCATAAATATGCATGCATTTCTTGTAGTCTGGAAACCACGGAAAACACTCAGCCCTAAAAGTAATGTATTTGGTTGTAGTTTGCATAAATGATTAAAATGATACACCTGTTAACAATTAATCATCAAAAGTTAAAAATAACAAAAATTGTTGTTTATTAAATCAATTTATGTTAAAAAAACTCACTTAAAACATTATAAATATAACATAAATAATAGACAAAAACAAACAACAACAAATTTTTGTAAATTTGATGCCAAATCTAAAATTAAAAATGCATTAATAACATTTTTTATTAATAAAAACCAAACGTTTTTACCGTGTTTTTTTAATATGATTGATTTAACTCTTTAAAGGTTTTTAATTTTTGCTTAATAATTTATCTGATTTTCAATCTCTTTTGATTTGTATTAATTTATATTAAAATATTAATAATTAAATAGCAACATAAATTATAGCTTTAAAAGTAGGCATTTAATAAGGATTTTTAAAATAATGTTTATTTATTTATATGATATGTTTTGAAACAATTTTGGTTTATATTTAATCAAGCGTGATTGAAGAATTCACTGATGTGGTGAGCTTTAGGTTTACTGATCAATGCAGGAAAAACTGCCTGCATCAGCAGTTGTCACCTCGAAAATTTGGGCACTTGACAAAACATTTCGTGCGGCACGCATATTTTGGTTCATATTAAGGTTTTGCTTTGTTTAAGTGTGAATTTAACAATTTATATTTTTAAATCGTTCATTTGTTGCATGCATTCTTAGACGCATTTACTGCATGGTTGCTCTCGAACTTTGTTGCTATTTTTCTTATTTTAATAAGACTACAAATGGAGCGAGGTTGCTGCTAACTTAGATTGACCATTTAAATATAAGTCTCAAATTTTAGTAATATAATTTTTTGTTACCTATTTTGTTTTTAATGTATTCAATGTAAGCTCATTGTTTTGCATTCATTCTCAGCAATCTAATGAATTGATAGATTTATAACAGCTTGGAAAAAGAATTTGTAAATCAAGATTTTTATTAACAAGAAAATTACAATCAGATAAATCGCTTAAATTAGGTATTGTTAATTTATTTGAACAATTTTGAATCTATATCTTTATTCCGAATGTTTATTAAATATTTTTATAGATCAACACTATTTTTACAACAGTTCTTTTATTCAATTTCAATTTTAATGCAACTATAAAATTATTTCAAATACTATTTAATAGTTCACAACATTTTTCTTGCATCCATTCGCCACGCAATTGGAAATTGAATTGGTATTTCAATTTTCAGTTGACTGCTTTCGCATTTTGTGTTACAAGTCGATCAAACTTTTTTTACATTTATTTGCCTATTTCAAACGTTTAAATCAAATAGCTTTATTATTTTTGGAATGTTTTTAAATCTATACAATTAATCAATAATGGTTTTTGCTAAAACTCACTATAAACTACCTTTGTAATAACTTAAATAGCAACAAATATTTGTGGCAAATATTACAAAACAATTATTTATCATTAAACAATTTTTTATAGCTGCAATATGGAAATTACTTTTGACACCAGTGCATTGTATCTATTATATTAAAGTAAATATTTGTGTTTATTTTTAAGCAACCTACTACATTTAAAACCAGTAAAAAGTTTGAAATCAATTGTAATAAGTAAAAATAAAAAAACCTTATTAGTTATAAAAGTTCATTTTCTAGTCAAAAAAGAAACATGTAAAACCATAATGTAACTAATTACGTTGTGAATATTCAAACTGGAATAAAAGCGTGCACATCACCGGGAGATTTATTAATATACAACGATATTTTATGGTTATGAATAATTTTGTTTAATGATAATATTTATTTTGTGTCTTTATAATTGCTAGCCATTATATAATTTAAAAATTACCTTTATATTATTTCCATAAAATATTTTAACATATCTTTGTTATTAATTTGTTCTTTCATTTTATCAACTTGCTTACACGAAACTCTTTGGTGTTAAGCACTTCAACCAATTGCATTGGTTTTAGAGTGTCATTTAGTCACTGGAAATCAAAGTCATGCCTCAAAAGCTTTTCGCGCTAGTGTGCCAACTTTATATTATATTGCAACTGGCATTTTTATGTGTTTTAAAATAATATTTTTAATCTTTGTTTACGTATTTATTATATCAGTTTTTATTTTATTTACTAGCCAATGACAAAATACAACTCGCTAATTCGTCTATTTCTGGCTGGTCCGCTTCTCACGCCCATCATTAATTCATCGAACGCGTTTAGTTCCTTAGCGTGGTTTTCTCTAATAAATTAGTGTTTTTTGATTTTTTTATTAGTTTATTAGCATGCGATTCAATGTCATTTAAAAAAATATANTTTTTGGCTTAAAGTCGAAAGTATTATCAAAATATAAATTATAATCAATAAGCATTCGGAAGTGAAAATAATTACATGATNTTTTTCTCGCCAATCTAAACAATAAATTTTTGGATTTATCAGACTATTTTTATTATGCTTTCTTCGGACTATCATTTATTGCGAAAATTTATATTTTATAATTCTAAATGTTCGGTTTGAAACGCAAACCAATATTTTTATTATCTTTCCAATTTTTTTAAAATTCATAAATATGCATGCATTTCTTGTAGTCTGGAAACCACGGAAAACACTCAGCCCTAAAAGTAATGTATTTGGTTGTAGTTTGCATAAATGATTAAAATGATACACCTGTTAACAATTAATCATCAAAAGTTAAAAATAACAAAAATTGTTGTTTATTAAATCAATTTATGTTAAAAAAACTCACTTAAAACATTATAAATATAACATAAATAATAGACAAAAACAAACAACAACAAATTTTTGTAAATTTGATGCCAAATCTAAAATTAAAAATGCATTAATAACATTTTTTATTAATAAAAACCAAACGTTTTTACCGTGTTTTTTTAATATGATTGATTTAACTCTTTAAAGGTTTTTAATTTTTGCTTAATAATTTATCTGATTTTCAATCTCTTTTGATTTGTATTAATTTATATTAAAATATTAATAATTAAATAGCAACATAAATTATAGCTTTAAAAGTAGGCATTTAATAAGGATTTTTAAAATAATGTTTATTTATTTATATGATATGTTTTGAAACAATTTTGGTTTATATTTAATCAAGCGTGATTGAAGAATTCACTGATGTGGTGAGCTTTAGGTTTACTGATCAATGCAGGAAAAACTGCCTGCATCAGCAGTTGTCACCTCGAAAATTTGGGCACTTGACAAAACATTTCGTGCGGCACGCATATTTTGGTTCATATTAAGGTTTTGCTTTGTTTAAGTGTGAATTTAACAATTTATATTTTTAAATCGTTCATTTGTTGCATGCATTCTTAGACGCATTTACTGCATGGTTGCTCTCGAACTTTGTTGCTATTTTTCTTATTTTAATAAGACTACAAATGGAGCGAGGTTGCTGCTAACTTAGATTGACCATTTAAATATAAGTCTCAAATTTTAGTAATATAATTTTTTGTTACCTATTTTGTTTTTAATGTATTCAATGTAAGCTCATTGTTTTGCATTCATTCTCAGCAATCTAATGAATTGATAGATTTATAACAGCTTGGAAAAAGAATTTGTAAATCAAGATTTTTATTAACAAGAAAATTACAATCAGATAAATCGCTTAAATTAGGTATTGTTAATTTATTTGAACAATTTTGAATCTATATCTTTATTCCGAATGTTTATTAAATATTTTTATAGATCAACACTATTTTTACAACAGTTCTTTTATTCAATTTCAATTTTAATGCAACTATAAAATTATTTCAAATACTATTTAATAGTTCACAACATTTTTCTTGCATCCATTCGCCACGCAATTGGAAATTGAATTGGTATTTCAATTTTCAGTTGACTGCTTTCGCATTTTGTGTTACAAGTCGATCAAACTTTTTTTACATTTATTTGCCTATTTCAAACGTTTAAATCAAATAGCTTTATTATTTTTGGAATGTTTTTAAATCTATACAATTAATCAATAATGGTTTTTGCTAAAACTCACTATAAACTACCTTTGTAATAACTTAAATAGCAACAAATATTTGTGGCAAATATTACAAAACAATTATTTATCATTAAACAATTTTTTATAGCTGCAATATGGAAATTACTTTTGACACCAGTGCATTGTATCTATTATATTAAAGTAAATATTTGTGTTTATTTTTAAGCAACCTACTACATTTAAAACCAGTAAAAAGTTTGAAATCAATTGTAATAAGTAAAAATAAAAAAACCTTATTAGTTATAAAAGTTCATTTTCTAGTCAAAAAAGAAACATGTAAAACCATAATGTAACTAATTACGTTGTGAATATTCAAACTGGAATAAAAGCGTGCACATCACCGGGAGATTTATTAATATACAACGATATTTTATGGTAAAAAAAATTAACGAAAATTTATTTAATTTTAAAGTTAAATTAAAAAAGTAAAGGTACAAGAAAATAGAAAATATTGTATTTTAAGAAATAAAATATAACAAAATGGAATTTATATTAGTTTTTTCAACTTAATTTAATAACTGTTTACCATAGCAGTGAAAACAATATGAGCTTTGTTAATAATTTATTTGATTATTACTTTATTTTAATTAAAACATTTTGCAACCACAATAATTTGTAAATAAATTTATAATCTCTTTAATATCATTTTAATAATAAGTTTTGTATAACTTTGAAGCAAAAGTAATTTATAAATAAGAAAATTATTAGTAAAAATTGAATCCTAAAAATTTATGTGAAAAGCTTATTCATAATTTAAAATATTTAATAAAACAAAATAAAAACGTTAAAGCGAGCGAGTTCTTTATGTTTGAAACCCAATAAATTCCTTCTGTGCATAATACATTATATTTATTAATCGTTAATAATGTACAGCTTTTGAATTTAATTAATACCCAACAAATTAAAATTAATATAACAAGATATTCACTACCTAAAACAATAAACATATTTATTATTAAGAATTAACGAAGACTTAACTATGCCAGGCGCTACACTAAAAATACCTTAATTTAAAGTTGTGAAAAATATCCAAACCACATGGCTTTTTCCTTCCTCCAAGACATTAAATAAAAAAAAGTTAACTCAGCAGAGGAATTATGTAAAATTCCTACATGACCGCATAATTATGCGAAAAATGGACTGCGGAAAAAACTATGTTTTTACAAAACTAATAAAATGGATACATATTATCCGCATTCAGATCCACACAAAAAGTCGACAAAAATTGAAAAAAATGCTTTTGCATCATGATTAATAATAACAAACATTTAGATTAAAAAGTTTTTTAAAAATAAAATTTACTATTCGGAAATTATAAATGTAATCATATACAACAAATATAATAAGATATTATGCATAAACAAACAAAAAAGTTAATTAGAAATATAAATAAATTAATGAAGGTCGAACAAAAATCTTTTATTTAAAAAAAATTCAAATTAGCCTACTCAAATTACATAATCGATAAAAATTTTATTCAAGCGAGCTATTTTTACCTGATTTTTATGTGCGTAAATTACTTTGCTCCGCCATGAACCGTTAACGACATATACACGGCAGAAAACAGCAGCAAATAAATAAAGAAAGACTAAAACAAACTAAAACAATTCAAAAAAATGTTGCGAATAAAACTATAAAAATAAATATAGATATCACTTAACTTAAACGGAATAAGGACAGCCAGATTTTGAAATCTATTTTTGACATTAATTGTTAGACTTTTTTTGCTAATTATTTGCTCGCCTTAGAAATCAATTATGGACGTCTTGTACAGCCGCAGCAGGAGGACAAATGGTATTATCTGGCATTATGCAGCAACTATTTATTGTTTTTTCAAATAGATATATATCGGATAAATTTTCTACAATGACACAAAACCGAGGCAATTTGGGTCGAAAAACACGAATATACATGATTTTCAATGTTGGATTTTGCGTTTAAATTATTACGATTTGTGAGTATAAATGAAAACAGAATTTAAAAGCGGTTGAAAATTTTGAAAACCAGCTTTTATTTAAATTAAAGGGTCCCCTGCAACCCCGCGCCTAAAGAAGTGCCCATCCGGGTCCTCGACCGTTTTTGGGCTGCCGTATATTGGAGCATACAAACAGAAAAAAAATAAAAAATTGCTTTGTGTGTTTTGGATGATGAGAAAAGAATTGCCTTGGCAAAATTGCTATGCGAAACGCGTAGCCCTAATTTTGTAATGTATTGTTTTGTTTATAGGTACCATGTGACAGACCTACAGTCGTCACCCACGCATGCGCGGCGATAGAACGGCTAAAATGGAAAAAGAAAACATTTTTCGGGTCGTTTGAACGGATTCAAAAACGGACCGCAGCGTGGGCCATGGAGACGAGGAAGCATGAGACCATTAATTTATATTTATAAAATTTTCTAAAAGAACAAATCAATGCGTCAAATAGATCACTATCAATTAATGATTAAAAATTTATTTCATTTATACTTAAGCCGATTATAAGATTAAATTATATAAAAACTTAAACAAATTATTAATTATATGAAAAAATATTAAATGGCTGATTAATAGCGCTATTAAATATTATTAGCTATACAAATAAAATTTATAAATTCTATCTTTTTTAAAATTAATATGCTAAATAATTTACCTAATTTAAAATAACAATTAATGTTCTAATATTTTTATTTATGTAGATTTCGCGCGCATTGGCAGGACATGTGTTTCAACTTTTTAAGTATCTCAAGGAGCAATCATGATAACATTTTTTTTTATCTACATATCATTTTGCTCAAACTCTGAATATAAAATTAAAAATGTTTTCGTGAATTTTATTTAAAACAATAATCCTGTCAATATGTCATATCGAATAATCTTAAAATATAATAATAGCCAACTCATATTTTTACTAATTCTTCAAAATTATATGTGTTATCAATAAAAATAAATAATGTAAAAACTACAAAAATTAAAAACATCTGCGTTGTAGGCAATATACTTAGATTTTCTGGAATATGTTTAGATTATGAACAAATTCTAAACGGACTGTTTTATTTAACACCAAATTTATGATTTGGCACTCAAAACATCATTATAATTCAAATTTTAGTTTTAATATCATAAAATATTTAATTAAATGATAAAATGACACAGTGGTGAATAAAAAGAAACAAGCTTATTTTAAAGAATGTACTCATGATAATTAAATTGAGCGCTTCAAATTTGTATCAGCATTAGCCATGTAATAGAAAAAAATAAAAAAGTCAAAGGTGAAAATGAATTAAAGAAATTCTATACTTTTTTTTTGTCAGGTATAAATGTACAAAAATTATATTTAAATTGTATCACCAAATAAGTGGTCAGAAAGATATTTTTTAATTATTTACAAAATTTAGGAAATACTTTTACAGCGAGGTCGCCTGCCAATTACAAAGCTTAAAACTTGAGAACATTCTAAAGAAGAGAATTAATTTGCATTATCTAAAAATGTCAAACGTCGCCTCTTTTTATAAAATATTTAAAAAATTTAATATTTATTTGTGTTTTAAGTTGCAAACGTTGTATTAAAATATGGTCTTATATACTTAATATATTAATCGTTTCACAAAAAATTATTTGTAAAAAATATTTAATATTCAAAAAAAAAGATTTAAATATTTTAGTTTTGATCTCATTTAATTCCATGATATATATTATATTAATCGTAATGAATGTTGTTAAATAAATTAATTGAAAATCATTGATATCATATATTATCAAACTTATTTTTTAAAATTTCTATCTATTTTTGTGGCATGTAGAATAATATAATAATTAATGGTTAAGAAGCAACAAAATCTATATAAAATTAAAGTACAGAAAGTCGAGATTATTAATTACAGTGAATTAAAAAAATTAGCTTAAAATTTTTATTTTAATAATGTTTACTTGCCCGACTATTTTATTTTCGCAATGCACTTCTTTTAAAGTTTAAGTGCAACATTTAAATAAATAAATTATTCAAAGCCCATAAAAATAAGGATCTAAAATTAAAAACACCGGGAGAAATATATCTACGCATTAAATTTTAAAGAAAGTTTAAATATTAAAACAAATTTAAATAAACTATTAATTAATAAATACATTAACGAGCAATGCTGAAAAATTTAATTCTCAATGCGTCAAATTTATTTAATTAAAAGTAAATAAAAAATAAACTAATGTAATGAAGCAGAATAATTAATTAATAAATTTTAAACAAGCGTGTGAAAATAGAAAATTTCAATTACAGCTGACGAAGGCGATTCTACAAATAAACCCAAACGAGGTGGTAAGAAAGCTTTACGAGGACGATTTGGTTGGCCAATTGGCAGATGAAAATTTAGAAGTTGGATTTTGCGTACCAATACACCTCAAAAAATAGTTTGGGATAAAAAGGTAACAATTTTTGCAAAAAATCAACATTTTTTGTCCGACCTGAAACCCGAGAATTGAGTATTTAGGGCAAAAGAATTGGGTGCGATAAAATTAAGAACGAAAGAAATGGAAAATGAAACACCAGCAACACAAACCATTCACATCTTGACTCCAATTAGACAACAGTTTAAACAACCTGAGGTCAAAAAACGCAAAGCCGATGCTTTATTATGTATTGTTTTAAAATTAATCCATTTTTAAAATTTTATTCATTTTTAAATAAATAATTTAAATAAAATTGTTTTATGTTTTCTTAAATTAACTGGAAATTGATTACTAGTAATATTTTTAAATAGACCAATTTATGCTTACATAAGTAAATAAATATTTTCAAAACATTTAAATTTATTTTTTGTATTAAAAGATTTTAAATTTATCACACGTCAGATATCTTCTTATATAATTTTCAAATTCTTTTAAATGAATACCCAGTAAATTAAATTTATATTTACAATAAAGTGTAAAAATAGCGGGTATTATTTTTGTCTATAATTTACTTAATTCAGCATATAAATGAACTTTTTAAAATGTATTTAATTCAATAAAATTATATAGCGTAAATAAAAAAAATTTTGGGTTAGTATTTTTAAAACAACATTCCGGCAGCGCATCTGGATTGCAGATTTAAATTGTATCTTATTGCCCCAGGTTTATTAAAGTTAACACATTGCTGGATTTTTCACCCGTAAAACTAATTAAATTTTTAATTTATTTTAAATAGCAATTCGGATAGTTGCTGACATTTTTTAAAATTATAATATGATTTGTTTTTATCTTAAAATTTACCAATCACGATTTATTTAAATTTTTTTGGTGGATTTAAAATAACAAGTTTACAATACTCTTAAACTTTATGTTTTAAGTCATTTTTAAAATGAAAATTGTATTGGTATAAATTGCTAGTGAATTTTAAACTTATTAGTTTTTTTTAAATGATTAGCTTTCGATAACTGATCGAAATCCAATTTAAGTCATCGTCGTTTACTTTAAAATCAAACTATTAAGTATCAAATCTTTTAAGAATTTTTTTATTAGTTAATAATTTCTTAACAATAATGTAGGGTTATTAAGTATTTATTTTTAGTTCATTTATTATTATGTAAGTCTTTCGAAGAGAAAATTTTGCCGCCATGATTCCACATGATAAGCCACGTTGTCTCTCCATGCATGATTACATCAGGGCGTGGCTCCGGAACAGTTGTGATTGGGTTGAGTTGGTGCCATACCCCACAGCTAATACGGACCACGGCTTTTTTGGGACGCGCCCTTCTGCTTGTAAATTAATTTATTATGTATTAAAGTTTTGACCCTTTATTAAATCATTTCTTATTTGGATTGTGTTGTAATAAATGATTTATATCTATCAAAAATTAAGAGATTGCTACTGTATTAAGATGTGTGTGCATTTTGAATTTTTTGATGTTTTCTTTTAATGAATAATAATTGAAACGTTTATTGCTATTGATAATATTGGTTTCTAAATGACTGAAACTGACCAATCGAAGCAAAATATTATCTTGCTTAATATTTAGTGATAATTTTGGCTTTATTTATTACAGTTTAAATTTTATTGTGATATAAATTTACATTGTTGACGCCGCTTCGGTGATTAATGGTACAAAATTAAAAGAGTTTTATCTCAAAGTATATTTGTGAAAAATTCTAAATTATATATTTTTTTAAAGGAGTCTATTTTTTCTATGTCATCATTTAATTTTTTGGAAATTTATAAAATTAATTTGTGTTTTACCATAACAAATTTTTATTTTGATGAAATATTTTATTTATCTTGATCGCGTACCAATCTGTCTGGAATTCAAATTTGGTAAAGAATTTTTTTGAATTTTTTAAAATCGAAAACCATCTTTTAGCACTTGATACTTCTTTTAATTTTAACTTTCTAAATTTATTTAGTTGTCAATAAAAAAAAGCATTAAACGGTGAATGCAACAAATATCGTCATTATTATTAATAATTTTTTTTGTTTATTTGAAAGCATTTAACATTTCTTTCACATAATATCTGCAACAATTGCCCTTTGTACAATTAATGCTTTTTAAGCATTTATTATAACTTTTTTTTCCTTTTAAGCCTTGCCCCAATTTTTTTTCCGCTAAGATTTATTTAACCTGCTTATTTCAAGCTCTTATACATAAAAATTTTAAAATAATTAATTTGACCTAAAAAAAATATATCGACCTCTAGTAGTGCATTCTGACCGAACGAAGCAAAATATTATCTTGCTTAATATTTAGTGATGATAATCACACCGACTCCGAGCGAATAAACTTTTATTAAAAAAAGTAAAATCAGACCATTTTGTTAAATTTTCTAAAAAAAACCAAAACCCAAAAAATGACCTAAAATTTTTGGCTTTTGGTTCCAAGTTTCCGGTTCTAATTAAAATCATCATTATTTTGTGGCTAAAACTTAAATCAAAATTAAAATAATATTAATAGGTATTACTGAATAAACAAACCTAAATTGTCTTTTGACTTTTTTTTGTGAAAGAAAACTCAAATTAATATATATTTTTTGGTTTTTTTCACTTAATTGGCTTCTGCTAAGAAAAGATTTTGTTTTCGAGGATTAGGAAATTCTTATTTAAACTGATTTACTATTTAATTTTTTGCTAAATTTTACGCACTGTCAACCCTGTCTATCCGAATCCGATCTTCGCTTTTAAATTGTTATAAATTAATCAATGCTTCATAGCAAATAAGCTATACAAATTATCTTTAAAAATATTTGTATGCTGTACTATCTTTTTATTTGGTTTAAGGTTCTTTTTCTTGCCTTTAATAAAAGTTTAAATCCCAATTGGCTTTATTGATTAATATTATATAAAAATTTGCTTTTGATTTGACTAATGAGGAGACGTTGGTTGAAGTTGGAAGCTTTTTGAGCCAATCAATTGCAGTTTGGCATGTGTATAAAACAAGAGTGTTGCTGTCAACTTTTAGATATTTAAATTTTTAAATCTTTAAAATTAGTAGCTTAAACGACCGCTTTCTCAAATAATGACATTTTTCAGCTTTTTGATAGGAAAAAGATTACAAATTAGCCTAACAAATAAGTTTAATTCAGGGGAATCGATAATTAGTTCTTTATTCCCGGTTTTTCACATGAAAAAATTTATAAGGCATTTAAAAAAGTTTATGCATAGTATAGTACTTTTTTATTTTTTTATTACATATATTATTATTCATTTACTTTTGTTGATTTTGTTTTGTTTCATAAAGTATGCATTAATAATATTTAGAATTATGCAAAATGAATTGGGTTATTAAATTTATTTTATTTATAAATTCCGACCAAAATAAATAAATAAATGAATATGATTGTTAAGTAAAAATTCATAAAATATATGATTTTTTTCTTGATATTATAAATTATGGATAAAATAATAAATGAAAATTGGTCAATGTTTTTTAGTCAGTACGGTAATTACAATCATTTTTTATCCGAATAATTGAAGTCATATTTAATAATTTGGCTTTTCTTTTTATTTATAATTAATGTTATTTATTTTTCTTTACAATAGTGTTTACACAGAATAATTAAGTTTTCTTTATGAGCACATAAAGATTATGCACCCTCGAGTAAGAGCTTATTATTGCCTATAAAAAAATTATATATATAGTTTTTATATATCGATATCGCCTAAAAATTATAAATGTTTTCAAGAGATTTTTAAAAAACATCAAGTAATACATAACTGTTATAAAAGTTTAAACTTAAAAAACTGTCATGAAAAAATCAATATAAGTTAAAAAACAATTATTTATAAATAATTTAATAAAAGTAAAGAAAAAATTTCGATCAAATTAAAAGCGCATTTGTAACTCAAATAATTTTTTCAAACCGAGCGAAGCGATGTGTTATTTAGTTTACGTCGTAATAATTCCTGGACGGCTGCAAAAAACATTTTAAATTCAAAAATAATTTTAACATTTATTTAAACCTAATTTTTAAAATTACTAATTAATATGCCACAATAGTAGATGAGAATAGTCATTAGTAATTTTATTATTTTGAAATGTTTTAAAATAATTTAATGGGCTTGATTTTGCATACAGAATTACATTGAGCTAGCATGATTACAAGATATATGAAGTGATCAGTTTTATTGACAGAATTTTTCAACAGTTTCGACAACAAATCGTACATCCAACTTTTCGTCAAATCCGACTACCGCTGCGCTATTGCCTGCCATTTTACGAGCAAAACGATACGACAACCAATGTTTTAAAGTTAATTTGAATACAATGTGTAATAAAATTTACTTCTATGTTTATATAAATAGTAAATTTAGTGTTAAAACTTTTGAACCATTTATGATCTATTCAAAGTGTTTTTTATCGAATTGGGAAATTTAAAAATATAAAGAATTTTATATTTATTTAGAATTATACGAATAAGTGCTCCATTTACATGATTTTTGTATATAATTTATACAAAATAAATTGTGTCAAACCCGTAGGAAAAAAAAAGAAGAAATGAGAATAGCACCGGTGCTAAAAGTATAAAGACAAAATAAATCATATATATAATAATTTTTCAAATAATTATTACGCGAAACACAAAAATTTGATTTTGTAAAATTTAAAGGGATACTTTAGTTCAAGTTATTGTTTTATATTTAAAAAAAACCAAATTCTTCAAGTTTTAAAAAAACAATAATCTGAATACAAACTCAAGTCATACATGTAAAATTAAGAATTAGTTATATGAAAAAATCTTAAGTAAAAATATTCTCAACGACGGTTAAAATAAATTAGCCAAGATTTTTTTTATTAAATTTTGTTTGCAAAAATGGGAATAAAAAAACATTCTTGACATAAATTATTATTCTCCGGCGGCGACGCGCTAAAAATTAAATTTTGTTAAAATGTCTTATATTCATATAAAAAAGCTGTATTTATTTTTTATTACGACGCGTCAACCGACGTCTTACACGCAAGAACGATCCGCGTTCAATACATATCTCCTCGCTATGGAAAATTGTTTGAATACAAATGATAATCTGAATTTAATTCCAAAAAATATACTAATATTAAAAAGTACTTTGAATTAAGCGGAATTTATTCTTTAAATCAAGACGGTTATTTATTTGTATTTAAATATTTTACTCGCTTTAAACTTTAACAATTTTTTTAAAATAGAAGTAATATTTAATGTAAATAATAGAAAACTTTACGCATAAAATCATTAATAAATTTATTTTCTCTAAACTGGTATCCGAAAATACAATTTCTTACTCTAACTAAAAATTAAATACCTTTATTGGTGAAAATTCCGCAAGTTTTGAAAAATCTAAAAAAAATATCAATTTAAAACTACTTTTTTGTCCAGAAACAAACATTTTTAACGGTGAATTAGGAATGCAATTTTGAATCAGTTTCTTTTCACAGTGATTAGAAGAAAAAGTTTTTTTTCTTGCATTTTTTAACTTTATTTGATTCGAGTAAATCATATATTAGTCCGTTGCGTTATATCTTACATTTTTAAATAAGGTGATTCTTTGTTTTTTTTTGCTTATTTTGATATTAAATCGTCGTGCCAATACTCCAATAATACCCGGCCGGCTGGGAAAACCGCACACGGAAAAAGGTGTTCCCAAAAACGAACCGAACAACACGGGGGAAAAATGTAAAGGATCAGCAAAATTGAGTCGATAAAAGACGATCGCGGCATGGCGTAAGTCCATGGTCGGTTGGCGCTCGCATCACTAAATGAGATCAACACAAGTTAAAATTGTTTAAAATTTCAGACTAATTCACATAACGCAAATATTTGATTTATCTAATTACTGGTTATAAATAAAAAGCTAGCTTATTAAAGCATTGCAAATTATATGCAAATCTGTGCAACTTTATTAATTTATTTATAAATTTTATTCTGTTATGTTTGCTTGGTTTTATTTAACATTGGAGGTAAACATGCTTAAGTTAGTTACGTGCCCTCTTCTGCTGCATCAGTTGTGCCTTATGTCTATATTCCTTGATTCATTTGAAGCGCTTCTGTGATGTTTATTCTATTTAAACCTTTGGCTTTTCTGTCTGTCAGTATAGTTCGGCTTTTATCCTACTTCAAGGGATCAATCAATATGTGGCATTAACTTTTTTCCGTTTTGTTATTTTGTTTTTTAATAGTATGGGGTAAATTTTTTATGTACTTGTTTTTATTAAAATTAAAAGTCTGCTTAAATGACATCATTTTTTCTTAGAGACATTATTTTTCCAATTAAACATTTAATTTATTTTTAATAATGTTCATAGAAACTTTATAAACTAAAAGATTTCGATTGTTTTGGTTCAAATAAATTGTTTGCATATGTCTGCGTAGTAGCCATTGGGTCGTTCCACGGTGGCACTTGGCACTCCGTAAGCAATTCTAGCTTAATCAAAATTATTTTTAGATTTTACACCTAAATGACTTTGACTGCCGTAATACAATCGATAAATAAATTTTATCGCCTCTTTTAATCGTTTTGTTAACTTCTTGCTAATTTCCTCCGCTAATGTTATTTAGTATATTAAATTCTAGCTATTTTCTAAGTTTAAATTTCCGTAATATTATGCTCTTTTTATTGCTGCCATTTCACTGTAAAGCAATTAGTTTGTATGATATATATAAGGATTACTTTCACAGATTTCGCACCCGCCTGAATTTTAGAACATTTTCCAAAGCACATGCATTTGAATAATATCTTACTTTAATGCTTTTTTTTAGATTTTTTACAAAGATGTTAACATTTTATATAAAAAAAACATTAAAAGTTTTATTAAAGAGTAATAACACTGTCTTTATTTTATGTTTACTAGTAAACTAAAATCCTTTTGTTAAATCCCGGATAGTAAAGGTTTTTAAATTATCTCAGGCAAATTTCTTGGTCGTGCTTTTTACACAAAAGTTGGTTTACGTTTCTTTATTGATCCAATAATTTTTTTTTTTGTTTCATTTAATTAGTATAATTATTTTTATATAAATTCAATTTTGAAAATGATAGGGTTACATTAGTATTGAGCTTACACATTTTTTTTAAAGCCAAACTTTGTTCCTTATTATAAAATAAGCAATTTATATTATTTATTCACATAAAATTTTTTTACATTTCTTTTGCAAACAAAATTTAATAAAATTTTAATTTAATTTGGATTAAAATTTACTATGTTGAATTTATCTTGTTAGTATGAGTTGAGTTAAGTAAAATTATTGCAAACAATAATTTGGTTACTGAAAAATTCAAAAAATTCTGTCGCTTAAACAATGGAATTAAGTTGAATGCTTCCTAAATTCTGTTTTTTTAAGAGGTTATAGCAGTACGCTCCGTAGTACAGGCCATGGTGTATTGTGTTGAGCCACGTAAAGGGCTACTAATTTTTTTTCGCATGCTCTCCCTACCAGATGAATTTTGTGATACCGTTTTAAAAAGATGCAAGCCCAGTCTCCCTAAAAAATCCCTCCAAGCCGCAATCCGCATGTTCAAAATTTTTCTCGAATTCCTGGAATTTTTTATTTGAAAGGTGCATGACTTTTTTCATTGAAGCCGCCCCATCACTGAGGAAAACATGCACTTTTTTGGGATTGACTTCCCATGCTTACACAATTAAAGATGATACAACTTTTTGGCAAGGATGATAAACAACATTTGATATAAATAATAAAAACATTAGGACCTTAAAATATTGGACCTATTTAACTGGAATTAAATTGGTCTAGGGTTGCACCCCGCCGCAGAAGGGAGAAGGAAAGGAAAGTTGGAGGTTTGAGTCCTCCATATTATCTTTTGATGCCATTGCATCTATTTTGTTGTTAAACAATGTTAATTTTTGGATTTGTAAAATTTTAGTAGCGGGGTTGAGAATTTCGGGGTCGGAGTTTTTATTTTGTTTATATTATTGTGTTATAATAACAGTCACAATTATGCAGTATTTTATGCTTTTCATTATGACTGCTTTTATATTTATTTTATTCTAAAGTTGATGTGTTTCTTGAAAAAAAATTTGCTTGCAAAGTAAATTTAATTATTATAATTGAATATTTATTAACCGGTTTTTAATAGCTGAAATTATAATTTCGGGAATGTCGGTTAAATATTTTTGTTCCAATTAAACAAGGCATTTATTACAATTTATAGAAGTGGTGAATGCGATGGCATGCCCTGCCTCATGTGTGCATACTCTTCCTAACTCTCTTTTTTTATAATCATTTATTGGGGTTTTATATAAATCATGATATTATTTGTCAGTGACCAATATTTTTAATTTTAAATAGAATTATCGTTAATCCTAGTATTTATTAGTATATGCTGCCCAGATGTACCTATTTACCTTTTTGCTTTAAATTTAAAAACGATCCAATAGATATTTGTTTTGATCTGGTTTAAACAAATTCAAACTGAGTTTTTTATTCGTTTCGGCATTGTTTAGTTAGAAATGAAATATTTTATAAAATTTTTATAAAAAGAAAAATAAGCACTTGGCCTTTAACAATCAGTGTCAAAATAGTTTGACCTTTTCACTTAATTGTGATTTATTCGAGCTAATTTACGTTTTTAATATATGCATTTTAAAAATTATTAACAAAAATTAAAGTGTACAGACGTTGAGCCTCGAAGAAATAAATACAAAATTTTATAAAGAAATTTCAAACGTTGCCTAAATTCTGCGCGTGTATGCTTTTTCCTAAACTTATTAATTTTACCTTTGTTTACGATATTTCATATTGAAAATTAAATAAATTCAACAAGACATTGTGATAAATGCAATTTGTAAATTATTGTCTTTATTTATGTATGGTAATTCATTAATTGCTATTGCGGTTTTTTTAAATTTATGATAATAAATTTTAAATATAAAATTAAACAATTAGGGTTTAATAGTTGCAATCAAAAAATTTGTTAATTTTTTGATTTGTATTATTCTTTATTTTTACAATTGAAATTATAAACCAATTAAAATTGCTTTTTTTGCCATTAATTTTCAATGAGTCAATAATGTTAAGCTCAATTAGGAGGCACGCTGTTCAAGTCAAATTTCAACTTTTATATTAAAATTATTTTTGCACAATTCAAAATAACAGAGTATACCAATCAATTGAAATCTACGAGAAGAAGTGCAACGTATAAGAGGTTTTCTAATAATATAAAAATTTTGGGTTTAAACAAAACAAAAAAATGTATTTTTTATAAAGGTTTATTAAAAAAAAGTTTGGTGCTGAAAAAATATTTATTGATTTTTGGTGCAAAATAACGCATAAATATAAACTAAAAAAAAGTCAAGTATTTTAAAAAGTAAAATAAATTTAAAACTTTAATTAAACCAATGTTTATTTTACATTAATTTAAAAATATAAATATTATTTTCGATACACACTAAAAACTCAATTAATTCACATTTTAAAATAGTCAAAGAAATCTTAAAATGTAAACAATGCGAGACGTCAAATCATTCAAAAACAATTATATCTAACTTGTTCGTGATTCTCCGTACGTTGAATAAAACCGTTCCGCGGGATCTGGACCACTTTTGGGCTTTATGCATGGAGATTATACGAGTTTTGGACCCGAACTTCTTTGAGGGTCAGCGAGAGACAGAAATCATATGAACAAATAATCATCTTATTAATCGAGTTCTTGAAAAATATTAATAACTCCATTAAAACAAAATGCAAAATTTGATTCGTTTTTTTGGTTGACGTTTTCAATTAAAATAATGTGAAAATTAATACTAATAAATAATAGTTTTTAAATGTTAAATAATATGAATAATTAATTAAAAAGACAGCTACAAAACACAAGCACTTTGTCAGTTGACCTAGCATTAGTCTATTCGGACAAAATCTATTTCCGCCAACTAGATGATCTGCAATCAAATAAAAGATGAAAGTGATTCTGTTACAATCTAACCAAATTGCTAATGCTAAACATTCTCTAAAATAAAAATAATAAATTGTAAAAGTTATAAAATAATGAAAAAATTTTTGATAAATTGGAAGCTAAGAAAATATCAATTAATTATAAAACATAAGCTAAATCTAAAGAAAACTTAATAAGATTTTGATTCTTCATAAAAACGACAACTCCCTAAACAGTTGATTTTTAAGACCTTTAAAAAGGCGCAACAAAATTTAAAATAATTTCTAAATAGTGCGAACCGTTAAAAAAGTCAATAAAAATCCAAAGCCTTATAAAGGCGGAACAAAATTGAAAAAAATCTAAAATTGTTCAAACCGTTTAAAAATACGGTTAATTTGCAAAAGTGTAACAAACTAATTTTAACAATTAAAATTCATATTACTAAATATATCAAACTCTAAACAACATGTAAGGCTTTTTGAGCTTTGATGGACTAATGGTTAAATATTTATTCGATTTTAATGTGATATTAAATTTAAAAAAGAAAACTTAATTAAACATGAATTAGTATTAAAAACTAAATAAAAATTAATTAAACAATAATTGAATTTTAAATATTCAACTTATACCAAAATAGGAAAATTTAATTTAAAAACAATCCAATAATTAAAATAGAATTGCCATAACCCAATTTTAATTTATTTGTATGGCATAGCTAACTAATGTAATGAAAGATATTTAACAAGTTGAAAAACCAAAAAGTGATAAATATTGCAATATATAAAATAATGGAATAGCCTTTATTCCCGACTGGCAGCGGAACGGGCTGAGCAAAATAGATATACCATTGCTTTTAATCCAACTTTTTGTCGACTATAAAAATACAAAACCATGTTTTAAAAATAAAAATATATATTCAGTTTTTTAAAGTACATATTACTATAAAAACAAACATGCCAAAAATATTTAAAAAATGTATTTATGATTTACATCTCATAAAATGTAAATGACGGGTTTTTACCAAAATTATTTGATTTTCGTAACAATTATGGCAAAGTGCACCTTTTTAATTATATATATATTTTTAAATATTAATAAAAAAACAGATGATAATGCTGAATTTAAAAAAGAGGAAGGATGTAATGTATTGTTATTAAATTTAGAAACACCATTTAAATTCTATGAAAAATTTTAAAGTCATGAATTTTTATCAAAAAATAAACAAAAAACAAAAGTTGAAATGAACTAAAAATCATAAATAATATTCACAGAGCTAAAACCCAAATTTCATAATGTCAAGATCATTTTATTAAAATAAAAGATTTAAATTTTACGGCAAAGTTTTAACCAGCGTCTGCATTTCTATCAATTCAAATGCTTCATAACAAATAGCATTATTATATATATATAATCATAATTTAATATCGCGGCTGAAAGACCAATCGCACAGAAAGCAAAGGAAATTAAATGATCCAAAGTTGAAAAGCAACTAAAAAATGTAGCATTACAACTAATTCTAAATGAGAAAACTTTAAAAGGATGCTTAAATTTGAATAATTAAATATACAATACTGCTAAAAAGGATAATTACCAATGGCCTCATGTATAAAAATGGGTAAAAATTTAGCAGGATTTTATAAAATTACAATAAAAAATCATCTTGCAAAAGCCAAAAAGTTAATTTAATTAAAAAAATATATACCAGGATTACTAAACCAAAAAATGCTTCGAATAAAAAAATCCTACAATATTATGAAAGAAAGATAAATTAAGAATTAAAAATGAATAGTTTAAAAATAAAATTAGACCTTTCACGTAAATGGTGGCCATATCTTAGACACCAACGCAAAATTATAAATAAATGAAATAAATAAATCGCTGATAATAATGAACAAAAGATCCCTCAAGACAGCATTTAAATAAATCATTTAATTTTCAGAATAAGAAAATTCGTAATTTCCAAAAAGACCTGACGTTAATTTAGATCGAACAAAGAAGCTACCACCAAAATTAAGGCATTGTTCATCTCAATTATTTTGTTCTTTGGCTTTAAAAGTCCAGTAACTTAGGCAATCTTTGCAACAACCGTCTTCCTATGTGTTTTTGACGTCGTGCGGCCACGTGTTCCGAAGACTTTTTGATTGATAAAAATGTCATAATAAATCAAATTTTAGCATATTGAAAAAATATGTCACAAATATTCAAATCAATATTTTAAATGAAGTAAACATATCGGAGAGTATGGGTTTAATGACTCACAAAAGAAATTTTTAAAATTAGTTAAGGTTTAACATAAAATTTTTCGTTTTATTATTAAAAAAGCTCGTCTGATTGGGCTTTTGAATGGAACGTTTCCAAATCTTAAAAAAAACAAAATTTTTCATTATCTTACAATTAATTAGTATTTCTGAGCAATTAACAAACTAAAAACACAATTAATAAAAATATTAAATAAAAAGAAATATATTTATTACACCACCACGTCCGCATCTTTTGTCAGTGCGTGACATTGCCGATATTGGTTTCGTTTACTTACTCTAGCGTTTGTTTCCGTGACATCCATTAAGATATGTAAATAATTGTAAGACTTCTGAGATTTTTATAAACGGTTATTCTGTGCATACTATTAATGTGAAAAAAATCAATTAAATAATGTAAATATTAAAAAGATGTCATGATTTTTTGCAATTTGTGAATCCTAAAAAATCATATTTTTTTTCTACAAAAACATTTAATTGAGCATTAATATAAAACAGTTACCTATTTTATAAAAGTGTAAGTCATAATCAAATGTGAAACTTATTTATTTTTTTAACAAAAATCTATACAAGTTATATTGTGTGATAATGCAAGTCTGTCCATTGATATTTAGTACTAAAATAAAAACAGGCACAATTTCATCATATAAATTTTAAAAATTCTTCCATTTAGCTTTACCGGTTTGTTCCATTGTTGCCAAAAATAATAATCAGATTTTTAATTGTAAGTTTAAATTGGATGTTAATTATTGGCTGTAATTAAATTTAGTTTAAATTGCTGTTTTTATATTGTAATTATATTGATTGATATCGACTTAGAATTTAAATACATATTATATGGCCACCCATTGACAGTTTGATAAAATTGGGTAAAAATTTTGAAGGCAAGAAAATTTTAATCTGAAAAGGCATATAATAGTGTCAGAAATTTTTTTGCTAAACATATCAAATAACAGTAACTCACGTAAAAATAATATCTATAAACAAAAAATTAAAAAGTATGTAATGGAAAAAAAAAAATTAAAATGCATTTAAGCAATTTTTCAAGGGCTCTGTGGTAGTGTGTAGACAAATGCGCATCTAAAAGAGCTGTGTCATACCTCCTCTATTTATTATCTAAAATATCGCTATTCTAAAACGCGAGTCAACCCGCCATCTCTAAACCATACATAAAACCACCATTTTTTAAAGCTAAAATTACAAGTATTGTATAAGATTTTTTTGAGGCGTTTTGGGATTTTTTTTTTACTTATTTTTTTCGATTTATTGTCAAAATTGACCCTTTTTTTTTAAATTTTCTAGGCTGCACCTATCGGCACCGCCGCAGCCCGTACATAGTCAATAACATTTCACACACGGCAATGAGTCAAAAGTAGCTGTTTTGCAGTAATCTAAAACATTAATAAATGAATTATAATTAAAAAAAATTTATATATTGTATTCTAAAAAAGTGATCGCAAATGTTAAAATATATATATTTAACAACATCATTAAACCAATATTGGCATTACTCGAAAAAGTACCAATTAAATATCAACTAAAATAAAAAAACAAACTATACAAATTTAAAAATTCTATTATAAATTCACTAACAATATAATTATATAAAATCTCAATTATAAAAAAATCAAAATACAATAAAAATTTTCTGGAAATAAATATTAATTAGCAAAATTAAACATTATGAAATGGCTAAATTAATGAATGCCGGTGAAAACGTTTAGTGCATCTCCTCTTGCTTTGGCATTTAATTTTGGCTATCATTGGTTTCAACAAGTTGTTCTACTATAATTATATTAATGATAAAAAATCATCTGTTTAGAAAATAATAAAATTGAAAGTCAAAATGAGTCCGATAGAATTTTACGTTAAAATATTTTTATAATCAAATTGCAAATTTCATTAAACAAATCGAGAAAATTATAAATGTTTTTTAGTTAAATATACGCTATAAAATGAAAAAATTCACTATTTTATAATTTTCTTCAAAGAAAATATATTAAGATTGAAACAATTATCTTTAAAACCTTTAATTTAAAAAAAGAAATTTGATTAAAATCTTTAAATAAATTTATTTTAAAACTTTTGCCTGGCTAAAAATGTGATAAAGTATCAAATAAAGATTCGCACCATTTAATTAATCCTTTAAAATAAAAATAATATTTTCTGCAAACATAATACAAACAAACAACAATTAAATTCAAAGTAAAGTTATGCCCCACTATTCAGAATTGGATATTCTAAAAGATGTAAAAACTTATAAGTATGCTTTCAAAATATCGATCGATCATTGCTGATCGCAACTAACTAATTCGAGGTTGGCTTTTAGACGGCAATCGTGCCTATGGCTGTGGGCTTGATGGCGTAACGAGTTTTTGGGAACGGCACGTGTGTTACACGCGCGCGCAGCTAAAGGCGAAACTGCTCATGGTTCTGGCAGGATGTGCCCAAATTGTAAAAGAATTAGTTTCTCAATGTATACAAAAAGAAAATAATACATTTTAATTGCAGCAGCATCTAATAAAATATTTGAATTTGTATCTTGAATCATACATATATTACTTATTTATATTATAATTTGTAAACCACAAAAATTGATTTATCTATCGAATGCACTTAGAGTAAAGGTTGCGCATATATTTTTGCATTCTTTAAAACTTCAATGATTGAAGCATCAAATAATAAAATAAAAAATAGCATTGGATTAATTAGCAAAATGTATATACATAAAATTGATTAACAACCAAACAAGGAAAAGAACAATGTAAGATTAAATACAAATTATTAATAAAATGGTGCAAAAGATAAACATATTATTCTAAAAAGTATTTTTATTTTATCGACGAAAACTAAGGCAATTATATTAAATATGTGTTTTATTTTAAAGACTGGGATGGGGATTCAAGGAACACACCTTATTAGCGATTCCGCAGTTCATTTCCCGTGTGTGCTGCCGCCGGCATTGTTGGCACAGCGTTTTGTAATTATTTTTAGTTTTTTAATTAAAAGAAATAATATATTAAATAAAGTTATATATAATAATTTTAAATTTCATTTTTAATTTATGATAATTTAATTTCTGTAGGCAATAACGATTTTAACCATTTTATTTTCGAATTAAATTAGATTTAATTTATTAAATTTTAATAAAATATTTAAGCAAATTCCTTTACAAATCTGATTTAAAATTTATTCAATGGCTCTGAATCGGTTTATTTAATATATTTGAAATTAGTAAAGTAAATGTTATGCTAAAGAAGATTGCTTATTTTAATGCTGCTATTAATTTACGTTTAAATTTATGTATTTAGTTTTGAAGAACATTTATCTAAATAATTATTTATATTCTGATTAGTTAATTTTTATTTTTTTTTATTGGTTTAAGATTTGACCATTTAATTTTATCATATATATTAACTTGGCAAGCCGCCGTTTATTCAAAAAATTGTTTGAAGGCAAAATAATTTTTATTGAAAAACTTTTTAAACACTTCCGACCTACACCACTCACCACAACACCCAAATTGTTTTTATTAATAGAGCTAAAGATAATAAATTTCTGGTCTCGGTCGGGACCCAGACATGACCGATTACAACTAGTTCGGTATGCGCAACTCCGGCTACTACTGCAACATATAAGAGTACATAATACTTTAGATTTTGCCCAATAAATTTAAATTCTAATACCCAAATTATAATTAACAAGAAAAACATATAAAATTAAAGCTGCAAATTGAAAATGAGACTAAGAAATAAATTATTAATTTTTTTTTAAATATTAAATTTTACATAGTTATATTGAAAACAAATATTACAATAAAAATAAAAATGAATTAAATAAACTTATTTATTCTTGATTGGTGAATAATTGTAAAATTTTATATTGTAAAGCAAAGCGCCAAAGAGGTTAGCACAGATGTAGGGAAAAATCATTGTCACTATCTGGCTTTAATCAAATTAAATTTTATACTACTAAAACTTCAAACAAAAATTCAATATATGCAGGAAATTTCAAAAATAATAATTATTAAAAAAGAATAAAAACATGTTATAATATTATGAAAATGCCGAATATACCTGAAAATAATTATAAGAAAATTAATTTCTGCAAATTATACTCTCTAGTATTAAAAATATGCAACTTATTATTTAATATAAACGGTCAAATAAAGTGAGATTTAAATTTAAACAGCTATTCAACCATCAATTATGTAAAGAAACTGCAGATTTAATTAACTAGCAGCTTGAGTAATTCTTATGAAAAATAGAAATTAATCAAATGTTTACTAAAATATAAAGTAAAATTTTAATTTTGATTAAGTTTTAAAAAAAATTAAATTTTGACTCAAGCACTGGATGACAAAAAAAGAAATAAATTGCTATTGTTCGTTCCCAAAAGCGATGAAACCTTTTAAATTAACGAACAATAATACGACAATCAAATTAAACCCAAAAAACAATTAAAAATAATAAAAAAGACCTTCTGCTCTTGTTTCATCTGAGCCATGCCCAATTGATCGTTTAAAACAATAATGATTGCTATTTTTAGAAATAAAATTTTTATATTGTTTTGAAATATAGAACTGTTATATATAAATTTAGTCAATATTAGTTTAATAGTTTTCTTTAATCATCTTTTTATAAAACATACCCACGTTATTTATTAGTAATTTTATTTAACCACGTGGTGAATTGGAGTCATGTTTCTTGTGGCAGGATTTGCTTGCGCATCAAAATTAATAAATGTTTTTAGGTTTACAGTTTTTTATTTAAATTATGTTTGTTTATTCTTATTTATATTAAAAAGTATTTTTATATATAATGGAAATAAATACTTTGCTGCTGTTTCCTTGCCGATTTAAACGTTTAAATTCGATGGTCTTTGTATTTGGACCTAATTTTAAAATTTTAATGTTCATATGTTAACCTGTTTGTTTAGAACTGAAATTATAAATTTTTTATCGCTTACGTTCGCGCTGCAGGTCATCTCGCTGAGAAAAAAAAGAATATTAAACAATAAAACCAATTTGAACTAAAAACTCACCAACGCATCCTTTTCCGCTCTTAATTCCCTCAGAATGGCTAAGTCCAAGTCTTGAGACGAGGCCTGCCCGTTCTTAATTTTTACTTTAAACAGCACGCTAACTTGCTAAAATTTCAACCGATTCAAAAATATATTCTAAATATCTAATATTAACTCGGATACTCATTTATTTTTTGTCAGTAATTAATAACTTAGGGTTTTTGAATATTTTAAAATGTTTTTTTTACAAATTATACTTTATATTTTTAATTTCTCGGTTTAATTCTCTCTTTTTACTGATTCTTAGTCAAAAACAAAAACGTCACTCAGAAAAACTATAAATGGTGATTTTTTTTTGCAAATTTTAGGAAAGTGAATTCACCTTTGATTTTTTTCCGCCAGACCTCTACCATTCTTAAAATCTTCAAAAAATTGCATCTCGTACTCGATGTGAACAACTAAAATATTTAAAAAAATTCAATTTAGTTATTTAAGCATATATTTCTTTTGAGTAATTATGCATTTTTAGTTGGAAACATTTTTTATCTTTAAATGTGTATCGTTTTTATTGCATCGAAACCTAAAATATTGACATAATGAAAAAAGGTTTAATTTATTTAATGAGTTTTTTAATTTCATGTAATGAAAATCTTATCGGGTGAGCATGTATGTAATCACACGTCATTGTTTTGAACATATTTGCCGGTTTAAATTAGATACACTCACATAAAATTAATTATTTTAATAAATAATTTTAGTTTTTAATGTTTGCTACTTTATTTGAGGTCGAGTTGTGGAAATGGATTTTCAAAAGATATTTAATTTTAGGTATGTTTTATAATTTAATATGTAATGTTTCCAAATATTTTTGCCCTTCTTTAAGACTTAATATTGTAGTTTCTTTATGATGCTTTTATATTTGTTTAACTACTATGTAATTTTTGTGATTTTCTATAAAATTATTTGCATAAGCCAATTTTTTTATGGAATTCTCTAATATTACAAAGATTCAATTTCATTTAAGATTTGTTGATGAATTAATTTGACAGTAAACGCGCCAGGCAATTCTAACAAATGTAGGTATGAAAAAATAAATGAAATTACACGACCCAACTTTCTTCGGTATTTAAGCAATTAAAGGTTTAAAGACTCGCGCACGCTTATAAATTAGCGTTATTCTTGAGTAATTTGTGATGAATATTGAATACCTAATTTACGAATTAATATTTATTTTTAAATACCTCTGTGTTTAAAACCTGTAGATTTAGATATCACGCAAAAAATTATTAAAATTTGATGTTTTTATTGTTATGTATAAAAATATTTTTACTTTAAATGTTTTCAATGTTGATTGCATATGCATTGACATGCGGGGTTAAACATAATTCAAATTATAAGTATCTTTTTAATACTAATTAAAATCTCTTCACGGGCCGTACACTATTATGGTGCAACTCGGCTTCATCTGGAAATGCGACCGGAACTTGTAGCGATACAACTTATTCGTACAGCCGTTGTTGGACTAATTGTTCAATGGGAAAATCTTAAAGAGTCAATATTAGGGTAAATTGCGGTATTCGATTGCACCGTCATTAATTAAAGATTTTCATTAATCAATTAAACTAATTCAATTTGATGTAAATTATAAACTTTTATGATTTAGTTATTTAATAAAATTAGCTAATTCATTTTTTTACTTCTATCTATTATCCTCGAATTTTTATTTGATTTCTTAATCAAATTTTTCGTTTTATTATTAAAAGATTTGTGAGGTGGCGTTGCTTTTAGGTGATATATACAATATGTATTGTTAAAATTCGTAGGTTTGAATAATAAAAATTAATAGAATCATTTCTATAAATTCGTTTGCCGATAATTACTTTTAGGTGTGTTATTTAATTATTTAAAAATTTATTATTAGCTTGTTATTGATTAGGTTAATTATGAATTAAATTTCTTATTTTTTATGTGTTTGCAGCACTCGCAGTTTTTGTTCATTGCGGCGAGTGTGCTGATCTTTGCTGTGCACATTAATTGTTTCTTTGATATTAGCTTTATTATAAATTTGTAATATATTGTTTCACAAACACAAATTTTTAGATTTTTGGCACTCTAAGAAATGATACTGCTTGTGCTTTTTACGGCTGTAACAACCTAATTTAATTAATTTTGCAATAATCTTTTTAAAGGGTATTGATTTATTTTTGATTGAATTAATAATTAAAATTTCTTAGTTAATCAAAACTGTTTTAATTTATTTCTGCAGGTAAGGTTTTTGTAGTAATATTTTTTTACAAAGGTTTAGTTTAGAATTTTTTAATTTTACTAATTTATTCTAGACAAAAAGTTTAGATCGGCTTCCACGGGAAGGATTCAGCCTGTAGGTGATCCGACGATTTTTATTATTTTATGTAAATATTTTAATTGTTTATTATTTAGTTATTTAATCAAAATTGATTGATCAACACATTTTTAATTCAAATCAATTTATTGCATATCTAGGTAGATCAATTTATAACATTTAATTTCTTGTTAGTGATTATTTTTGATGTCTCCGGTATCAAACATATTTTGCATATTTTGGGATTTGTGCATTACTTTTTATCTAAAAGAACAGAGAAAAAAATATTCTTCAGCTACTTCTAAAATATTAAACAAACTTTTTTTTCTAGGTATAAAAAGCTCACGTTCTGACAATCTGCATCTAAAAGTGCCTCAGTAACAATATTTTTCAATAAAAACAGATTTAAATTAAAAAATAAAATATCTAAAAACGGTTTAAAAACTTTACAAAGTTAACAATAAAATCAAAAATGGCATATGAAAACTTGCGAACCAAAAGAAAACTTCCTAAAGTGAATATAGGGATTTTATTTTTGCGTAAGAGTAAAATAAAAATGTTATGGTCTGCGCTTATGCAAGAGGCTTTAGAGGGCACCAATCAATTGTATTTATAATATTCTGTAATTATTATGAAAATATTTAATGATCCTTTTTCTATTTTTCAAAGTAAATTGTTTATTTTCTAAAATACTATTTTAAACCAAAAATGCACAACTAAAAATTACTTTTTCTTTGACCAAAAATGCACCGATCACAATTGTGATCCAAATATAACCAAATTGTGTCAAAAAAGAAACAATCTGGAAAAGAATGGAGAGAAATTCATAACTTTATGCAAGCCCGCTTTCACTACACATTTTAAAGATTTATAATAACAAAATATAATTAATGAAAATTTTATCAAATAAATATAATTAATATTTGTATAAAAAACCAATTCTATGGAATTTTCTAAAAAATAAAATTGTTTATTAATACTTGCTAATTATTACTAAATCCTAAAGTAAAAACAATTTTAAAAGAAAACATTTAATAATTCAAACGTGAAGTATGCGAATGAAGCATAATTTAAGCAATTCAACGAGCAATGGAAGCCGTGGCTGTCGTGATTAATATTCAAATAAATTAATAAAAATTTGCTTGTTTAAAAAAATAAACAATATAACAACCTACTTGTAAGATTCAAATGTTAAAACAATAAAATAATTTTGCATAAAAAATAATCACATTATGCATTATGCAAAGCTCAAAGCAATATTCTATAGACATAGGCATAAAAACAAAAGTCATATAAATTAAACATGATTTATATTAGTAAAATATTTTATCTGCGCTATGCTTGAAAGACATATGTTTACATTCTCATTTTGACAAAATTTTTACAAAAAAACTTAACCGCGGGAGCTGGAGATGTGCAGCAATAGTAGCGAAGCAGGCTTCTCACACAATGTTCAAATAAACCCGCTTATTCGAGCTGAGGGAAAAGTATTATTGAATTTTAATGAAAATAATTATTAAAATATTTGATTAAAAATGCATAAAAAAGTTAAATTAAAAGGAAAATATGTAATTATAAAATTAAAATCACTTCAAATTTAGCAAAAGCTTTGTAAAAAGATAAACTGATCATAAAAAAAAAATTAATATACACAAGACACAGCGTTATTTCAACAGCGATGAGAAGACCGTTTCACTTGGGATAAAATTTAACGAGATGATACAAACAAAACTGCATTCAATAATTAATACAACATACTTTAAAAAATTGCAAAATAACCAAATATTAAAATTAAAATACAGATAAAGAATCAGACTGTAAAAGTATTGATTAATGTGTTTTATTTATAATACAAAAAACATAATTTTAAACTAAGGCTTTAATAAAAAAATCAAATAAATTAAAAAAATATGGCAAACCATTCGACGGTCCAGATAAAACGATATATTTTATCATCTTTTGTATAGAAAACATTAAAAACCACAATAATAGAATTGATTATATAACATGTGTAAAAATTTTAATTAATTTATGCAACATCCAATCGTACAACGGGTGAGCCACGAATTATTGCAAGACAGGACAATACATACATACTTTAATAAATAATTTTTAAAGTCTTGCAAATCGTGTGCTAAAAAAATGGCATATTAACAGGTCGTCGGTCAAATTCAGAGCAAATCGGATGCGCAATAGCTAAAATTTGCATCAATTCTGGAGGAAACGTTGAAGTTTGCAATTCCATATGGTACGGATAAAAAACACAAATTTGTATTCATCGAACTTATAAAAGCATAAATAAAATAAATAACATAATTTCGAAAAATAATTAAATTTTTAAACTTACCAATTCTTTAACCATTTTGCGAAACTTAAATAAAACAATTCATGTAGCATTAAATATAATAATAAATTCAGCAAAAAATAAAAAAATATTTTTTTAGCCTTAGGCAACTCGACCCATACCGCCAATACCTCAATGGCAACAACAAATATAAAATTAGTATAGAAATACCAAAATACATGTATATAAAAAATAAACACGAGTAATATTATATTAAAAAACTTCATTTAAAATGAAATGGCTATAACCACCGAGTATGTATTTAAAAAGACGGGTCTTTGCGTCTGCGTAATACTGTCAGGGTCGTAACTGCTTTTAAAATTGGGGCTCGGCATTTTTGAAAGTAAAATGAAAAAATAATATTATTTAGCACTTAATATAATTAATTTAAGAAAAATATTAATTTAAAAATAATAAACTACATAACAATAAAACCCAAAATAAGAAACAATAGATTTTTACAAAAAAACAAAAATTTTGAATAGCTGAGTTATTGTGTTTAAGCCTATAAGTTAGAATTATTGGTTTAAATAACCTTCTATTTTTGTTATTAGGATGGTGCCATAAAACATTTTTTTAACTTTGGAAAATTCTCTATAGACATCTTCAAATATTCCTCATGAAGGATTTATTTAATTGGCAGTCGCCGGTTGACTATATTTAAATTTGTAAAATTATTAAAAAAATAAGGACTAACGCTAAGATTCAATCTTTGTTATCTTTAAATTAGCACGGTAATTGTGTCTATAACACATCTGTGCGCCATCACTATCTTTTTTTAATTGATTAACGGTGCGTTCCCCGATTTTAATTTAAATTTTAGAAAAGTCAAAAAATAATTGAAATAAAATAACCTACCCAAAAATAATAATTAAGTTAAATAAATACATGTTATAAAAAAAGATCATCAAGGAATTTTTATTTTAAATAACAAACTTTCTAAAATATCTAAAGATCAGAGCGCTGAAAACTATTTATGAAAACGATTTTGGTAATAAATACTTGTACGTCAACGTGATAATGGGTGACTATTCCAGAAGCTGGACAACAGTTTTGCCACTGAAAATAGTGTAAAAATTAATAAGTAAAATATTCCGGGCACGTAAAAACCCATAAAAGCCAGTTTTTATACTGAAAACGTGTACAAAAAATGATTTATTAATAAGATATTTAAATTAAAAAGCTAAAATCTAAAATATAATTATTGACGTTTATGGTTGACGACTAGTAGCGGTAAAACCCAAACCACATAATTATTATTTTATAAAATAAAACCTAAACATAAATGCTAAGTTCTTAATTTTTGATTAAAAATAAGGAAACCTTACTAAATGGTCCTGCCGTCCAGAAAGCGCTTAAACACGCTTATCGGCGCTACACTTTTTGCAACGGTAACCATGACCGGGGACTATTAAAACATTATTTTAAATGAAATAATTGAAAAGATCGATCAATCACATTTATAACTTAAAGTTGTTAATAAAGAACATTATTAAAAGACGGTCATTATCTTTTAATTATAAGTAAAAAAATAAATTTATTAAATTAATCTGAATTATTTTTTATTAAATCAACATTGAAATTTAAAAAACATCGCGTTTATTGGTAAACAAATCTATATTTAGCGTCTTGACTTTGTGTGCGGTTGAATGCATTTTATGCATCCGCAACAAATGTAACAAATGTTTGTTTAAATTCATTTAACATTTATATTAATTTTAAAATTAATACAAAATTATTCACTTTATTCATAAAATTCAATAAAAATTTTTCGTATTCATGTGAATGCGCCTTTGTCTTTTTATATTCATTGTTATTATACTGAGTGGTAAATATTTATTGCTTGATTTAGATTTTGTACATTATCAATCATATTTACTTGTTTTAAATGAAGTTTTAAGCAGAGAGTATTAAATCATCCCCGATGTTTTAAACATTTTTCACATTTTACTGCTAATTTAGTCAGACCAGACACTTATACAATCTCGGCCCGTATTATTTTTTGTATTATAATTAAAATATTGAAACATATTTTAATGTTTTATGTTGATAAAATATGTATGAATAACTTGATACACTAATGGGTGGAATGCCCGGACACCGAAAGATGAGATTAAATTTATATAATTTTAGTATTTTAACATTTTGTCGTTAACAACTCACTAATTCGAATGTTGTAAACGGGCATAAGTTTGCATAAATTAAAAAAGGAAATAGAATAAAACAAAAAGAAAAAATAAATCGTAAGCTCCGGTTTAGGGTAAAACAAAAATTGACTTCAAAAATTTGTTTTGGAGAAATTTTTTGAGTGTTCTTGTAGTTCGCCAATTTTTTTTATGGCATTCTGACATTATTTTTAAATTAAAAATCCAATCGTTAGGGGTGTAATATCGCGCGATCTTGCATAAAATGCGATCGGCGATCCGCGATCGGCGATCTCAAATTTTTTAATGCGAACGGCGATACGCGATCGGCGATCTGCCCAAAAAAGGCGATAATTGCGATCACGATCGCGCGACGCGGTCACGATTCTTATCCCTGGTATGTATGATTGGATAGCAAATACTTCATATTTAATGCTATCAATTTACTTCGTGATTATAATCATTATTGTTTTGCTATTTGTTTTGAATTGATGAAAGTTTAATGAACTAACAAATAAGTAGGAAGACATTTGTTTTATCTAAATATAATTTTTGATATTTTACTTTTGTTGGATACATTTGTTCAGAAATAAATAAACATTTATTTTTAATCTTAAATGTTTTAATGTTCATTTTATATTATATTTACACACAATGCTTTTATAATTTTTTTTATTTTTTGGTGACATTTTTTTAAAATTTTTTAATTTAATTTTAACCTGATCGCTCGGCTAGCTATTTCATCTTTGTGACGATGTTCGCGCATGATGAACATTTAAATGCCATAATTTACCTAATAAAGTGGTGTTCGCACTTTCAAACAAATAAAGAATTGGTCTTTGCATTATTTATATAAAAGCACAACTTTTTAAATTAGCGGTTTCCATATAGGTAGTTTAAACATTTTATTCATTTTAATTTGCATAAACTTCAAATCATTTTAAAAAAGATCAACTTTATTTTTTTTGTGTTGATAAAGGTTTTTGAAATAGTTTATGAAGCGCAATATTAAAGCCGCGTTTTGGCGCCAAAATTTTGGCTTGAATTCTTGTATTGTCCTTAATTGGTTCAAGTTTTCTAAAAAAATAATAAAACGTTTAAATTTTTTAAATTCATAATTCGATTAAACGCCGAATAATTAAATTAAATAATATTCTGTTTTATAAAAATGCCATCAACATAATAACTTTTTACAAATTATTTATAGTTGAGCGTTTTATAAAAAACTGCTATCAACATAACAACTTTTCTATAATTATTTTATTAAAAATTAAGTTTTGTGTAAAAACATATTAAATTCAATTAATAACGCTTTATCTTAATGAATCTTAAATTGATAATTTATTTAGCAAATCATCGATTAATGAATTTTATGCCCCTTTATTATGCAAAGAATCAGTAGTCCAATTCGCACAGAACTTTTATCAAAAGAAAATAGTTGCATTTACATTTTTCTATCGATAAGGTAAATAAAGGAAATAGGTCATTATGTACATACTTTTGTTTAATTAAAAAATTGGTGCGTAAATACATGGTTTAATTTTTATGGTGTTTAAATGAAATATGACTTGCAATTTTTCTGGAATTTCACATAAATTTTTTATCTTAAGCCATGCCCTTTATTGCTCAATTAAGTTGATTTTTTTGATTCATAATAATTAAGTTTAATGAAAATTTTTATTTTGATGGATAAACTTGAAATTTTTTGGTACTCAAATTTATTATGTTTTGATTATCTAAATAATGCAAATTATTTTTATTTTAGCTGTTTAGCTATAGTTTGCAATAATTGTCGATATATCAGTTGATTTTCTCTTATAACATCTCGTTCTTATGGGCAGTCGGCTGATGTGCAAAGTACAATAATTTTATTGTCGATGATTTTATTAAAATTAGATTTTATGTTTAGAAATGTGTTTATATGTATTATTTATATATATCGTATAAAATAAATTTAAAAACCATTTAACAAAAGGATATAAAATTAAAATATTAAGGATTTTAACCATTAAAATTCTGTTTATAAAAGCATATTTATTTAAATTATGAACAACACTGAGAAAGTTGGCACGGAGATTATAAATCTAAAGCACAATTAAAATATTCTTTTTAAAATGTATTATTAAAAAGCAATAACAGCAAATTTCGGTACTTTTCGGTTATCCGCACATAAATTCAAATATGAAGGGTTTAAGCAATTCTGAGAGTACCGGGGGTTATCGAGGTCGCTGATTACTAGGGCTAAGATTTTTAGTTATTTAACTATTTTTTCTGCAGCTTTATTTTGTTGAGTTATGCACGAAAAACATGTTTTAGCTGAAAATTTCGTCGTTTTAACGTCACTATTCGTAATTTTAAAAAACTATTTCGGAGTTCAATAAATAGTGACAATTATATTTCAAAAACACGATTATAAAATTTATTTTCTTATAGATAAAGCTAAATTACTCTATATTACTTTAACACCTAATATATATTAACTGAATACTGTTACAAATTAATTTTATTAAAAATCTATATATTTTGTTCCGGTTGCGTAAAGCCAAAAATGCTGTAACTTGAAAAACAAAGTAATTCTTCAACAAACACAAACTAAATATCATTATTAAAAATAAAAACTATGATAAAAATCAAATCAAAAAAGGATAATAATTAAAAAAAGGAAGCGCTAAAAAATAATCATTTTATATTTATATATCTTCTTAAAGTTTTAATCGTTATTTATAATAATTAAAATTAAATATTTTAGAATAAGTAACAAAGATAAAAACTAAACAATGAAAGAAATTTTCAAAATGTGTAAAAATAATGTCAACATTTTAAGTGTTAAATTTATATAAAAAATTGGATTTTTATTATTGTATCTTAACATGTTCAAATTATTTGCTATTTTTAAATTTTGTATTAATTTGCGTTGGAGTGACAGGGCTTCGTTCGGAATTTGTTGGCTAATTGTACTTTTGATAAAAAGTCTTTCTGAATTTATTTTTTTTGTTACTTTAATTAGGCGTTGTATGCATGAGTTTATTTTAATTTTATTCTAAACCCAATATCGTAATGTATAATGTTTTGTTCTTGTATCAATAAATATTCATTATTATATTAGCTGCAATTAAATCTCTTGTCTTGAGAGAACTTTGGTCCATATTAAAATATTGTATTTTATTTCATTAAAACCTTCTTACATATTTTAAATTGACTAAGAGAAAAATTTATTTGTTTAATTGATGATACAATATAACGAGATCACATGCTGAATTGGAAAAATTAATTAAATGAATTTTAGGCAGTATTGATAAATTTTAAATTTGAAAACAATATTTAAAATATACACTTTAAATTTAAATAACTGGAAACTTCTACCAAAAAACAAAACTTTGTTATTTTGAATTTTGACAGCTAGAAAAAAATATCTTCTCATAATAAATAAATGTAATGTGTTATTTAGTTATTTTATTTTATTTCTTCGAAGTGTGTGGTTTTGTTGACAAAAGGCTATTTCACTAAAAATCACGCGTATCGTAATTTTTGAGCTGTCTTTGACCCGAGATTTAGGAGGGGGGTCGGCGGTGCCGATAAGCGCCGCTGGGGAAGAATTTGAAGATTTTGGCGAAATCTGTTAAGAAAATATGTCCCAAATACAAATTTTGCAAAGCAAAAGGGTCCCCTATGGTTTTTTCTCAAAAAATTTCGGGGAGGGGTGGAGGGGCATGCCCTCCCTGCGTACGCGCCTGCCTAAAACCCTTTAAAAAAGGATCCGTTTTTTTTAAATTGCGGTTGAAAATCTATTAACTTATTGAGCCAAAAATTCAAAATTCTCGGCAACGCCTATCGGCACCCACCCCCGCCCAGAAAAGCAGAATTCTCAAAAAAAAAATTGCATTTTCATTGCGAATTTTTTAAGAATTTAATTAAAACAACTGGAAATTTCTACCAAAAAACAAAACTTTGTTAATTTGAATTTTGACAGCTAGAAAAAAATATCGTAATTTAGCCAATCGTGTATCGTACAAAAACTCGTATCGTATTTTGGTGTATCATAATCGTAATTTTTTGACTAGCAAAAAAAGTTATTTTAATTTAAACAAAAAACCTTAGGTCTTAAAGATTAATATTTTGATTCTTAAAAGGAAACAACACATATATTAATTATTATTTACTCAATATTACACTAATTGATTGCCGTCCGAAAGTATTTTTGCTGCATTCTGTGCAGGTGAAGGTAGATGTATTCATTTGCGATAATTATTTGATGGCAGATTACATCTTCTCGCTTAAAAAGAGCTTATTTCGTTAAATATAAATTCCCGCGACTATTATTTTAATTTTCTGCTAAAGTTTTAGTAATGCGAGATTTTACACATCTTTTTTTTTGATTTTATGTTTTATTTTTTGATTTAATATATTTAAATTGTATTGATCGATATATTCAGAATTTTTTAATTATTTATGCTTGTTTTCTCTCACCATATTCATATACAAATTCCATTCCATATTATCCGAAATACATCATCTGTCTCAATGGATTTACATTTGGTTTAAGATTATTCGTTGATTTAAATTAAACATGCATCTTATTTCGTTATTTTTATTTAGTATTTAATGTTTTATGATCCTATATTTAAGCGATTTTTTAAGCAAATTATATTTTATTTTTTATCTTGAAATGATTTAATTTTTTTGAGACTGAAAATTAATTTGAAGAGTATTTTCCTGTAGAAATAGTGTACAAATGACAAGCATAAAATTTTTAATTTTTTCTACAATTTTAAATCTATTTAATTTTTTGCTTATAAATAAATGTGTTTTATTTGATTTTTCAAAATTCATATCCTGTATCTATTGTAAATGAAATTTCAATACAAATTTGTAAATTGTTCTTAATTTTCAAGCATTTAGCTCTAATAATCGAATATCAAAAAATATTTTTTTTATTTCGGTATTTATTTCAAGAAAATAAAGCCGAAGCTTTGTAAAAGCCCAACGTATTTAGGTTTACATTTTTCTATTTCTGATTATTTTAACGACAAACTTTAAGCTTAAATTCGCGTTACTGCTGCTACATCTGGCACCGGCCATTACTCAGTGTGCCCCTAAATCTGATTAGAATGTAAATGGTAATCTTTTTATAACTTTAATATATTTATTTTCTAATTATTTAAAAAAAATCTATATTTGCCTTTGCGTGGTCTAAATAGTTTAAATAAAATTTACTTACACGGTCTTTTAAATAGTAGCGAAACTCTTTTTAAGCAAAACGCTCCAAAAATTTTCTAAAACGCTTTTAAATAATATTAACAAAGTAATTTTTTTAAATTAATGTTGTTTTCACTTTCAGTATTTTTTATTTTTGTTTATAATGAAATCAGTTCAATTAATTTGGATATGTTTTCTTTGCAAGTGCTCTTCGATTGGCCAAGCATATTATTGAATTGTTTTGAAAATTCGTTTTTTATTGTTTTGGCTTATTGAAATATAAGAAGGTTTTGTTTTTTTAAATTTTTATTGTTTTTTACAAAAAGATAACTAATTGAGCATTAATATAAACAGGCTAATCATTTAAATAGATCATCAACTCTTTAACCTGTATAAAATGAAAATCTGCAAGTGCAACTGTATAATGTACAGCAAATATTAAATAAACAAAAGTATTGCCTTAAAAAATAAAATAATTTCCCAAAAACATATATGCTAGGCATAAAAAAATTGCAAATTAATTAAAGTTCAATAATAAACAATCAACAAACCACGAAAATAATAAAATTAAAGTAATATATTGCCGAGCAATTTTCATCGGCCTAAGTTTGTAGAAACGAGCTTGGCGACTAGCTAGAGAATCTTTGAAGTTTGCATAGCATTTTTAGAAACCTGGAGCGTGCATGCTCTGTAATATTGGCTCCTTCGCGCAGAACCCAACTATTTTTGCCGCTACATTACGAAACATATGGATCTCAATATTACAGCATAAAATTAACTAGCCCAATTTGTCAAACAGTAAAATTATTAATCTGGTGATAAATCATTAAATCGTCCAGCTCTAATTGGAGTCTGCTTTCTTTTCATTTCCAGATTTGGAAAATCCAAATTTAAAAAAAAACAACCTTTTGAACCCCAATAAAAACCCAATTATTTTAATACTATGAAGTGTTAAATTGAACAATGATAACGATAATAATACTATATTATACCTGACGCAATTCTGAAGGAAGTCCAAATCATCAATTTTAAAATTAATAATTTATAAACCAAAAAATTGAGTGCTCAATTACGATTAGCGCTTGAATGATGCTGAATATACAACGAAAAAATTCTTAATTACTTAAATTTTAAAATAAATTTTGTAATTTCATCTTACTTATGGATTTTATTTATTATTATGCTTTTAAAAAAGAGAGTTTAGATTTTAAATTTGAGTTTTTTCTTTTGTCATTATTACTCGTGTACGCTAACGTATTGCTTCAATTTTAACCGCATCTCGTATGGACATGATATTTAAATTTAAATTTGTATTTGTATTTAATTTCAAAATAATTATGCAGTTAATTACCTATTTTTAAAAATAGCATTTATTATGTAAGAAGATGGTGCCATTTTGATTATTTTTTAGTTTTTATTATTATACTATTAGTTTTGCTTAGACACGGAATATTTTAATCCAAACATTTTGAAACCTTTATTAATAAAATTATGTTGTATTTGCAGATTCGGTTTAGTCTACATGCGCCATGCAGCGCCTCGACTCTATTCATTCATTTCTTTGATTTGAAATAAGCAATAAATAATTGTTTTCAATTCTAAATTTGAATCAAATATGCATTTATTTGATTTTTTACAAGTTTTTATCATATTATCACGTGTGTATTGGAAAAGCTGGTTATTAATTTTTAAATATAATTAAAATGCTATAACATTATAAAAATTATTGTATTATATGTAATATAAAAAATTTAGCACAATCTTTCAAATTATGTTCGATTTATTTTTTTAAACTATTTTATTAAATACGTGAATTTAAAGTAACCTTTGTGTGATTTTTTAATTATTCCAATTTGAGTTTAGCAATTTTGCTCATAATCCAACAAGGGTTCGTATGGTTTGATGAGCTAAAATAAAAAATATTTTTTTAATTTTTAAATTCAATTTATTTAGCTTTACCTTGTAGAATATTTTGATGGCGATTGAGGCACAAACTGTATTTAATTTTTTCTGGATCAATTTTTTAATTAAAGAGTATAATATTTGTGCTTATCTAAGTTTCTGAGTTAGTTGAATATTGTTTGTTTTTGTTAAGAATTTTGTTTTTGAATATTTTCAAAGTTACAACGCATTTTACTTTTCTTTTAATTAATAGCATTTAAATCACTTTCTACTTCAAGAGATTTAATTTTTTGTCGTTAAAAATGAAATGATTACTTGTTGATTCAAAATTTTACGCTACAACAAATACCTAATATTATTTTTTAACTATTATTACTTTAAATAGATCCAACAAAAGCTATGAAATAATAATGATGTACTTTAACAACGCACAACGCAAAGAATTAATTAAATATTTTAATATACATGTTATTTTAAACGTAAATTAAAAAAAAAGCAAATAAGGATGTAAATACTTAATAAATATCAAGTAAGTTAAACATTTCACGTCAAAACATTGTTTGACCCCATGTCCAGTTGCACCACTTTTTACTCATAAAAGTAGTTAAAAAAAAAAGCTAAAAACCCATTTATAAAAAATTACATTAACTAATATTATGCCTTAAATATAAACTAAACTATAAGGCGTTTATTTACAAATTAAATGTATTTGTTTCAATTTGTTATTTTATCAGAGTTAGACCGGAAATTTGAATGGCGCTAATAAAAAGCCTCGATGCGAAAAAAATGGCGGCTTGATAATTATGCTAATAAAAAAAAATCATTTAAAGATTTCTAAAATATTATTAGAAAAAAGCGTAATGAATTAAATTTTTAATTTTTTTATGATTTATTCTTTAAATTCCACTAGATATTGCAAATGTTTATCATTTAATGTTGGTAAAATGAAACCGCACCTTGAGCAAGTACTTGAAAATGTAGGTGCATGCTTTCTGACCAAACACATATTCGATATTTATGTTAGTGCCGTATTTGAGCAGTAAAAAGGGTTTATAATAATGCTGTAAGTAATTTTGTCTGATGATATTTTATTGTAGAAGTTTTTAGTTTTATATTATATAAAATTAAGTTGAAAGATTATTTGATAATATGTCAAAATATACTAACTGATTTGCTCGGGCCCAAAGATGATAGCTGCTGGTGCAAAGCAATTTCTTATTCATTTAAAAAAAAAATAAAATATAACAATTCCCGGTAGTTAAATTTAAGGTTTTTAAATTTAGCAATACTTTCATTTTAAGAGTCTTAATTTTATTTGGTTTGTATTATTTCTCACTAAATTTACTCTTTTTAAAGGCATAATATTTGAAATCGCACTCGATTTTTCAGGTAATATTATTAAGGCCAGAGTGTTTATTGTTTTCTTAAATTAATAATATCTTTAAAAATTTTGATATTAATTTAAATTACTTGCAGAATATCTGACGACCCTTAGGTTTTTATTGTACTGTATAGGGAATTTTTTATTTATTTGATATTAGTGCAATCGCTAATAAAAAATTATTTCAAAACCTACTTATGAATAGTGTTTTTCTTATTAATAAAATTTTAACCTTGTAAATTGATTGCATTATATTCACATACAATTCCAATTTTTAATCGTTGCTTTAAATTTTCTCAAATTAGCCCGTACAGTAGAGGGCATCCCCAAATGCTTTCTGCACTTATTTTGGCTTGTAAAAACAACAGATGTTGCCGCCGCTGTATTGACATATATGATTGTTATTTTACTTCTTTTTTTTGTGAATTTATTTTTTAATAAATTAATCTATTTATTTTATAAATTATTAATAAATTTTTTTTATAGTAAAAAACTGAAGCAAAAAATATATATATTTTTATCTTTGTCATTAACCTCTCGAATTGAATTGCGTCTATGTGGAAATAATTGTGCGATGTCGGCCACTATAATTCTTCGTTAATTTTGATTGCCTAACATATTAAAATAATAATTTTTTAATTCACTTGCATACAAATTTGCTTTGCGTATTTGTCACAATTTAAGTCAACATTTTTCTCTAATCATAAAATTCTATTATTTTTAATTTATAAATAAAAAATCAAAATGTAAGCAGCAAATAGAATATTTTATGGTCTCACTCGATAAAACACAAAATACACCACCTATTGTCTTTCTTCTATTACATTAAATATGTTACAATAATAATAGCATCTCAAAGGTTACAAAATTGCCGATTATTGTATCAATGTTAAAGATGATCGATTTATGGAAGTGATTTTAAATCGGAAAATATGTTGAAAATAGATAAAGTTAAACATGTTTATAATATTACATAGAAATTTGTACCCACAACATAAGAAAATAATAAATAATAATATCTATGGAGTGAGGAAAGTGACGGAAACCGTCAATGATTTATGACAATAAAGCAATAAATTGCGGCAACAGCCAATTTGCCCATCGTTAAATCTAATAAAATTGTTAAATATATTTTATGTTCCATTTCCGAAAATTCATAATAATGTATTAAATGAAAGTTTGTAAAAATATGAAACCAAAGCTGTAGAACTCCAATATGGTCAAAACTGTGCATATAACTAACTGCCCTTTAAAAATATTTAGCCGACTTGGCAGATAAGGCAAGCAGAGCTTAAAGAGAGATACGGACTCCATGGAAATGTCAAATTAAATAAAAAGTTAAAAAATAAAGAAAGCATTGAAATTAGTTTCTGAGCAGATGTAAGTTAGCATTTGAAAACTGCAAAATGACTTTAAATCGCTCGCCCAATCGTATCGCGCCCAATCTATATTAGACATTTTACGTCACAAATAAAATAATAAATTGATTAGAATCAAAGCCATTGATTTATCTATTCTTTTTATTAAAATTGGCACTGGCAATTTAAAAAAATTGTGTTTTTGGATACAATTAGAATTGATAATTTATTAATTCAGTTGAAGGCAAACTTAACATTTTGAGTGTCTAAAGATTTGCCTTGTTTCGGATATAATATTTACATTTACATTTACATATTTGTCAAAAGTGCAGTTGCACAGAATATGGCGCAGATTTCAACTTTGAACATTGCATGCCAGGCAAGGACGTTTAAAATATACAGCTAAAGCATCAGTTTTGCACCCAAACATAATTTGTACGTACCTAATTTAATATACTTTTACAATAGAATTAAAATATAAGCAAAACTTAAGTGATCAAATTATTCATAAAAGATAAAATAAAGAATAAAAACAAAAAATGCTAAAAAGTTTAACGTTATTTATAAATAATCTTCTGAGTTATATTGAATACGAATGGGAATTAATAACAAAACGTGGTTTAATATTAATATTTTATAAAATATTTATTTTAAAAAATTGTATATATAATTAATTATAATAAGAGTAAAAAGTTGAAGGGAGTGAGGGAATAAACCCGGATATCACATTTCTGTTGCATAAAAAAAATCACCAAACCCTTTTAAAATATTTAAGAATTAAATACCAAAAAATACGAAGAAGAGAATTACTATGATTTATTATTTATTTTTTTGTGCAAATTTAAAAAACAATTATTATTCTTACGGAACGAAAAATTAAATAACCTAAATAAAGATTAATGATTATGCTGCAACAAAATCATTGCAGAAAATTAAGATCGTCTGTATTATTGTCTGAAATAAAAACTAAAAAATAAAATTAATTTGCATACAAAAATCTTAAAAAGTATTGCCGCAGCAATTAGATTTAAAAACCTTTGGTCTTTGAGTTCAAAAGATTTTGGGTTATTTATTGCAATTTTTAAAAGTGGTGCTTTTGTTTCAAATTGCTTAATATTTCAGCTTAAGTTTTATTAATAATTTGTTTATTTTTATTCAACAATGGTATTTTAATTCTATGTTGTCAAAGTTTTAAATTTATAATTTTTGTTTATACTAAATTGCTTATTTTAGACAGTATCCTGTCAAAATTTAATTTAAAACTTTTTTAAAAATTATAATTCGAATATTCATTTTTATAAAAAAATAATAAAGATAACGATTTATATAAAATCAGGACCATACTGTCTGTATAAGTTAATTCAGTGCGCGCAAAAGCAAATACCTATATTACATGCAATTAATAATCAAATTAAGTCAGCAAAAATCAAGACTCTATTTGTTTCTTTTCAAATTTTAACTAAAAGTTGGATACGCTTTTATAGCAAATCAAGAATTACTTCTTAAGTATTAAAAATCTTAAAATAAACGATTGCTACCTTTACATAAAAAGTAATAAATTTTATTTTAAAAAATTCACATTATGGTGTAAAATACTCAATTCTAGATAAACAATAAAAAAGAAATTAAACATACAGGCAAACAATCACAAAGTAAATTAACAGAGCGCTCTGTTTTGCCTGCCAATTTTATTACGAAGCCCGCATCTCGAGCTGACAGGATATAATAATTTCCTGATACTCAAAAAGAATATACCGAAACAGTAAAAGGTATAAAGTTAATTTATATAAAATCTTTTTTATATGATCGTAAAACTTTTAAATGGCTATATTTAAAATATTTTAGCAACTTTTTTAAACGTAATAATTTTTGTTATAATTACATTTTTAATTAAATGCATATATTTTGTTGAAATATAAAAGTATATTTTTATTTTAACTGTATTTATTCAAGTATGATGGGATTTTCACAAGTAATATTAGATTTATATTTTATTTTCAATGCATTAATTTTCGACTAATAATTAATCTTACATCGAATAAGTTATATTTTATTTTTCTAATTTTGTTTTTAATATTTGAAGACATTGCGTTATTGTTATAATTTGTTCGTTAAACGAATTTTTAATTTTAATTTTTTAAGGAAATTATTATTTTGAGAATAGTTGTTTATTATTGTTTACATTTAGTATATTGTTGTGCGTATTTTAATTGTAATAATTCATATTTAAATAAACTTTTTTTTTTTGATTGATGAATCATCTTATTTCATTTGTATCACTTTTAACTGTGCTGTGAACCAAGCAGTCGATTGTCGTCGTGCGCATTGACTTGAGGAGCTTGCGATCACGAACGTTGTTTTGGTTTCTTGCATCAGTAACTCAGCGGTAACATCAACTAACACATTTATAAAACCTTATTTATTACTTTGTAAATTATTTAACTAATAAAGGAAAATTTGGATCTGAAAAGACAATTTGATTCGCAATGTAAATAGTTATCAAATATACAAAAATGCATATTAAATTATTTTCACCAAAAATTTTAAAATTTATAATTAGCTGCGTTTGGACAAGCAATGTTTTAACTTAAACAATATGATTTGACTTTAATTTATAAGTGTTTAAATTTCATTGTAATTTTAATTACAATTCTTCACTTTTTATTTTTTTGAACAAAAAGTTGCTTAAATAAAAACATTTTTTAAAATAAATTATTACTACTTTAAAGAAAGGTTTGTCTTTGCTTTTATTTAGTAATATTAGTTTGTATCAATTTGATTTGTATTTAACTAACACGCCGCCACACCGAGATTTCAAAGCGTTCGAGCACATCATATTATCCCGGAATTCATTGTGGGCCATTTTTTTAACTTTAGACTTTTAATTGCTTTTGTTTGGAAAAATATTCCTTGTTAATATTAAAATCAATAAGATTCAATGTAATATTCTAGATTTATACAGATTCTAAAATGGAACTTAGTGGGATAATAAAATATTAGGAAAACCCTTCAATAAAAATTTAAATTTTCATTGCATGAAAATCTAAGCCCCCTTTTATAAAAAGCTTAAAGTGATGTAAATTGCATTGCTTTAGATTTAGCAGTTTATGTACCGAAAAATATATTTCTTTGTTATTTTTTAATTTTATAATTTTGGTTGTGCTTTATGTATGCTTTATATGCGGCTAAGGAATTCATTATTTTATAAGTGAACAATTTAATGTTTAAATAATGTTTTTCCAATCGTAATCAAAGCCACTTCTTTTTTATTTATATTTGCAAAGCAATTAATGTTTATTTCAATTATTTCCGGTTTTGAGCATCCCCCCCCCCCCCGGTCAAAAACGGCAGAGAGGGAGGGCGCTGCAAAGAGCGCAGGCAAACGCTCTCGAGTCGGCGTTTATTTATTGCTAAACAAGAATTTATCATCATTATTTTATATTTCTGACAAACTCATACAATAATTAATAAATTTTTCCTGATTTTATAATTTTTATGAAGTAGTAAAAAATGCTAGCAAATAATTCATTTTTAAATTATGAAATATTATTAAATTTTTAATTTTTCTTGGAATCTTTTTATTACCATTTTTAGTATTTTATTAAATTTCTCGTTTATGATAAATTGTCCGACTTCCGTTTACTCCTTTAATTTATTTTAGTCATTATTCACAATTTTTGCTGTATTTTTAGTTAATATATTTCATTTTGTTATTTTTTTATTAGTTTTTCTAAAACTGGGTACGTCCTGTACTGCGTGTTTGCTGGCTGGTTTATTCGTTAATTTTTCGTAATTGTATTAATAATTTTCAATTTGATTGTTTTGGTATCAAAACAAATATATTAACTTTGTTATGAAATGTTATAATTTTTATTTTTTAGACTTTTTGCGTGCGGCTGTTGTGAGTACTTTTTATTTAATTAAAATATAATTATTAAAAAATAAACAAAATTATAAAGAACCTAGAATTTGCTTAGATTTAAACCTTAACAAAATCGAATTTTTTGAAACCTTGTCTAAGTCGGATAGACGATAGGTCTCACACACGGTTTCTCGCGCCGTACATAAATTTACCGAGTCGCGCGATTTTACCTCTTTCCCATTTCTAATTTTTTTGAGTTAATTTTATTTGTTTTTTTTTGAACGAGGATTGGCTTATACCGATGATACGTCGTTTGAAGGCCAAAATTTTTAGTAATTTATAAAATTTTTTTTTTAGTTTTTTAATATTCATAAAGAACATTATCACAATTCTCACAATTCTCACAATTTAATCTTTGAATAATAAAGTCGTATTTTCAATCGTCATATTTAGAATAAATATTTTAAAATAAAATTAATCTGTTTCTGTATTTTGTGAATTTTACAATACGTCTATTAAAAAAATGTGAAGATGTTAAAATAATCTAATTTCTTGATTGGTCTTTTGTTAATCATAAATTAATGAACGTTCTTTTTTCTTTGTGTTATTAAATGTATGAATAACAATTGTTAAGTACTGTTCCTTTAATAATAAGTTAAATCTGAAAGTTATAAAGAAATAACATTAAAAAAACCTGCGTTTGTGTAAATATTTACTACCACTGCATGTCGCTATAACATTATTTAATATAAAAAAAGACACCTTAAATCTTGAAGCAAAAAATGCAAATGCAAAAACCATTTGTTATGTTTTAGATTTAAAAAATTTTGAGCTCAATAATTATCTTAAAACTAAATGGCCATTTTAAACCAAATATCCGTGGCAGCGGGAAGATGTCTGACTTTTGAGATCAGTAATATCTCGCAATAAATTTTTTTATATATTTCCCTTTAATTAATATACTTAATTTATTTATTTTTGTTTACAATAAATGAATTTACAGAATAATGAAGTTTTTGTTTATTTACTTCGTTGGTTTATCTTTTTTAATTGGAATTTTATATTTCATAATTTATATAAAATAGCTTCTCATTTTTTGACTTACATAGTTTTTACCTGAACATATAATAATTAATTATTACATTTTTAAATTTTATGCTAAATATCTATTAAATGATTATTTTTTTTATGAAATAAAAATGTATATGATTTATTTATTTTATCAAAAGTTGGTTAAGGATAAAATGAAAATTGGGATTCACTCACAATATATTCGTAACTGTTTTTCTTCAAAGTTTAATTTTTTTAGACCGTGTTTGATGACTTTGTTTTCCAGCTTAGATTTTGAATTTTCCTTTAATTCTTATGCCTTTTGATCTTCAGATTCTTTTATGATTTTCAAGGGCAGGCTTAATGAAAAGCTTGATAATAATTCTTAAATCATTATTCATCTTTTGGTTTTTATTTTTTCAAAAAATTTGGTCCTAAAAACATAAATATCTAAAAATCAATTTTGCGTAAAATTCTAAAAACATATCTGAATTTTTAATTTATAATTAATTATTACAAAATAAATATAAAAGATTTTAATAGATATTAAACATCGCTCTTCTTCTGAAACCACTTCAATAGGGTTGAATAAAGAATTTATATTATACAAAGAAATGATTTTTAAACTAAAATTTATTTTTCAAACAAAGCTATTCCCTAACGGTGAGCGTTTACATTTGAAGAGAACGAGCATATTTTTATTTGAGTTAAGGAGTTAATTTTTAAAAATATTTTTTTAAAATTATTTTGGTTTAAAAATCCCAATCCTATTACAAAATGTTTAAAAGTGTTTATCATTTGATAAAATCCGTGTAAAATAATGAACCTGTTTAATGGGATATAAACTAAATTGGATTTAATGTGATGAATTAAAACTTTATTCTACAATTAACTTGTCTACAATAAAAATTAAAACAGCAAAAATTTGATAAAATTGCTAATTATAAAAACAAAAATTTAAAAATATTTTTAAAAAATAAACCGCGGTTCTTTCATATTTGATATACAATATAATTGCTTTAATGAATAATGAAAAATCGACAAAATGATATAATTTAAACAATATTTTTCAAGTAAATGAACCCAATTAAAAATTAAAATTTAAAAATAAACAACCAAATATCTAAAAAAATTTAATAAAGGTATCACTAAACAAAGTCTAATATTGCTTTGGTTTAGATTTTCATTTATATGAAAATACGGCACTCACATAAATATCGAATATTGGTCAGAAACCTGCAAGTACAAAAAAGTTACATAAATAAGATTTATAAAAATTGAAATACTGACGCGCTGCCGTTTCTATTTGAAATTAAAAGGGTGTTTTCAATATTATTAATTCATAATAATCTTTTTTATAGTAAATTAACATCCAAAGAATAAAATCAGGAAGCAACTACCGATCCAAAACATGGTTTTTTTTCTAAAATATATTTAAAAATTAAAATTTTGCATCAAATCAACTAATATTAAAATTAAATTAGAACCCTAAAATAAAGAACAAAATAAAATATAAGCTCCGATGACATTCTAGCTACATTTTTATTTTTTAAAAATAAAACATTAAGCTCAAGATAGTAGTAACGTTGACTCCCGCCAGTTTACACTTGTCACCCTTAATACTCAGCAGTTTTTGTTTTTAAAGTACATCACGTTTAACTTTTTTGGTTTGATTATTTAAATGTTTTAAATTCGGAGATAGTGCAACTTTTTTATAATTTAAAATTGGATTTAAACATCGGACTATTATAAATATAGGGGTTTTATTGTTTTAATTCGAGTCTCGGGTCGAAGTTCTTTGAAACTTCACGTTTCGTTATTGATTCAGGCAAACAATTCAAATATTATTCATCAATAAGATGGGTATTTTAAATATATAATATACCAATGATTGTATGTATAGTTTCAATCAAATTAATTAAAAAAGCTAGTTTTTTAAAGTGTAATGAATTATCTTAAAAGTCAAAAAATTATTCCGTTAATAATTATCATATTAATTTTACAAAAGCAATCTAAAATTTGCTCGTTCAAATTTTTAATTAAATTTTAAATATATTTTTATATTTATAAAATTAAAAAATTTAAATTTAATTGTTTGCTTAATACGTACGTATCTTCCTTTGCTCACCGTTTTCAGCGTTTGCTGCAGCATTTCTTTTATTTTATTAGGCATTTTATTTGTTTATGTCTTTGTTTTATTAAATAATTTAAATAAACATTCTCGGGATATTATCATTCTCTTATCGAGATTCGATTTTAGCTTCGTCTCGTTTCTTCTGCTGCAAGTCAGGATGCTTTTTCTGAGTCAAATATATAATTGAAAATATATTTTACTAAAATTTAAACAACACAACTTAATATATTTTTAAAAAACAAAGTGTGGTAAAATGAATATTTTCAGTCACCAATTAAAATGAAAATCAAAATAAAGAAAAAACAAAATTACCTTAAATATGGAATAATAAAAGCATCACCATGCGAAGTTTAAAAATAATTTGAATTAACTTTTCCATGTGCCATTCTTGAACATCGATACCATGGTGGAACCACTCCCGACCACATCACAGCTCTTTGGCACCTATGCTTTTTCTGAGTCAAATATATAATTGAAAATATATTTTACTAAATTTAAACAAATAACTTAATATATTTATTAAAAATTTAAATTATGGTAAAATTAATATTTTTCAGTCACCAATTAAATGTTAGCTCAAGAGCTGAAGATCTCTTATAAATTCAAGTAAATGTATCAAAATTTATTATAAAAACAAAAATATAAATCCAAAAAGTTACTGTTAGCAACAGATAAACTAAATTAACTGTTATTAACATTTATTAGGATAGTAAACTAATAATTTTCAATGACATCAAGGTTTTACAATAAAATTAGTGATATCAAAATCCTAAAAAAATCCTGTACGACCAACATAAATATTATATATCAAAGAAAAATTAAGAGATTAAAGACAAAAGCTTTATGAAAATGTGGAATTGCCAATGGAAAAGAGACAGTCCACCATATATAGCTAAATTTATACGACCGGGAAATAAGGAGAACTAACACTGGTTACGGCGCCACTTGTCAAGTAAAAATTCGGGCGATGCCATGGGCATATTAAAACAAAATCAATGTAAATACCAAAAGTAAAAAATAGCGAAGTTAATACCATTAAAGGAATGCCACGAATTCCCAGACGGTTTTCACGTCTACCAGGCTGGTCAGCACAATCATGACCTGCTGCCAGCGGTCGTTGTTGCCGAAGAGTATCCATGTCCCCAATAATTAAAAAAAAACGTCAGAAGCAAGATTACGTAAAAACTGAAATCTAACAAACTATTGCCAGCCAGATACGACAAATTAAGCAAATGCATTTCTTAAAATTTAATATATATAATCTATTTAATTTCATTATTGATGAAAAAAATATAAGTGAGACTAATGCTTATAAAAATAATTGACTTTTTAAAAATTAAAACAAAAATACAAACCTTCTTTAAATTTATTCGACATTGTTAAAATAATGCTAAAAAACATTTGTTATATTAAACAGCAATAAATTAAAATTCAAAAAGTTAAGTATTATTTTGGCTAAGTAGATTAAATGCAATTGATTCTGGTTTATAGGATTAAAACAACCAGTAACCGAGAATAATAATTATATCATAAAAATAGCATCGACAAATGTTGTCCAAATAGAGAATTTTTACCAACTATGCCAATCACGTTGCGATTTATTATGGAATGAACAGAAACTTATAAAATGAAAACTGTTGCAAACAAATTATAAAACGAAATTAATATAAAGAATTAGCTGCAATTAAATTATACTATTTGAACATATTTTCAACGGTGCCTTCCAATCGAACCATTTTATCTTTAATGCTTAACATTATCTTGTCCATACTTTTCTTTTTTTGTCAAGCTGAGCCATTTAATATTAAAAACCGAGCAAACTTTATAACAAATTTGAATTGCATGTGAGAGGTTATTAATAAGAAAAAATATTTATTTATAATATTTTTCCAAACACATCAAAAATTAAACCAATTTATATTATATAAATTATTTGTACGTTAAAATATAATAACAAAAAAAACAAATATACTATTATTGTTTTAAATAATATAATAATCTAGCGCTGTGAAGATTTTTTGACCGGAATAATTACAAAAGATAATCCTATAAAAGGCAAATAATTTTGATAATATAAAAATTTTAATAAATAAAATCAATAAGCAAAAACTATTTGAGAAAAAGAATTAAATTAAATATAATATAAATTAATTAGACAAGGCGCTAGCCGGTGGCGTCGAAACATGCTGATGAGATCAGACGTTTCACTTTGGAGTGCAGCACAGTCGCCATCACATTTAATAATTTATTCATTATTCATCCTTTTTCCAAACAGACTTATCTATTACGCACAATAATTAAAAATGTATTAAAGCAAATGTTAAACAATGTGTGTTAAAATAACAAAAATTTTATCATGCTCAACGAACAATAAAATTTACTTTTTGTTGGACAAAACAAAAGCCAAATTATAAAAATATTCAAGAACTTATATACAAATATAAATTTTGTAACCCAATTGAGAAGAAAAATATATAAAAGAAACTCATTTTAAACAATTAATATTAGATTAAATCAATTTTTATAAATAAATGGTTAAAATTATTCATGATAAACACTACATTTAAAAATATTTATAAACTTTAATTTCAAACGTTTAAATTGAGTTCTAACGCAAAACAAATTGAAACAATTTTATTAAATGCATATTTAAAGTGCAAAAATCAAAATTATAAAATAGTTTATCTACTCTATTATATAAAATTGTAAGTTACATTAATTAAAAAAATATGGTACGACAAAAAACATAACTAAGCAAATATTTAAAAATTAAATTTTCGATTAGGATTAACACAACAAAATTTATTATTGCTATCACAGTTTTTTATCAATACAAAACGATTTTTGATTGAAAATGCTACAGAATTATTTACTTTAAAAAAGGTCATAAAATTCGATATTCTTAACCAAATTAAAAAAAAGTTAAAGAATTTTGTGATTATTTTAGCACTTTTGCGCTATTATGAAATTTTAACAGGGCGACAAACATGGCATTGGAGCTCACGTTGCTTGATGCAAAGATAGCAAATATGAGGTTATGTTGACCAAAAAAATCTTTTGCCAAAAACCAGAAATTAATTTATTTGGTATTATTCAAAAACATTATGTGGATTGCTGCTTGTATTTGAAGATTTTTAGATTATTTTAAATTTAATACATTAGTTCTTCCTGAATTAAAGTCAAATTTTATCAACAAAACGCTAATGTTTGGGTAATTTAACTGACGTGAATAAACCAAATTGTTTCGTTGTTTTACTTGTTAATTTAATATGAGTTTATTTATTTTTAAATCATATTAATAATAAAAAAAGATTTATTTAACTCGGGGATTTCGGTGATGATGTACTCGTCGATGTATTCTTCTATTCTTATCTGCATCCTGCAAAGTCCAAGATCAGGCTAACGTGAAGGTGGGGTTAATTTATAACTAAAATTTTAATCCCAATCCAAATAGTCAAATAAATTTCATTTATAATTTTAATCTGGTTTATGCGGCACGCTAATTTATACTTCATTAACCTGTAAAAAGATGTTGAATAAATTATAGAATTTTTTTTAAGCTGATAATAATATAAACAAAATTATTATTTTTGTATAGTTTTAATCAAGATCACCCTTTTCACCTCTTCAATTCAATTTTATCACCAAAAATAAATTGTTTTAAACTTATATTTATAGTTATTAAGTTAATTTTTAAAGAATTTTTATACTAAATTTAATATGCATGCGTTTTTTATTTTTAGACGTTTTTAATTTAGTTTTGACATTAATTATTAAAATGCTTTTGCAAAATATCTTATATACTATTAAGAATTTTGTTTGTGATATGCTTTTAACACTGTTTCACCGACTTACTAGAGATTTTATGTGCCAGAACCAATAAATAATTTTTTTCGTTAATTATTTTTGTTTTGTAAATATAAATAGTTAATTCTCGCTGTTTATCTTTTAATAGGGCCATTTATTATAATTAATTTAGTTTTTAGTTGTTTAAGTTTTATTATTAATTTTATTTTAAATTCATTTTGTGTGCTCTCGCAAATTAAATTGCAGCTACGTTTCATTAATTGCGTATTCGTATTAATAAATGTTATTAATATATTTCTTTATTTTTAAATGATATTGCCCTCAATTTTCCTCAAATCAAATTAATTTTAAGGAGCCAGAGTTTAAATTAAGATAAAAGTAAAAATTAGTTTATTTGTTTTATTTATCAAATAATTCCGTTAAATTATTTTTTAAAATTTGGGTTAGTTGGTTTATTTTTTATAGATATATAATTTATCTATGTTTACATAGTTCGATAAAGCTTCGCTGAAGAGTACCTGCTCGTCGTTCAAAAAATCTAAAATATCTAATTAAATATAAATAATTCAAGGTTATGAATAAACTAAAAAGTTATAAATCGAATATAATGAAAGGTTAAGTCGTCAGATTTTAAATACTCTTTTTCCTCAATAAACATATTATATCTTTCATTTCAAGATTTACTAAAAAAATTGATAATTAACCAATTCATATTTTTTAAATCATTTATATTTTTTTAATTTTTGATAATAACAATTTATTTGGTTATAATTTTCTTTAGTGTTAATTAGAGCATCTGTTTTTCAACAAATTTTTTTGGTTCATATATTGAATTGTTTATTTAAATTCAATTAATAATTTGTAATTTTTAGATGTTTTTCTCCATTCAATTAATTATACATGAAACGTGTAAATATTTGAATATATTTAATCAAAATAAGCAATGTATATTGCCGCCAACCACGGCAACCTTGGTCGCTTAGCTTAAAATTTTTTTTAATAACTCGCAGACAAAAAAAAATTGATTTAATTTTTTTGTAACTCACATTGAAAAATCGCATCGGGGCTTGTGAACCGTGCAATAAAAGTAGCAGTGATTACTGTAAATATTGCGGTGGTTTTATCGGCACCAATTAAAATTATAAATATTTTACTGTAAAACAATAAATTATAGTATTTTTGAGAGATATGTAGATCCGATAGTTTAATTTAAAATTTTATAGTTATATTTCAAAGGAAGTTTCATCGTTTAATCAAATGTTTCTATTTAATTATCTTTAGAACAAAGCAAATCTTTTTATTTTTTTAAGTTTTAAATAATATAAATCAAAAATAATTTTATTTTTGCTGTAATTGCTGATAGTCAATTATTTTTTTCAATTAATTAATTAAATACATGACTTATAAATATTAAACGGGAAAGTTTCCTATTTAAAAACTATTTTGACAAAATTTCTATTTTTAAGCTAAAAACACCATTTTTTTTTGCTGCAAGTAATAGAACTTTAGCGGTTTCTAAATAAGTTATGCTTTTTTGGAAAATATTTAATAAAACGCTTTTCATTGATTTAATCGATGAATACATGAGGCGCAGTGAAAATTTTCGACTCTACTTGATTTATGCTATAGTTTCAAAATAGAAGATTTTGTTTGTAAATTTAAATACATTTACTTTTATATCTTTTTGTTTTTTAAACATAAATAGTACAGTTTAGACTTGCCGTTTGTTCACGTAGAAAATTCAATTTTCATTATTTTTAGTTGCTTTCCTTGGAAAGTATGATATTTAAATTTTGCCATTAATTGTGCAGGACATATAGGGTGCTTCTGTATAATACTCTTTTTAATCATTTATATTTAAATAAATATGATAAACAATTTGTTCAAGGATAAATTAATAGGTTATTCCTTGTAAAACTCAGTGAGTGCATTAAATATATTAATTAAATAATTAAATTAAACTAACTGAACAATTTAAGATAATAAAGTAAAATGTATAATTAGCCTAAGCATAACCAATTAACCAATATGAAAAGATGTCGAAAATTATAAATAACACAATTTAATATACTTAAAATAATCTTAAATGAACCCAAAAAGGAAATATTTTAAGCCTATAACTTCAAATTATTTAATTTCGCCATGAAAAGAGCGCACACAGTTGCCACAAACGAATACGCGCGGCAATTCGCTTCAATAATTTTCATAAATATCAGAATTTAAAGATTAATTGCTAATGTCTTGTAATAATGAGAAAGTTAAATCTTTATCAATTTTATATTCAGATAGATATTTTGTACCTGAGAGTAATACTACATAATTATCTATAAATTTGAGTAAATTTTATTTATGCTTTTTTCCATTCCTTTTTATAATTTACTTTAAATTTAATATCATTCAATCTTTGGTTATTATATTTACTTGAGAATTTTAAATAAATTGAATTTTTTCCCAAAATTTGAATATAAAATCTTTTAATTCATTCCTACAATTTTTTTTTGCACATGCGCGGTTTGTTTGTAAGCTGATCTTACTGATTCCCGAAGCGCACATGAAGTTAGTCGCAGGAACCGAATTTCAGACGCGCCGTACGGGATCAAATTGATGCATGAAATATTGAAATCAAAACCCAATTTAATTAAAAATAACAATAAATGCTCTAAAATTTGGGGAGTACTCATTATCATAAAAAATAATTAAGCAATTTAATAAATGAAAAATAAATAAATCCCAATTAATAAATGTTTGTAAATTTCAAATTGTTTATTCAAAAATCAGACAATTTTAAAATAGACAAAACAACAAAAAAATAATTGGAATTTAAAAAAATCAGAAATAAATTTCACACGACAAATTTCAAAAAATAAAATTATATTTTACGAAAAGTATCTGGAAGAATACAAGAATACCGACGAAGCATCCTCAACGAGAAGAGAGGACACTTGGAAAATGGAGAAAGCTTGATACGTGTGGTTTTAAATTTAATCTTTTATTTCGTCAAATAAATTTTATAAAATAAAACTGTGGAGGCGATTTTTTTGCCATTCACCTTCTAACTCTCATTCAAAATTTACCAGGATCATTCAAATTCGGTGTTGAGCCTTTTCGCTCCTTTCTTCGTTTATATTACAAATATTATAATGTTTTTAATCTGGCATCTTAAAACAAAAATTCTTTCATTAAATTCCTAACTATAAAAAAAGTTCAAATTTGAGCAATTAGATCATTTGTGAAGATTTCCATTAAGAATCAGCTATTTCATTTGCTTCTTGACACTTGTAATCAGGTCAAAATAAATCAATCGATTTGAAATCCCAAATATTTAAAAATACCCGAAATAATTCAAGAACCTAATTATGACCGATCGAGCATACCGGCGCAGTGGGATAGTAGTGTTGCTTATACGAGCAAAAGTTTTCTTGAAATAAATTTGATAATTTTATATTGCGAAGTTAACAATTTAAAAAATAAAAAATATATCACCACAAAACGAATCTTTTAATTAAAATCAACTCATTTAGATTTTATTTTAGTACAAAAACAATTTATAGGCAATGAAAAAAGATTTGGCTTACTATATATGAAGGATCAGTTTTATGCCCGAAATTTATTACTTGACTAAGGCTGTCGGTTTCAAATAATTTTCGGTTAACCGAAACCGATAACCGAACAGAATCTTTTGGTTTAACCGAACCAAAACCGAAAAAATGTCGGTTTTCGGTCTCGGTTCGGTTCGGTTTGAAACCGACAGCCTTATTCTTGACACAATATATTCCAAATCATAGCAAACAAAGTATTACAAATTTTTTAAATTTAGCCAAAGTATTCAATTTTCAATTAACGATCATGCATTTATTAAAATTTTTAGTTACAGTTACTGATCTTAATTATTACGTAAACCGCAGTCGATTTACAGAATATTCATATTTTATCATAGAATACAATCAACAATTTGGCAAAACTTATGCCGCAGCCGGTTACGACGCGCACTTAAAATTGAAGATTGAGCAGCAGAAAAACAAATCTTCTTTCAACGCCTTTAAAACAACAATATAGTAGATATAAGTTAAAAATTCCAATAAAGGAAGTTCTTCGAATCATAGAACGTGAGAATTTTCAGAAAAAAAAAATTATAAATTCGTGTTAGAACTGTCATTAAAACACATTTTTATTTATATTCCTTATAAGTAAAATAATTTTAAAATATATTCAAAAATATAGAAGGAAATGTACGAAAAAAAGAAAGCAATACTTAAAAAGTGAGGCAAAATAAAAAACATGTCAACAAATAAAGACAATTTTCCATAAGCGTGCTAATCAATAAAAGTAAAGATTCATCATTCGCCCATAAAATGCAAATTAATTTAATAAATAACGAAATAGCGATTTAAATAAAACACCTTCCTAACATAAAAAGATTTTTCTATTGCCGGACATGGGCAGAACAGTGGTGACATCGTCCTTGCAGAGCTCTGGTATCCAGGCCAAACAAAATTTGAAACTTTTTATATCGTATAGCTGAAATATTATTACATTTAAAGATTTAAGCATCGGCAAGAATTAAATTTATTAAAATCAGCGGATGTCTACGCACCAATTGCAGCTTCGTACGTCAGAATGATTCATTATCAATTGTTGGGAACTTACATGTAGAAATTCAAATTTAAACGACAAAGATTATATTAAAAAACCTCGTAATCTATTATAATAAAATATTATTTGTTTCTAATAAATGCATTTTAAAAAAGTTAACAAAATATAAAGGTTTCGACAACATACAATATTCTTTCATCTTCACAAATATTAATTTTAATATCGGAAAAGCGTAAAAAGAGAATAATGTTTTTATTAATCAAATAAAATATGAAGTTGAAATGTTACACACTCTTGAAATATAAATTTAAAATAATTATTTTATTAAAATAAAAAATTTCTAGCTAAAAATAAAATACAAACTTTAATTTTTTAATTAAAAGTCTTGCTTCTTTTATTTTGTGATGTTCAGTCCGTGAAAAGCCCGATTTACAACAAAAAAAAGTCGTCACCAACATAAACTGTATTGCTTCGTGTTCTTCTTATTATATAATACAATTAAATGTCACTACAGCTCAAGGGTCTTAATTTTCAATCAAACCAAATTTGAAAAGTGTTTTTTATTAATTCTATTGAAAATCCTCATAAGAAAATAATAAAATTAAAGGCGAGGATAAATTGAAACAAAACAAAAAAATTTAGCATTGTGATTGTCGTGTCGCGGTGAACCGCAAAAACTGTATTATACAAAATAAAAAATATTAAAAATAGAAAATAATTAAACAAAATTAGAAATAATCGTGAGTCAAAATGAAAGAAATACAAATTCAAATTGACAGGTTAAATTAATGCTTGGATTTGTGAAGTATAAAAATTATATTTATTCTACTTTTTGTTATGTAGATTTCTTTTATCTTTTTTCAATGTTGAGTTTGATTTTGGCATATAAGATTTTAATCCTAATTTTTAAAATTAGTTAACTTGTTATTGAACCGATATATGTATATTCATTAATTTTTTTTAGTCCTGGAACTGTTTTGTTAAAGATGAATTAATATTATAAATTATAGTGTAAACAAATAATTTGTCTGGTTTAAATAAAAAAATTTGCTTTGATAGAGCACAATGTTAAAATGATTGCATATGCCAATGTTTTACACATTAAATAATTTTATAAATCTCAAAAAAAAATGCTGCATAAAAAAATTTTTGCCTTTAAAAAATTTTATTTAGAATTTTCACATATATACTTTTGGAAAAACAATTTAAAAATTGAAACAAACAGCAACATAAAAAAAGATAAAAAGTTAATAAATGAAATTAATAGTAAAAATAAAACTTTTTTTCTTAAATAAGAGAAAGATCAAAAGAAAATGATAAATTTAATAATATTATTATGTCAACACCAAGGATGTGCTCTGTTCTGTTCTGATTTTCTGATTTATCAGAGTTTCTGGTGATTTTGGGCACCAGAATTCTGTTTTCTGTTTTCTGATTTTTTTTAATGCAACCAGAATTCTGATTTCTGGTTTTTAAAAAGTCGACCAGAGCACATCCCTGTTGCGTATGTAAAAATTGAATAAATGCGGAATTTCTATAAAATGATGAAATTTTGTTTTTGTTATGCAAAATATGACATGTAATCATTATCCAGTTCAAATTAAAACCAATGTCTTAACATATAATTTAAAGCACTTGCACCAAATTTAAAATTGAACGATGTGGCAAAGAATTTTTTTAAACTTTTGATAATACATATTAAAATAAATGTTTATAAATAACAATTAAATACAAGAGTAATTTGATCTTAGAAAACGTTAAAATCAAAATAAAAACATTAAGTGGCGGCAATGCTGTACACTCTTTTATACAAATTAAGTAAACTTTATAAGTTTCACATGTATATATATTATTTACCTGATTCAACGCCTCGGCGGTGCTGAAAGCCGTAGTCGAATTCATCTGCATAATCTCCGGCCATTTGGACAACGCGTCAACAAGGATCAGATACGTGTTGCCATCCCAACAGGGACCTGCAAAGTCCATGTGGACTCTCCCGAAAATACCGTCTGGCGTCGGCCAGGGTCGCAAAGGCGCTTTGGTAGGGAGCTTTGCGGCGAGCTGACACTCGCGGCAGTTCCGGACAATGCCTTCAACTTCTTGGTCCAATCCTGGCCAGAACACGTGTTGACGTGCCAACGCTTTCATGCGATTCATGCCGGTATGTGCGAAATGGAGCGTTTTCAGTAGGCGCTGTCGCAACGGACGCGGAATCACCACTCGAGTTCCTGTCAGAAGAGATCCACCCACGCAGCTGAGCGTATTACGCCTCGAGAAATACGGCATCAATTCGGTGCCCAACCCCTTTTGTGGCCAACCCGAGCGAACATACGTGACCACCTGCTGTAACAACTCGTCCGCAGCGGTGTGGTCGCTCACTTCGGCGGCATCCACGGGCAATGGCTCGAGGGTCGCGAGATGCACGAACTCCCCGACATCGTCGGCGGCCTCGATCTGCTCCGACGAGGTGTAGGCGATCACCGCTTCTTCGTCCGTCTTCTGCGAGGCAATGAGGCGAGACAAGACGTCCGCCTGGCCAAAATTCTCCGATCTGACATATTGAATTGTAAACTCGTAATTTGTCAAAATTAGGACCCACCGCTGCAATCGCGATGCGGTATAAATGGGAATCCCCTTTTTGTTCCCGAAAATAGCCAAAAGCGGCTTATGGTCCGTTAACAACGTAAACTTGCGGCCATAAATCATCCGGTGAAATTTTTGACACGCAAAGATCAGTGCCAGGGCTTCACGTTCGATCTGTGCGTAATTTCGCTCGGCAGGCGAAAGTGCGCGACAAGCGTGCTCTATAACTCGCTCGGTGCCGTCGGCGAACTTGTGGCTTATTGTAGCCCCGATTCCCGATTGACTAGCATCGGCTGCAACAATGATCCGTTTTGTTGGATCATACTGAGTGAGCAGTAGGTCCGACTGAAGCACTTCTTTTGCCTTGTCAAAAGCCGCCTGCTGCGCTTCTCCCCACTCCCACGGAGTGTCCTTCTTCAAGAGAACGTCCAACGGACCGCGCAATTCTCGCATCACCTTAATGAATCTACCGTAGTAGTTTAATGCGCCCAAAAATGAGCAAAGCGTGCTGAGATCAGTTGGCGGGGGCATGTCACGAATCGCCGCTGATCGTGCTGGATCGGGGCTTTAAGGTGTTTTATTAAATAGTATAGACTTTTCCTATTTAATTTGTTTTTGAAAAAAAAGAACCGTTAGTTGTTTAATTATCTTTGACGTTCCTTTCTCTCAAAATGGAGTCGAGATTAGAAATTTTAGTCGTGATTAAGACTTTGGAAGAGTAACCAATACAAGTTTAATTATAAATTAAATAGAATATTGTTTTTCGACATTTACTTTGATATTTAATACAATTGACGAGCTCCGCGGTCAAGAGTTGAAGCGCGCCTCGTTCCTACTGACCCAAGAACGCAAGTGTTATTGCTCCGTATCATATTGCTTGAAGAAATTTGCTTTTATATTTTAATTGTTTTTCATTCGGTAGAGATAATAAACGCCGCTACCATTTCTGCAATCCATCTTTCTAACTTTGAAAAAAGATTGAATTAAGTTTGCATTTTTATCATGATAGTAGAGTGACTAAGTGCTATTCTTCAAAGTTATATATTAAATATTTGTAAATCCAATTTCTTTATTAAACATTTTTTATTTGCTTTTCGTCGAGCTGTAAATGTTAATTCATTATTTGAGTTGTCTTTTTCTTTCTATTATATTTTTATGCTGTCCCGCCAGTATCGTTTTGAGGGCGGTTTCAAAGGCTTTGAGTGCCGCTATACCCGAAGCAGCATGGAGGGATTTGGTTATTGTAAAATATTTGGCATATTATTTGTAATAGTAAGCTAGATATTTTTTTGAGCAATTGTAAGTTTAATTTTGTTGTTTCATTATGCTATGGTATTTATTGCCAATTGATCTTGTGATCTTTTACTCCCTTTATCAACTAATAATAAATTAAAACTTTTATTTCAAATTTATTTAATGCCTTAGGTGGTATAAATTTCAATGCGTACCCTGGTCACTTTTTTAAAAATTAATGTTTGTACTTGGAATCTTGATTTAAACTTAATAGTTAAGAGTTTATACTCTGTTACCATGATGTGCTCTTCGATTTACTAATCGAGTTTTAGTTTTTAACATCAGTTTAAACCTTTGACGCTTTATTATATATTGGGGTTTAGTTTTATATTATATTATTCGCAAAGTTTTAGAGTTACAGTTTGAGTGTTCCTTTTATTTATTATTCTAAATTTTATTTTCAGTTGAGTAATCACGATAACAATAAAATTCCCTTGGTATTTATTTTAGGATTCTATTGACTTTACATGTGCACAGCATCATTACTCATTTCTTTTCCCAACCTCACTTAATATGTAACAATAAATATTAACTTTTTGCCGAATATTGATTATGTTTTGTTTTAAATAAATAAGCAATCTTGATCATTTAAAATTTGTTTTTAAGGATTAATTTGCCTTTTAAATTAAAAAGAATAATTATTGTTATATTTAAATAAAGCCATGTTGTCGAATAGGTATACTGAGGGAATCGTTGCATGGAGCGCTGGATTTGTATTTATTTATTAAATGACAATAAAATTTTTTAAAAATTGCTCAATGACTTTTTTGGCTAGAAAATTAAAAAAAAAATTATTTTGTATTATTTATTAACATTTATTCTACCTTTTAAAGGAGTATATCCGTGCTACAAACAATTCCAATGGTAAAACGCTTCGCTCGAGGCAATCGAAATAATTTACTTTATCAAAAGTAAAATTTAAATACCTATAGCAAATTATGTTAAAGAATTTTATATATCTCCGATTATTTATATGAGAATTAAAATTTTATTTAATAAGCTATCGTTTCATTCTGTGCGATTTGACGCCAAATACATTTGGCCGATCATTATATTCGATATTCTGCGACTAGTTTTCTTACTTATTTTACAAATATTTGCGCTTCTTGAAATAATTTTTTCATTTGCGTGTCAAATAGTAAATTGTGTTTTAATTATTATCTGTATTCGCTTTGGTTAAGTTGTTTTGTTTTATTCATTCAGGCTTAATAGAATATAAATCGTAATACACAAAATTGAGTTAAATAAACCATACTTGCATTAGGGAATCCGCTTCTCCCAAGATGCTATCCTAATCCGTCCATTCACGCCCTTACCCTTTCGCCGGATAATCAAGCAATTGTTATTTATAAAAGTTTTAAGATTACATATACATACTTAAAATTTGTTTACTCTCACTATTATTATTTTAATACAATTTATAAAATTTAAACTTGTATTTAGTTCCGTTGATCTAGGTTGCACCCGCGTTTGAACGTCCACAGATCCGCCTTGCATAGGTAACAGGCGTACAAGCGTTGCTTGTGCTTTTTGCATTTATGAAATTTTTGTGTAACTTTATTTACATAAATTTAACATCGTTGATGAAATTGAAAGAGAGACTATTTTACAAATATTTGCGCTTCTTGAAATAATTTTTTCATTTGCGTGTATATTGCTTTCAATAATTATGATTTTTAATTATATAATTAGCTATGTTATTTTTAATGTTTTTTGCTAGTACCTTTTTGATAAGATATTTAAATTTAGTAAAATTATAGATGTTGTGATTTTTTTTTAGTTTTGTTCTAGTTTTTATTTTCAATCGAAGCTGTTCTAAATTTATAAATTTTTAAAATTATTTACATAAGATTGATTCAGCATGTATTTGGCACCTAAATTTTGTACTATAATCTTTGAGAGTTTCGTTTGCTTATTTTTTGTTAATAATATGTTTCAAATAACCTAACCCAATGCTTTTTTTATAAAAAAATTAAATTGCAATTTGTTTATTAAATAAAAACCATTTGACGTAAGCAAATTGTCAATAATATTTTTAATTAATTTTTTTCTTTTATAATTCTTCAATTTTTTTGTAATCGATGGTTATTCTTTTTTTAAGTTTTTTAAAAAATTAATAATCTACTTTTAATAAAAAGAAAATGTTAGATTTGCTAGTTTACTTTCATTTTTTGACTTTTGATCAAATATAGAAGTAAAATAAACGGAATGTTTAGGCACTTTTTAAACCGATTTCCAAGAAATGCATTATTAAATGATGGGTTTGCATTCCAAGCGAATCTGATACATTTTCATTTGTTGATTTATCATAAAGTTTAAATAACTGCACTAGAAAATCAGCTATTTAATTTTTTTTGGTGTTACATTGCATTTTTAGTCTGTCGATGTCAGAGTGAAAAGTTACAAATATTCTATTTTAAATTATTATTTTAAATTCTTGATTGACTTAATATACAACAAATCTAGCCCATGTCTTTCTTGTTTAGCATGTAATATTCGAGCTTCTTTAGTTAAATGGGCAAGTTAAGACACATTTAATTCTCTCTCCAATTACAGGCTGTGGCCATTTTGTTAAACTCATTAATTAAGCGCTAAACGTGTTGTTGGCGTGTATGCAACTAGTCAGAGCTGCCAGTCTATTCAAGATACTATAATCAAGAAAGTTTCATATGAATATATTGATCTAACTTTTTAATTTAATATTTTTATAAACGGCTTTCAAAATTTAAATCGGTCTCATAGATTTTTATTCACTAATTCTGCAAATTATTTATACAAGTTCATTAAATTATCATGTAATAATGTTTATAATCATGCCATTTTAAATATAATGAAGTTTGCATATTTTAGTGCAATTAAGGTCAATGAAATTAGCTCAAAAATGATGGTTCTACTTATTTTTTTTTTGGCAATTTTAAAAATGCACATTTTTGCACTTTTATAACTCTCAAAAACCATGTATTTTGAAAAAATCCGTAACAAATGCAGTAAGAGCCCGGGAACAAAACATTTAAGTTAAATTTATGATATAATGCTTATACTTAGTTAAATTAACTGTGATTTAGTTTGATGATGTGAATTGCAAAGCAATTTTTTATTCGTCACGAAAAACAAGATGTCTTTTGGCATTAGAAAGTAAAAGATTTTTTGGAAAAAAAGATTCCTATCATAAAATAATTAAATAATTTGTCTCAACGAGCACTTTAACCATTTATTTTTTGATAAAAATAATTCGAAATATGTCAAATTCCAGACAAAGCTCTAAATTGAATCCGACAAAAGTGAACATTAAAGTTCAGATAATAATTTAAAAATAAAACATAAAAAGGCTATTTGTTATTCAAAAAAATGATTAAAAATTCTAAATGAATGTTATTTGGATAACATTATATAATAAACTGTATTTCATTTATAATCTAATTTATTAAATATAATAAAGCTTTACGCATTAAACTGTTAATTAATGTTTTATTTGGTCATGCTTTACTTTTAGTTTTATTTATATGTTTTAGTGAAATTTTGCTACAAAATTTTAGTAACATATTATAATATTTCACTAGTTTTCATTTTAAATTTGAGTTATTAGTTTTATGATGAGTTAGTATTTAATTGTTTTTATCTTAATACTATTAAGCGGAAACGTCTTCTTCCAGTCGCTTTTGGTCCAGTAGCTTAATGAGCTCTTCATGGCACCTCTGTATTGGAAGCGTTGTGCTTCTGCAAGTGCTACGTTTCCTTTCTTCTTGCTGCTGGCACATTGCACCGCCTTTTAATATATACTTATATTTTGTATGTATGTTTTTAGTAATTTTGTAATTTAGGTACATTTATTAAAATATATGTTAAAATATTTGTTTTCATTGAATTGAATATTCTCATTAACTAATAACGGCTCAATCGTTGTAAACAAAAAGTAATATTTTTTGGCAATTATTATTGAAATTTGAGATTCAATTACTTAACCATAGTTTTAAGTCTTATAGAATTATACAGTATTTTTTCATTGTTATTGTTTTGACTTGATATGTTTTGATATTTGACTTTGCTTCTTTTACCAAGGCCCTCAAATATAAAAAAACGGCAAAAAAAATGCAATTTATGAAAATTCATATATTGTTTTTATTTCTCCATACAAGTGCGTGCACATTCAAATTGAGTATATTATTTCTCAGTCGATCAAAAAACGACGATTTTATTTAAGCTTATTTTATAATTTATTTTGGCTGAGCCTTTGTTTCTTTTAGCAACGGATATTAATTGGATAATTTTGATACTTTAGTTTTCAGACGCAAATCTATGAAAAGAACCTTTAATTTTTTTGACATTGTTAATATTTTTAATTTGTTGATGGAGATTGTTGTTTTAGGTTGCATTTTAAGTGAAACATTAAAAATGTTTTTTATTATTTATTTTTATTATTATTTATGACTTTCAAATAATAGGAACTCAGCAGCCATATATACCTTATCATTCCAGGCTATTTATCTAAACGTAATGTTTGCAAACGATATTTTCTCGCTACTTTTTTGAGGACCATTCTTGTTGCTGATTTGTTGAACACAATGACACCACTTTATTGTTTATTCCAAGGCTAGTTGGTTATTAAACATTTGTATGGTGTGATTTTATTTAAAAAAATTAAAATTTGCTATGTCCATCAATACCATAGATTTTTTCGCGCATTCACATCTTTTCAGATTTAACTCATTTTTGGTGATTCACATTATATTTTTTATTACGAACTTTTCCGTATTTTAATGCAATACGCGGCATTTCTCACATTCGGTGTCATAATTTTGATTAATCAAATTTTTACATAAACACCTTAACAGGAATCGATCATTATATTAGATTACACTAAATCAACTTCGGTCAACCTTTACATTGAATTAAGAGAAAACTGTGATAACAAAAGTAATCAAATCACCAATTTTAAGAAATAATTAATTCATAACTTAATGAATTTTTTATAGAAATTTTAATATTATTTATTATTTGTACCAAATTCTAATCAAAAGAAAGCACGATGATTTTATCCTTTATGAGAATAAACTTTAGTTCACGAAAAAGTAAACCCATTTTATAAGTTAAGGCGTATGAACCGCCGAACAAAATTTTCAAACAAAATTTTTATAACTCATATGATGCTACCAATTATTAAAGTGAACACAATTGTCGCAAGAAATAACTTTCTATCAACAACTGTGCCGTGATTATTATAAATGATACATTTGTCTAATTAATTAAAGAAACGATGCTGACATTGTGTATCATAGATGATTATAATAAAATCGGGTTTGACTTAAATTGAAAAAATTTTCTGAATCATAATGTTATAAAAACCTGAATTATGTTTTTTTAATTATTTAATTTTTAACATGTTTTTTAAAGAATTGATTAATATTCACATTAATAATAGTTAGGTAATAATTACTTTGGAATGATTTTTATGAATTATTATTTTGAATTTTTTATTGCTTATTTTTACATTGATTTAAGTTTTGATGCCTGCGGATTCAAAGTTTAGTGTATGTATTTAATCATTTTACTTTGTGCATAATCCATCTATTTATTATTACTACCAGTATTTTTTTCAAAGAACATTCAGCAAAAAATGTTTAATTTTTTTAGGAATTTGTGATCAATTTTTAACGCTGGAATAAATATTTAATTAATCTCATTCACGAAGCAATTATTTACTTTTATTCAGTTTATATGAGATATTCCCATTTGCGTATTGTTTAATCATATTTGTATCAAAAAATGATTAAAATCTTATAATTATTGTATTAATTAAAGCATTTGTATTGAAGTTTTGTTTTAGTTTTTTAAAATTTTGTCTCGTTTGAGAACCGTCCGTGTTGTGTCACCAAAGACCCCATAATAAGACATAAATCTTGGCTTATACGTTTATCACAACGCTTATGAAACAGGAGGGAATCCTGATGATAATAGCAGGTGAAATGGAGCAATTTTGTTGGGTTTGATGTTAAATGAATTTAATTTAACGGCGTATTTAAATTGTTACCCATATAATTAAAATGTCGCTGTTTGTATAATTAAAAAATTATGATTTAATATTTTATGTAAAGATACATAAAAAAATTGACATATAAATAGTTTAAATTTTTTATACAACTTGAGAATAAATCATCAGAACTTGAGATTTTTGTTTAATTGTTAAATTAATATGTCATAGTTTCTTGAAGATTTTCATAAATAATTTTTAGCTTTTGTCGCATAATGCAAATACATCTGCGATAATAATTCATTTCTTATTAAAGGTTTAGGTATTTTGTTTTGTAAAATTATTTATTTTTTTAATTTTATATATTTAATGTTAACCCAAAAAATCAAATAATTTGTAAATATTTGATAGGTGAATTATAATAATGCTTTTTAATTTTTTGTTTAAGTTTAATCATCTATATTTTAATTTGTTTTCTTGTTCTGCAGGTGAAATGTACCTTGACGCCATTTTTCCGACTCCAACAAGCTAAATTATAATGGAGTATAAATTTATAATTAAGAATTAAAAATCATAATTTTCAGTTAATGAGATTTAATTGAACATATTTAATAAATAAAATTTTTTTGGAAATGTTCTTTGACATTCTAATATTAGTCTTTAAGATATATAATAGGTGATAAATTTCAATATATTAATTTAAACATTATATGAGGTAATATCGTACAATGTTTGTTTTTTTATTTAATATTACTACATTTACAATTATTTTTTTTTTGCAATATTCTTTATTCGTTGTAGAATATTATAAAAATCAATTCTGCTAAAGTATTGTATAAAAATTTTAAATTATTTTAAATAAAATTGTCACAAAACCCTTGCGGTAATTATATTTTCAGCTATTCGCCTGATTCCGAATCAAACCCTTTTTTATAATTAAATTACTCATACATTAGATTAAATTTTACAATAGTTAAATAGATTCAAAATTTATCCAACCAATAAAACTGCGCGAATGTTATAAATAAATCACAAAAAATAAATCTATATTTAATTAAAAATTTATTTTAAAAAGGACTTAAAATATAGTTAATTACTTTAAGTCCCAAATCATCATTACTCAAATCATCATCTTTTAACTTTAGATGAAGAAATTAATAAAAAAAAATTCATAAAATTCATAAAATTTATTATTTTATATCTGAATCAAAAAATTATTAATTATTTTTTAAGAAAAAACAAATAAAATTCGGGTTTTTAAAGAACATGTTGAGAATAACTAACAAAGGGAAGGTCCCTAAGTTATTATTTGTTTGAAATTGTTGCAGCACTTGACAGAAACAAAGGAATATTTATGTGAAAAAATGCTTGTGAGGCACAGATAACGGCCAAATCATTCTCATTTGCGATTATCATTTTAAAGCAATTGCAATAGTTTAAACTTGATCTTGTTAACTAAGTTTTTGATTTAAATATTGGCTTTGAAAAATGATACTTTATTTTATTTATTCCACAAGAAAATTGTTAGTAAAAATCGATTAAATTAACAGGTTTTTTAAACAATTTTCTTTGAAATAATAAACGTATTAATAGTTGAGCAACTGCTTTCTATATTTTTCCAGTATGTGTTACAAATTTTAATTTAAATCTTTAAATTTTATGTTTAAATAATTAAATCTTTCTTTGCTGTATACGTGCGTGTTTTATTTCTATAAGCCTGCCTTACGGTTATTTTATTTATTGTTTATTTATTTATTTTAATTACTTGGTCCAAAATCATTATTTGATTTACATTATTTTTATTTTGTTATCAACATTATATAAGTTTTTACGCCCGTTTTCGTTACTTGCTCTCATCATGATGTATGGGCAATTCGGTGTTAGACATCGAAAGTGAAACCTTCTTTAACGTTCACTAAAATGTAAATTATTAAAGAGGGTATACCCGACGGGATGACATAAGCATATTATCTGAGTACGGACAAGAAACGATTTGTTCCTTAATAAATATTATATTAACAAAATAAAATTAGTTTTATTCAGCAACCATGTGAGAAACAAGCGGATATTAGATAAAGGAATAAGTCATTTTGCAACTCTTGCTATTTAGTTTTTTTAATATTTTAGTTAATTTATAATTTTTTGGCAATTTTATTATGAGATTTATGATTTTAAGAAAAGTGTCAGCTTTATTAAGTCATTTATTTTTAAATTTTATGAAAATTTACACATTTCTGCGCATTTTGCTTCCTTTGGACTTATTTGTAACTCACACATTATTTCTTATATTTTAAATCTTAAAGCTCTTAAAATTTGAGAGTTTTTAACTCAATATAATATATTTAAATTGCATTAATTATTATAAATTTTTTTTGTTTGCAGTTTTTTAAATGTTTTTCCTGAATACAAATAATTTTTATTGTTTTTTACTTAATTACGCATTAATATAAAACAGTTATCAGTTAAAACAATAATTTTCATCCTTAATATCAATTATAAATCCTAAATTAACAAAAGTTTGTTTTGTAAAGTCACAAATTAATTTAAGCAAATATTATTATCAAACAATTATAGTGAAATAAACATGAGTATATAGGTGTTTGGACTATAATATAGACACGCATAACTATAAATTAAACTATAAAAATTGTATTTTTCATAAATAATTGTAACCGCATACCAAATCTGAAATAAAAAAAACCATGAAAAATTTAATAACAAACCATCCAACCCAAGTGGAAACTGCGAAGGCTTTTTCAAAAAAGCGTTGGTCGAACACATTCTGACTATAAAATTTACCGCATTCGAACTTGAAATCTCGAATCCCATCAAAGTGCTCATTTCAAATCGAGGCTTTATTTTCTCGAGTTTCGTGATTTTCTCCGGCGAATCCTTCCATGTGGCTTATACAAAATGATTATTAAGATTAATTATTGTTATTTTTAAAATAACTTGTTTTGCCCAAAATTTTAAATAATAAAAATATGTTATTAACAAAGGTTTAGATGAAAATTAATGGAATTCTTTTTTAGGAATAAAATAAAAAATTCTACATCTATTGTATTGAAAAAAGGTAAAATTATTAATATCTTTAAAATATATAATGTAACTAACGCTTTACGGTTAAAAATTTAAGGTTTAAAGTCGAACAAACAGCCGTCCTCGTTAATTTGGTAAACAGAAACATATTAAATAATCTTGAAGCACACAATCATTTCACATCATTGCTAATAAAGGTTGGGCTTTTTAACAGGTAGTACCTAAGTGTATTACAAAAAAAAATGAAATTTTGGCGCTAGTTAAGAACAAAATAAGTTTTGCGGTCTAGCGGGTAGCGTTGCGAGCCCAGTTTCATTTTTTTCGGGACGGATCTTGCAACAATACAATTGCACGTTTACGTTAGTGCAGATGGCAGCGCAAGTTGGCGTGGTATGTTCTTTATGAAATAGCAATAATTTAAAAATAATACTATTAAAGAAATATATGTTAACAAAAAAATTTATCCACCCTCAATGGATTTTCGTAAGCATGATATAAAAGGTGGATATTTATAAAAGTTTAATTCAAAAACAAAAAACACACGATGTGAAGTTATCGGCTCTAATCTGTATGTAAAAACTCGTTGCTTCGTGCGCGGGTATTTTTTTTGGCGTTTATGTCATTGACCCCATCAAAGGAAGAATAATGCTTGAGGATAATCGAATTTTGTCTGGAAAAGGAAAAGATTGAATGGCCAAACATTGTTAATAAAAATTTTAACTATTGACGTTTATTGCAATCAAATATCAAAAAATTAAATATCATTTGCATCTTTATATTTATTCTTTTATTACTTTAAAGTACTTTTAAATGTCAGATCTTTTAATTGTTTTATGTTTGTTTTTGATCGGAATCTATAATAATTATTTACATTGTAAAACAATATTCAAAAAAACTAATTGTAAAAATATTTAAAAGGCTGAGCATATATATCTTTCACTTTTATAACTAAGATATTCATACTTTGGATGTATCACTCACTCACTTCAGCCTGCACGTTAAGATGTGAGTGTGAATCAATCAACATAGTTTTTTTTTGAAAATAAAAACTGAGTTTATTTTATTAATAAAATTTTATATTAAAAATGAATAAACTAATATTAAATTTTAACAAGTAAATACAAAAAAAAAAGACAAAAATAATTGACAGCAAATTACAGAAGATTCAGTTATTATATTGTCAAAGTTTGTATACATTGCTGTTTTTAATTCATGAAAACGATTTATGCAAGATTCTATTTATAAAGCCTCTTATTTGTTGATGAAATGTAATGTCAAAGTAAAATCAAATACAATAATAAAAACAAATAAATATTTTACAATTATCTTAATTAATGCTCACCAAATAATAAGTTTTAAATACTGCTTAAACTTGAAAATTTTGATAAAATTTGAATTGGATAAAATTGCTTTTAAAACAAACTTTTAAAATATTTTCTATATAAAACGTTAACAAAACATAACAATTGGACTCGGGTGGAGAAAATTAATATTACAGTATGATCAACGAATTAAAATTACCGTTGCCAACGAATTATAATGCGTGCGTCTCATAAAAAAGGTAAAACATTAAATAAATAAACTTGGAACAGGAAACAAGAAGATTGGAATGATTTGTTCGCTCAACACATGAGCAAGAATTAAAATAAATTCCAATCAAAGCAACATTTTTTTCACATAGAGAAGCTTAAAATCAACTCAAAATTATTAAGCAAACTTAAAATTTACTCAGCCAAAACAGAAACCAAAGTTAAAAGGAATAAAAAGGCTAAGTAAACAAAAAGAAATTTTATTTACCGCTATGTTATACATAAAGAAAGATTTTTTATTTTAGCCACTGTAAATATTAGCATCTTTTTTATCCGGTGTTAGATAACCAGGGGCAGATTTGCGAAGTTTTCGGGTTTATTTTTTTAAAATTCTTTATTTTCGGTTTTATTGTTTTAGTTAGATTATGCAGGGTTTGTTTAACCAAATAAATATTTTTTTACATTTCAAGTGGCATTTTATACATGATAAATTCAATTTTTTTTTAAATAAAAACCAAAGAATTTAAATATAAACAAGAAACCCAAAATTAATACATTATTGCGTTGAGATAAAATTCATTAAGATTACAATTAAATAACAAAACAATCTCAAATATCTAAAGATCAAAGAGCTAGAGACAAATCGCGTTTTATGCGCGCCTTATACATGACAACCAAAATTGCGGCAAAAACACTTACTATTATGCTAAGAAAACAAATCAATAAAAATATCTAAAACACATAAAAATATATAAAAACAATTAGGCCATAAAGTTATAACAAATTTGCTAAAATATGCATACTTCACAATAATCCACAAGAATATTAAAATTACAAATTTAAATGACTTTAAAAATAAGTGATCTGAAATCATTGCAGCAATTTTAAAATATTTTGTTAGTAAAATTTTGAACAAATTTTTATAGATGTATGTTAAGCCCAACATTGACGGCAAATTAGTATGTATTTATTTTAATTAATTTGTTTTTTTTATGATTTACATTAATTCATTTTAATTAACTCAATTATTTTTTGTTAAAATTACTATAATTTTTTAAAATTTTATGGTTCAATAATTATTTTAAAAAGATTATAAGAGTGAATTCAAAAAAATGCACAATTTTCAACATTTGAAATCAACAACACAACAAAAAGCGCATAACTACTGAGAACAATATCCATGTGTTGTATGTGAACTGCTCCACCCTTGTAGTAAGCACACAGTAAATTTGAACATAATATTTATTTCTTTTTATTTAATAAGTTTAAAAGCTTTCATTGTTTGTGCAAGTAATTATTTCTGTTTCAATTTTAATTAATTATTTTAAATAAAATATAGTAATGTTAAGGGTCACTATTTTCATAACAAAAATAAAAATTACCGCCAGTCTTTCCGAAAACGATTTTAGCATTGAATAATGGCAAGGATAATTTTTTTAAGTTGCTAACAAAACTATTAATTGCACGTTTTATAACCTTCTAATTTTACTCGTGCCAAAATTTTTGTTTAGAATTTATTCTTAAACTTTATTGATATATTCCATTTTAAATCACTGCGTTCGTAGTTCGTTCAACCATGTCACAAAGCGCTCTCATTGTTTTTAAACTTATAAAACAAATTTAATAATAAATTAATTATTTAATAGTATGTAAAAGAATTTTATAATTTCTCTTCTTCGCGCCTGCTGATGAAAGTTCAAGATTTGATACGGTGATTTAGGAATTATTTTATTATTATTAAGTTTAGATTATTGTAAATTTTTAATTTGAGTTCCAAAATTTTATTGTAAATTTCATGAGATTGCGACGGGTATTTGCTCATTTAATTCATGGAGAGTCGTGAAATTTGGGGAATTGAATCTTTAAAACGCCGCTTTTAGATTTGCACAATGGTCGTCAAAACATTCAAAAAAAATTTTACCCCAAGTTTATTTTAATTAAAATAATATTTGCAATTGTGATTAGTTTAAATTTAGTGTTATTTATTTTAAGGTGCATTTTTTGTGTGAATTCTTTTAAGCGGACTTGTAATTTTAATTAATCGTTTAAATTTATTTTCAGCTTTTTACAAAAGAAATTCGATGATCAGGGGTCGCCTGACTGAATTGCTGCTGATGCACGATCGGGGGAGTCCAATAGAATAATAGTAACTAAGAAATATATGGTTTTATAGTTAATAATTATATATTTGCTTATTTTTAACTGGTTTAAAAAAAGGCATTCATTAAAAAGTGCATTTAATAACTTATTAAATTTTTCTTTGTTTAGGATGTTGTTCATAGATTTGTTTACATATTGTCACTTTTATGCCTTATAGTATTGTTTTGTCACCAATTTTTGGCGGTGGTTTTCTGACATTTTAATCCTTTTATTTGGTTGAAACAAAGACCTGCTGTAAGTTTCTTCGTATCCATAATATTTTTACTGTTAGCAAAATAAAAAAGAAATATATGATTTTAAGAATCAAAATGCACCCACAGCTTAGTTCTCTTTATTTTGAGGCAATTTATCGAAAAATGCCGTAAAAAACAGCATTTTACGGGGAATAAATATTCGAATTTTTGTTATTTTATTTTTTCAATATATAAATAAAATCACCTTTTTGTTGGTAATTATGCCAAATAATTATTAAGTTATTAATTTTTAAAAATAATCGGCTCCTTTTTAAAGCCACTTTCCTTTATATTATTTTTGCAAAAAAATTGTATAATTTTCTGGAATATCATTTACATATTATTTAGTGAATTTTTGCAATTTATTTAATAGTACACCAGCAGAATATAATAAATACAATAAATATTTATTTTATCAATATTTTACTGCATTTTAATGATGAAATTCTAGCTATATTTTGTTGAGAACAGGGGATTCGAAATAAGGAAATGCGAATTCCGATCAAAGTCCATCCGATCGAATAGAAAAAGTGCATTACGTGATTTATGACCAAGCAATCTAAAATGGCCCAAATTCCCTTCCCTTTGATTTATGTGTCTCATGCCCACCCATTTCCCGTTCAATTGACGAAAATATTTGTGCATTAGGCAACATCTGTCCCTATTGGCAGACAAATTGGCCGAACGCCCCTCCCCAAAAAACTCAATATAAATAACCAATTGAGAGGCGATCGGCACCTCCTCCTCCATTGCCACTTCATCTCCCACATTTCTGATCAAAAATCACATTAACCCGGAATAAATTTTGGACCGAAACGTCGCGTCACTGAACAATTCTCGGAGGTCAAATTGTTCATCTGGGGGGCAATCTGGGAATCCCAAATCGGACAAAAGGAAAAGGTGGGAGATCAAAAAAAAGTTGCCGTGATTGTATCTTTGTTGCTTAAAAACCAGAACCGAAAGGATCCGGTTTAAGCAAAAGTCCATTCGTCTTTGTTTTTGCTTGACAATCAGAACCGAAAGGTTCATAAATTTCAAGCAAGTCAAAATTGTGATTGGCTAAATAACCAGAACCGAAAGGTTCTTTTTCTCCGTTTCCATTTGTGATCATTTTTGTTGGGAACCGGAACCGAAAGGATCTGTTTCCATTTGTGATCATATTTGTTGGGAACCGGAACCGAAAGGATCCGTTTCCATTTGTGATCATTTTTGTTGGGAACCGGAACCGAAAGGATCCGTTTCCATTTGTGATCATATTTGTTGGGAACCGGAACCGAAAGGATCCGTTTCCATTCGTGATCATTTTTTGTCGGAAACCGGAACCGAAAGGATCCGTTTCCATTCGTGATCGTGTTTTGTGATAACCGGAACCGAAAGGATCCGTATTTTCATTCGTGATTTTTGCTTAAACCCAGATCCTAAAGGATCGTTTTTTCAAGCAAACAACATTTTCTTGACTGGAAATTGATTGAGCCGATTTCGGAAAATTGATCCGAAAACAATCAGTGGGAAATTCAGTGAAAGGGAATAAAAAAGAAAAGCAGTTGGAAAAGTGATCAGTGCGAAAAGAAGAATTGGGGAGGGAAAGCAAACACCCACAAACCAATCACCCATCGCCAGTCACATAAGCGCCAGCCAAGCAGTACCAGCCGACTGAGCGCCGCCAACTGAACCACTATTCAACTGAGTACCAAACGCTTTCAAGCATCAACTAGCCCACTAACAGGCAGAAAATGGCACGAGTTTTCAAATCACGGATGAGTATTGCCGCAAACCAACTTGAAGAATTGCTTGGCCGTGATCATCCTCCACCTACACAGCAAATGAACATCGGAGAGATTGCTCTACGAATCAACATGGTGACGGATGATCTAGAGAAAATCAGCAACACGATCACGGAAATAAAGGAAATTAGCAGCGAATGGACAAAAACAATCACAAAAGTTAGCCGCCCAGCTTCAAGATGCGGCTCAGGATGATTACGACGATCATCTACATCAATTAAAAGTCCCAGACTTGGTCAAATCGTCAAGTGCACGAGTCAGACATATCAGAGGCATCCAAGTAAGCCTTGCCGCAACAAAAGCAGATTTGGAAAGAGCACTGGCAACGTCAACAAGCGTCGGGGGAGGAGCAGCACAATCTGCGGCAGCACCCCCCCAGAGCGGCCGGATCCAGTACCAGGTCGAAGTCGCAAAAATCCGACCACAGCCATTCGCAGGAGGAAAAACCGAATGGCAGTCATGGTGGCCGGTGTACAATCTCGCTGTACACACAGATCCGGCGAGACCCAAATTTCTCAAAATGGCAGATCTTTTGTCACTCTTGAGAGGAGAAGCAAAGGACGTCATAGTGGGGCTGCAGTTAACTGATGCGGATTACGATCTAGCCATCAAGTCATTGTCCGAAAGGTACGACGACACGAGCCACATGGTCAGAGAATTACACAGACAGTTAATTTCTCTGAAGACGAGTCAAACGTTTGAAGACGACAAAAAACTCCTGATTGACGTCCAGAGAATAACAAGGATGCTGAAAAACAATGCGCAGGACATTAACGCACCTACAATTTGGCTTTCACTGGAACAGAAAGTCACGAAGCCCCTGCTCCGACAGTTGCAGGAAGCAAAGGTCAGAGCTGGCAATGACTGGGACACCATCAAATTCATCGACAACTTCAAAAAACTTGTGGTCGCCGAAGAAGCAGTGGAGGAAATCTACAACCAATCGCATGTGAGAAGAGAAGTGATCAAACGGATAAAGCCTGAGGAAAGGCAGATTCAAAGGAAGTTTCAAGCAACCTGTACAAGCAATGGTACAGAAAGCTAAAGTGGCGCCAAAGATGAGGGCGAAAGGAAGCCCCTAAGCCAAATAATAGGGCCTCCGCCTCTGAACTCACCACAGAAGCAGATGCCAAACTGCCGGTTTTGCAATCAAGGCCATTGGACGTCAAACTGTAATCGCTACAGAGATGTCAGATCCCGCGAGCAACGCATAAGGGAAAATAAGCTGTGCCCAAAATGCCTCGGCACTGGTCACACGGCAAATGATTGCAGAGCTCGGCTGCGGAAATGTTGGTACTGCAATAAATTTGGACACAACAGAGTTGTGTGTCCAGATCAATTTGGAATTGCAAAACGCAATGAGGAAGCCGCAACCAGCCAGCATACTTCAATTCAGCAACTGGCAATGGCAGCAGGGAATAATAAAGTCAGTACCAACTGCGAGTTGCCCTACGTGGTGAACACCCGCACCCAGCAAAAATTACTGCTCACTAAAAAAGTGACAGTTTACAATCCGGCAATGCCAAAACTGAGGAAAAAAGTTTTGGTGTTCTTCGACTGCGGATCAGAGCGCTCGTATGTCGAAAAACAATTGGCAGAACAACTTAATTTGGAAGCAAACAATCCGGCAGAAATAACGCTGACCGGATTTGCTGGAGTCGACCTTGGGACATACACCATGCACATGACAAAGCTGGGCATGAGAACAAGGACCGGAGACAAGGTGATTGAGCCGGAAATCACAAGCCGTGTCCTACGCGAAATGACCCTAATTGAGGCAGCTGAGTTAGCAAATGCAGATCTGGATGCAGAAAATTTGACGACTTTAACAAAGTCGCAGCAGCCTCAAATGCTGATTGGGGCAGATTACTTTGCAGAATTTGAAATAGTCCCAGAGAGGAGACTCCCAAGCGGATTTTGGATCGCCAATTCCAATGTCGGAAAAATCATTTTCGGAAAAGGAGTTATGGCACGGGACGACAACATCAAAGTCGTTTCATCAGCGCTTAAGGCAGGCACAGTTGAAGTACAACTCCAAAATGAGGCGGAAAACCTCAACAGTATGGTCAAAAAATTTTTTGACCTCGATGCTGCAGGAATGGCCGATGCAGCAGAACAAACCGAGAATGAGCAATGGTTGGAAAATTTTACCAGGGAACTGAAGTTTAATGAAGCCGAAAAGCGCTACGAGGTTGCATTACCCTGGAACCAAAAGGCAGAGGACTTGATGCCCAATTTCGGATTAGGCAAAAGGAAGGCTGGAAAATAGCTTGAAAAAGCTAGACGAAGAAAAATTTCAGCTCTACGATCAAATCATAGAGGAGCAGCTCAGCAATGGGATTGTGGAACTTGTTCCGACTCCAAAGCAGTGGACCGGAAAGCTTCACTACCTGCCGCATCAGGCGGTGATAAAGGAAGACCATCAGACAACTAAGTTGAGGATTGTCTACGATGGGTCAGCACATACAAAGGGAACGCCTTCGATTAATCAATGTCTCGACAAGGGACCCCAGTTGCTGAATGATTTGGTCGGAATTGTGCTACGATGCAGGATGTCAGACGTGCTGGTGAGCGCAGACATCGAGAAAGCATTTCTTCAAATACTCATCAAGGAACAGGACAGGGACGCCCTGCGATTTCTCTGGGTAAATTCGGAAAAGAAAACCCGGACTTACCGATTTCGTCGTGTGCCATTCGGGCTGATCAGCAGCCCCGCACACCTCTCCGTTACGCTAAAGCACCATTTGGAAAAAACGGAGTCACCGCTGGCAAAGGACATAGCACGCAACTTGTACGTGGACAACGTACTGTTTTGCACCGAAAATTCGGAAAACTTGTCCAACATCTGCTTGGAAATGAAACAAATTTTCAAAGCAGCCAGCATGAATTTGAGGGAGTTCGGCTCAAATGATCAAGGAGCAATGACGAAACTCCCTAAAGAATGGGTCACGGATCCCGGAAAGATGAAAATTTTGGGAATTAAATGGAATCCCGTGATGGATGAACTGGAATTCCTGCTTCCACAATTCGCTTACGGAACAGTCACCAAAAGGACAATTCTCTCACACTTGGCCAGTGTGTTTGATCCGTTAGGACTGCTGTGCCCGGCGATATTACCAGGAAAAGTGCTGCTTTCAAAGCTGTGGCACTCAAAATACGACTGGGACCAGGAATTGGATGAGCCTCTTAAAGCTGAATGGGAAAGTGGAATTCACGATTGGCCAAGGAAGTGCCTAAAAATTTCAAGGAAGGTCCGCCTTCCCAAACCAACAGACCAAACAATCCACATCTTCGCAGACGCATCAGGAAAAGCAATGGGAGTTTGCGCTTATCTGCGGAGCGGCAACCGAAATGCGGTTTTGGCGAACCTGATATTCGCCAAAAGTTTGGTCGTCCCATTGAGCACGCCGCAAAGGCAGAAAACAATTCCGAGATTGGAATTGCAGGCTCTTAAAGTGGCCACAAATGTGGCAGACAAACTCAAAAAGGAACTGTCCGACATAACAAAAATCACGCTCTGGACAGATTCAAGAGACGCATTGGAATGGGCAAAGTCGCACAAGAAGCAGGATCGTTATGTGGAGAATAGATTAAAGAAGATTCGGAAGTTTATGGTACGATTTGTTTCTGGGGAGTCAAATCCCGCAGACATTGCATCACGGGGAGCATCAGCCACTGATCTGATCAAGAATGAAGCATGGCTTCATGGACCCGATTGGCTCTGTAACCCAGAAGAGGAATGGCCCAACAGAGAAATTGTCTTCGACCCAGAAAAGGACACATCTCCAACTGGGGAAGAACGGGCAATTATGGAGCTCAGTCTACCAACAATGGAAAATCCACAATCAGATGAGCTGATCAACACACAACGTTTCTCATCATGGAATAAATTGAAAAGGACAATGTCCTTTGTGCTTCGTGTATTCCAACCAAAACGGAAAGAACAAAACAGAGGCACCATCCGAGAAAAAATTGGGGCACTTACCCCCATCAGTGCGAGTGAGATGGCGGTAGCAGAAAAAATGCTAATCAAAGGTGCGCAACAAAAGCATCCAACAGATGAGCAAACGGCTCAAAATTTGCAGCTCTATTCCGACGAAGACGGAATTTTGCGAAGCAAGGGAAGAATTGAGAAAGGAGACATTTGCCAAAGCGCGAAAAATCCCATTTTTCTGCCAAAAAATGCAGAAATAACTGCACTAATAATTAAGCACATTCATTCAAGGCATCATGCAGGGACAAACAATGTCCTAGCCGACATAAGGCAGGAATTTTGGATTCCACAGGCACGAAGAACCATTCAACAAGTTCTTCAAAACCATCGAAGTCCCCACTTTTGCCACACCTGCCACAAATTCAAAGTGAAACCATTCGGGCCAACAGCCGATGCCACAACTTCCACGGTTTCGAGTGGACGGTAATGCAGGTCGACCGTTCCTCAACATCGGACTAGACTACTTCGGACCGATGGTCATCAAAACCGCAAATGGCACTGGAAAAGTGTGGGGATGCATATTTACCTGCGCGGTTACAAGAGGGAATTCACATCGAGCTGGTCACCAACCTTACAGCGGAAGCGTTTTTGAACGCACTCTCAAGGTTTTGTGCAAGAAGAAAGGCGCCGAAAACTCATTGTATCGGACAATGCCAAAACGTTCAAATTGGGTTCAAAGGCTGCAGAAAGAATTTGGCAAGAGGACCAACCCAATGCAAATTCTGAACGATCCCTCCGTACAAAACGCATGTGCGGAAAGGGGAATAAAATGGAGATTCAATGTTGAACGAGCACCATGGAGAGGAGGATTCTTTGAAAAGATGGTCCACTTAATCAAGGAACCTTTGCGCAAAACACTCGGCAAAAAATTGGTCGACATGGAACAACTGTCCACAACGTTAATCGAAATTGAGAAAATTGTCAACGACAGACCACTGACATTTATCTCTGAGGCAGAGCAAAACACAGTGCTTCGACCAATTGACTTCATAAGTCCGTACCCGGAGACCGAAATTCAAGAAATTTGGTCCGGGGAGGATCTGGATCCGAAAGATCCAGAATATTTGGCAAATCCAAGCAGCAAGCAGACTCTGATAGCAAAGTTCAGACAAGCGCGATTGATGGCCGACAAGTTTTGGGACATCTGGAGAAAAGAATACTTGACAGCTTTAAGAGAAAAGCAACGAAGTATAAATCCAGCAGAAAGGGTCCCGCAAATTGGAGAATTGGTCATAATCCATGACGACACTCCGAGAAACCACTGGAAAGTCGGAAAAGTGGTCAAATTAATTGGGAGTGAAGATGGCCAAATCCGCACAGCACTAATTTGGGCAGGAAAGAAAGAGCTCAAAAGGCCTGTGAACAAACTGTACCCATTGGAATTAAAAGATGGAACCTTTTCTAATGAAAGGAATCGGCTCAATTTCCAGTGAAGGATTTAGGGCACAAAAGCGAAATAAAAATTGGCACTGGGAAAAATGAGATAGCCAATTTAGAAATGGACCAAGACGTCATCAACCTGGACTTTGAAGACGAGATGGAGACAGACGGCACCAGCGGCAAATTCCATCCCACAGACACGAAAGTGTCCGGGATCGGAATCAAAGGCGAGACGCAAGGCAGCATCGAAGCGCCGACCAGCGGGAGTCGCGTGGCAGAAAAAGAAGCCGCAGCAGGGAACGCCATGAAAACGGCCATCATCGGCAGGACAACGAAGGCGAAAGGCATCAAAAACGGGGTCCACGACAACCGGCACAACGCCTTTTCGAAAGCAGGCGCCCGGAATTCAGAGATTGGAATACAGGAACGAAACACCCGCGCGCTACAGAGCCGTCACGGGGATAACCCCTACCCGCTTCAATTGGGCAAAAAGCCCGCCACAGGCAGCAGGCGCTCGTATCCTAGCACTTTAGCCCAACGGGAAGGACCCGAAGACGGCGTGTTCCACCTCAAGAAATGGAAGCTGAGCGCACACTGCAATCAAACAGCGGGTCACGAAGGATGCCGACCAATCATGGCTACGGAACTGGCTGAGGACCTGCCAAGAGTTGTCATTACAACTCTCCTGCAATTGATGCTCACACAGATCGTGCAGGAATACGGCCGGTACAGAGAAGAAGTCAGCAAAACCGTCATGACGATCAGCAATGCGAAGATGGATGGAGCCGACCTAATACGACTGGCCGTCAGTGCGAAGCCGGTCGTAGGCTTCAAATACAAAATGAGCAGCAAATGGGAAAAGGCCATCCCTTCGCAGAAAAAAATGGCCCTACTGAACATGAGAGGAGATCGACAGGGTCTCCACTGGCGGCTATCTGATGCCAAGTTGTGCGCAAAGGTCTGGGCATCGGGCTGTAAAGTGGCAGCTGAAGAGGCCCAAAATGCAGCAAAAACCGGAGCGGCACTGGCAATTCCGGCAGAAATAGTGCCCGGAAGATCACATTGAGAAGGAAAAGCTGAGGAAAATGGAAGAAGACACTGAAGCAGCACTTGCCACACTGCTATATGCGGACCGAACGCTAATCACTAGCAAAAGCGTAATGGTGTGCGAGGAACAAACCCTCGCGTTCGCCTTTTGCCATTGAAGCATTTGCCATTAACGCCCAACAAATGATGAACGCGGTGCTCGGCATCGGAAATGAAGCAGTCATCATCTGGACAGGATCCGAAGCGCTTGAGAGGTGGCAAGGATTGGACGGAATATTTAGAAGAAGTTCGTCCAGTGATCCAAAAGCTGGAAGCGCTGGATAAGAAGTTCGCCTGGATATGCCCGCCCCCAACAAAGCCGAAGCAGGAAAAGTGGAGCGAATATGAAGAGGGCTTCCGAAAACTGTCCACGCAAACCTTTGGACAGGGGAAAATCGAAGCCCCGGAATACCGTAGAAGAGGACGTCAGTGAAACAGGATTCCTGACAGAAATTGGGATACTACGGACGAAAATTCTTCTGAAAAAGTTTCTGCAGCCAGAAACGCGTCAAGAAGAAGAAAGTCCCCTGGACCGAAGATTGAAAAAATTCGTCCAGACGCGGAAAGAGCAGGAATCGGCTCCCACGACTTCATCGGCAACGGCTCCAATCGTATTGGTTGCGGCAAGTGTAACAGAAGCGGTGCAAACAAGTCCACAATTACTGGACATCATAGAACAGCCACTCCCGAAGATGCGTCCGGAAGAAGAACCGAAAAGCTGGTTCAACCAACTGTTCTTAATTGACAAGGTCAAACTGAGCGAGAAGAAACGAACGGAATTGAATGAGGCATTGGAAGAACTGATCTTTAGCCACTTGCCAATCGCCAAGAGAGCGAGATCTGAAGATGGAAGTCGTCGCGCGAATGAAGCAAATCCTCAGATGGGGCTGGGGCGCCTTTGACGTCATCATGGTCGGTTCCACACAGAGCGGCACAGATTTGCAAGGCGGAGACTTGGACATAGTGCTGAAACTGAGGTCAGGAGAGCGACTCTCTGAAGACAGAAAGGGGCGAGAGTTCGAATTTCTGCACCGGGAGTTCAAAAGATGCAAGCGGGATTTCCCGACCACGTCATGCGCCTACATAAGGCGCACCAAAACCCCGTTAATCAAAATGACAACGTCCCGGGGCACTAGAGTGGACTTGACGATCGACAACTTGGAATCGATCAAAAACACGGCGTGGATTGAGCAGCAAGCGTCTGATGAGCGCTTCTGGAAGCTGTACATGGCGTGTAAAATATGGACAAGGGAGCAGCGGATCGGAGACGCCTCCATGGGAGGTCTCAACAGCCTCGCTTGGGCAATCATGGTTAGGCATTTTCTCACGTCTCGAAAGAGAAAGGAGGACGAAGAATGCCAAATGCACGACTTTCTGCGCTTCACCGAGTACTATAGAGGGTTTCCGTACCAGAGCCAGTCCATCACGCAGGCTGGAATACGAAGACGGGAACCGCTCGAACCAATTTTCATCGAGGATCCCCACAATCCGGAGGACAACTGCGCAAGAAATAGACGCTCGGAGGATGTGGGACGAATCCAGAGGCGATGTGCAGAAGTTGAAAGAAAACTCCTGGAGATGGGCGAGAGAAGTCAACCTATCGGACCTGGGATTTTCAGTGCAACAACAAGTTCGAAGTCAGCAGCAGGAAATAGATGAGGAACAAAATTCTGCGCACTCGGACTTTGATGAGCGAGAGTTGGTCTTCGAGCAAGCACAAGAAGGAGAAACGATGAGACGCGTCACGCAGTTCCCTTCATTGGACAGGTCTGAAAGTCTCGACGGGGCACCCTGCAACTTCGCAGAGTTGTTTGAAATGCGCAATCAAGCAGCAAAAAAGTTCACGGATTCGAATGAATCTAGAACAAAAAGAATCTGTGGGTTTTCGGATTTGAGAAAGTCCAGAGCTCGTGGCCGTAATTCGACGATGGGAATAAGACAGGGCGGCCTGACAACGAAGCCGACTCGAATAGTCGACAAATTATTGATTTTTGCAATCATTGCAGCTATCGTCGGGCAGACATTGGCACAAACGGCAATGCTATGCAACCCGGCAGCGCAGCACCGACTGGTCGAGCTGACCTCAGCATTCGGGTGCCGGGAGATTCTCGGCGAGAGCCGCAACACCACACTGGACATTTACAAGCCAGCTCAACGTGTAAGTCAGCTAAAAGCCGCTTATTGCAATATCATACACCAAAGAGTGGTGTATTGGAAAAATTTAATCGCCGAAGGGCGAAACACCACCGTCACAAAGTCACTACCCACCTCAAAAGAGGAATGTATCAGAATGTGGAAACTTGGGGCAGTGCATGTACGGGGAATTGAAAAATTCCGGAGGAACCAAACGAACCCTTCAACCATATTTTCCCGAAGTAGACTACAGTTACTTCTCGACGAAAGAAGCAGAACGCACCAATTGTTTCATGACCGAAAGTGTTCTGTATTACGACACTACCGAAAAGTCCATCCACTCACCACTCGGCAATGTAGCAGGCTGTAACCTGAAGGATGAATGGTGCGTACTTAAGGATGGGGCAGTCCTTGTCTGGTCCACCCCAGAGGATGCGGAATGTCAATATGAGAAAGTTGACACCTGGACGGGACAATATCACTCATGCAGAAAATGTTTGGACGCACAAAGAGGTGGCTCTGTCCTTTTCTGAAAAAATCCAGAAAATAAAGGATTGCGGAAAGAGGTCTTTGGTTCTCAGTGATCAGGGATTCGCCGTCGGCACTGACACGTACTTGGACATGATCAACCCGCGGGGCTCTCAAAGTTCACCAGGAAAACCGATAGACCTCTCCAAAACGCCCCCAAAAGGTCGTCCTAAACGGAACGTCAAACCGAAATCAAAAGGTACGGTATGTCGTTCGCGCCAAGCAGCCAACACTACATGTCAGAATGTATGAAGACGGGCGAAACACAACAAAAGAATTGAGCAACGCACCGCAAGTGCTGCCGGTCAAACATACGAGCACGACTGAACCGACAGCCCCAAGACCGACATCCCCAAAAACGACACCACAAAAGGCATTGTCAGAAGTGCTTCAAACTCCGGCGGTCATTCAAACAATGAAGGCACAGCCTACACAAAAGACGCTGCCCAAATTTACAGTGTCGGGAGTTACGCGAGCACCACCGCCTACGCAAACAACGCTGCCCAAAACGACAGTAAAGGAAGTGGTGCGAACACCAACGCCTAAGCCGGAACAAAACACGACAAAGAAGCCAACACAGCAATTGAAGCCGACTCAGATTGGAATGCTTGGAAAAAGCCCGTTCCGAGTGACTCCAATGAGTGACCGAAACAGAAGAGGCATGGTTCATACAGAGCAGTTAGCCAGCCAGCTGACAGCTAGTCAAATAAGCACCATGGGAAAAATGAAGGTAATGGTCTGCTGGCTGATGAAGCAGGGATCAAGCAGTACAATGTTAATGGGAGGAGAACCAACAATAGTCGCCAGAACAGTGCTTCGCCAACAACTGATCCAAGCAAAGTGGGTCAGCACGGGAAGCAGACGTATTCTGAAGATTCTGCAGTGCATCCCTATCAGCCGGAAGACGTACCAGTTTGCGGCAACCCATGCGCAGCATTGCAGCGCAAAATTGCCAATCAACATCAAACTGCCAGATCGAGAAACTACGGCGTATTTGGACACACAAACTCTGATAATATCAGACACTTCACCCAACGGAAGTTGCTCTGAATACCAGACCCAAACGTTACTGCTAGGAGGGACAGATAGTCACAGTTGACCAAATAAAAGGAGAAACTGTAATCACGGAAGAAAAAGACATCGCCAAAGTTCAATTCGGAATGACTGAGGCGGGCCATGTGCCATCGCTCGATCCCATGATCTTCCATAACTTGGCACTCTTTAACGACACTGACCCAGCAATTCAAGCTTTGGCCATGTTCAAAGCCTACCGTTTGGGCAGACAACTCCAGGACGAAGTTCATCAGCCGAGCACGCAACCTGGAACTTGGTCACCGCTACCGTCTCTCCCATCCCTTTCATGGGGAATTCTCTTCGAGGGACTTTTTTCTTGGGACCTCCTCTACAAAGTGGCCGCAATCTATGTCCTAGGAAAAATTGTGACGGTGGTGGCGAAAAAATATTTGCAACACTGGGTTCAAAAATGGATGTTACTAACAAATTTTCCCAGACAGGGAAGATTCATCCCTCCAGCAAGGGTCAAGTACGAACGCGCGCGGCAGGGCCATGAGCACCTGGCACACTCGCTCGAAGAAGCAATGAAAGAACTCGAGGACGCCGGGCTCGTGACCATTCAAATGGGGGGAGCGTGTTGAGAACAGGGGATTCGATATAAGGAAATGCGAATTCCGATCAAAGTCCATCCGATCGAATAGAAAAAGTGCATTACGTGATTTATGACCAAGCAATCTAAAATGGCCCAAATTCCCTTCCCTTTGATTTATGTGTCTCATGCCCACCCATTTCCCGTTCAATTGACGAAAATATTTGTGCATTAGGCAACATCTGTCCCTATTGGCAGACAAATTGGCCGAACGCCCCTCCCCAAAAAACTCAATATAAATAACCAATTGAGAGGCGATCGGCACCTCCTCCTCCATTGCCACTTCATCTCCCACATTTCTGATCAAATAATCAACATTATCCCTGAAATAAATTTTGGACCGAAACATCGCGTCACTGAACAATTCTCGGAGGTCAAATTGTTCAATTTTTGCTAATTTTTCAGTTACAAGATAGAGTCGCCCACATGCCACATTTAAGCTCAGCTTAAACGATAAAAAAATATTATGACTAAATGAATGTTTTCTTGTTAATCTTAAAATTTTTCATAACAATTTTTGCTTTATAAATAATTATTTATTTAATTTTGTTAAATATATTTATTTTTTATTTAGTCTAGGAGTAAAATAAATATTTAAACTAATATTAATTTTTAGCATTTGATTTTTTGACCTTTAATTTGTCGATACTTTTATTATTTTTAAAGATGCGCTTTCGTATCTAAATATTCTATGAGCAATGATGCTGTGCGCAAGTAAAGTCAATAGAATCCTAAAATAAATACCAAGGGAATTTTATTGTTATCGTGATTTAAAATTTTACAAAACTATCGTTGGAAATAATTAATACTTTAAAAAGTCACAGAAACGACAATTTAAAATTTAACAAATGAAAACATCATAAATAATTCTACCAAAGTGATAATAATACAACGAAGAATAAAAAATTACACTTTGAGTCGCTTATAACACCATCAAAAGAATTCTCTCCGAAAAGATACCGCCATTAGGGGTGCCTAACTCGCCTGGATCCAACCTCCGGTTAACGGGTATCCCGGATCCTGGACACCCGTATACCGGTACCGGTTCCGGATACTCGTTCTTGTCCAACCTACTGAGTAGTCGTCAACAAGAACTTATTTAAAGCTCAAAATATGTTGATTGTTTTTTTCTTATTAATTTTTCATTATTATTTCGCAAAGCGTTTAGGCCTAACGATTTAGCTTAAATTTAGATGAAGTTCGCATTAGATTTAATAAAAACAAGAATTGGCCACAATAAATTGCAAAATATGAGTTTTTTCCTAGCAGAAATGAGATTAAGATGACGGCATAAATAGATGATAAATTTTTATATCCATGCTCCATGTTGACCACCTCGATTAGAGGCTAGATGTTCCCTTCTTTTCCGAACTGCCATTTATTTATAAAGATTGCTAATCGTTGACATTATTTACTAAAAGTATTTAATCCTTCAATCACGTCAATAAATGCTAATAGTTGTTTAAAATTACATTATAATCATTTTGTTTTTTTATCAACATTTGTCGAAAAATGTTAGACAAAACTGATATTGGAATTTATTCTAATTTAGATATTGTTTAAATGTTCTTTATATGAAAACACTCAATAAATAAAAGTCATTTCTTGGAGTTCTTGACATATTGTAATTAATTCAATGAATTTATTCTTTTTCTGATTTAAGTTTTAATTTAAATATTATTATTTTATAGACCTTGAAATAATTTTATAAATATGTCTGTAAATGCTGCATTTTATTAGTGTTTTTAAAATAAATTATATATTTTTAAAATTAAACAACCCAATATTATCTACAAAAAAATCTTATTTTTTGAGTGTAATTATTATCGTATTTTGCTGAAGTTGGCCAAACCTTTAATTTAAGAACCAAACGTAACGGACCGTTGCATTTGTACCCATATTGCTCGCTGACAAGACGATCCCATATTGAAGCCGCATTTTATTTTGCTTGAAGCTATTTTATCAGCGTAGAAGAAAAAATAAAATACAGAGCCTTCAAGCTTATTCTTGTTAGCCCTCAAACCCAAACTTGGATAGTTGAAGCGTTATTGACTATTTTTTTTGTTAGTAAAGGCTGATTTTGCTTTATATTTCTATCGTTCTACGAGAAGACACTTTTTCAAGTAATTTAATTTTTTATGTTAATATTTTATGTTTTATTTTTAATAATCTATGATAATGATTGTTAAAGCATAAAAAATAATAAAGAGTAATTTATTTATTCGTTCAAAAATTATTGTCTTAGGTTTTCATTTTAAAAAAGCACGTTTCGGTATGATAAATCGATAAAACAAATCATTAAGTTTATTTTAGGCGCATGATTAACCACCGTTTCAGAGATCATTTTCTTAATTTCCTGGTTTTAATTATTTTAAACATTTTTAACTATTATTTTACTTGTTCCGTACTGTGAGTTTTGAAAATAGCCGTAATTATTTTTAGCTTATTCTCAAATTTTGTGTAAACTTTTGGCAATAAGGACTAAATCAGTTTATTTACAACTGCTTGAATGCACTTTAATTTAGAATAATGAAACTCGTTTTTTTAAATGGTTAATATTTTATGCATTTTGGAGTTTGTCTTATTTGGACTGTGCACAGGCTCCAAATTTTTATCAAATATTTTCATTTAGTTTTTTCGTATTAAAATTATTTATTATTTTTATAAATCTATTAATATACACAATCATTGTTTCGAGCTTGTTTTTATTTTATCTTTTTTTTTTGATTTCACGTTCACTTTTATAATGATGATTAGAAAAATATGAGCCCGTTGTCACTTATTACGTACGCCTACGCCATGCCTCCACAGTTTTTGTATACAAAATTTTTTTCACGATAAGAAGTATTGAAATATATACATTTATATTTGATTAAACTTATTTTCACTTGCTCCGGTTACAGACGTGTAGTGTTTGTTTGCCACTCGCTCATTACGTTCCGGGGACTGCATCATTTTATCAGTTTTTAGTAAAAAGTCGTTTAAAACCCCATAATAAATTGAAACTTTTTATTATTTTACACTTTTTTTGATTATCAAAATTTTTTGTATTACTTTGAGTTGCGACAATCATTTTCCAGTCGGAAGTTATCATTTAAAAAACAATTTGTAGCTTAATTGTATTATTTACCTATTTATGCTTTAATAACTTTATTAATAATTTTTTATTTTTGTTGTACTCGCTTTTTCAGAATATGCAAAATAGAGACAGATAACAGTACAGAGTTTATGGTTTGTATGTTTTAACAATATTATGCTAATTCATTTAATACTTTATTATTTAATTGGCGATTTAAAAATTACAATTTTTCAATTATTGTTTAAATAGGAATTGGTTATTATACTACAGTGTAATATTATTTTACGCACTATTGTCACGGTATATATAAAAACACAATGGAGGATAAAATCAAAGCCAGTTACCATAAATTCAATGAGTGTTTTTGAGAAAGATGGATGGCGTGAAAGATCGAATGCAAATTTCTGGATAAATATGGGCAAGAATACGTATAAAGAGGATAAACTAAATAAACACAGACGCATTGACTAAGCGGAATTAAAACCAATACGAAATTAATAAATGTTTAAATAAATGTAAAAATGTAAATATACAAAAGAAACGTCATTAATTATATTTTGTACAATTTAAAAATGGAAATCAAAAAAGTTTGTCTAAAAAATAGGTATTTGAAGTAGGGTTGGATGGGACCGTAACGGAACATCCGGTCCCGGTTTTTCTGGACCGGCAAGTCTCGGTCCCGGTTTTTCCCAAAAGTCCTGGTCCCGTCCAACCCTAATTTTAAGTCATAGGTAGTTCTTTGTTTTGGAGAAACTTGTTTTTAACTGCATTAGAGATTTGTGAGAATGCAAAAATGTTAATAAATATTATCTAAATTCACCAACATTTTTTTGAGTAGGGTTTTCATCATTTTTTAAATAAAAATAAGGAGCTGGTGATTTAAGCAGTAAAGTGCTCAAAAAATTGTTTGATCAGCGAATAATTTGGTCAGAGACATAAAATGTCAATTTCTCTAACATTTTTTCATTTAAAAGCTGTTCTTTTTTGGTATGAGATTTATAATTACTCCCCCAATTACATATAATAAGATGGGTCCGATCAGATCAAATTGAAAAAGTGATCAGTTGCCGCCTTTAATAAATAACTCTATTTTACCATGCAATGCAAAAAGTAAAAACAATGAATTCTGCTTATTTAAAAACAAAAACAGGAAATAAAAATCAGAACTTCGCGCCTGAAATGTATTCATAATTAATTGTGTATAATATTATTATTTATTTTTGAATTTTATTAAAAACAAATTATTAGTTAAAAACTTCAGTTTAGAGCAAAAATGGGTTATAAAAAGATTAAATAAAAAAATTTCATAAAATATATGATATTGCCGTAAAAGAATAAAAGCTAAACTTCGGAGGCGCGCTCTCCAGCAAGTGCTATTGGGATTTTGCTGCGCAATATGACCAAACGAAACGCATAAGGCAGAGAACCTCTGTCGGGGTGCAATCTATTCAATAAATTGATATTGGAATTGGACAGCTTATAAAATAATCCCAAAGTTAAAATATATAATTAAAATAATAATTAGATAATTTTAAAAGGTCAATAAACAGCTGAGCAGTTGCAAAAATAACTTTACAATAATTGTTATAAATAAAGAAATTTAAATCTTGTAATGAAAAGCCAATTCTAATAGCTAGAACATAATTTAATGCGTTGAAGTAAAATTGGCACCTTTTAAATATTGTTTCCGGTTAAAATTTTTTACTCACAGTACTAATTGGATACACGCAAAGCTTTTAGTAATTAATTTATAAATATGCATTTTTGATATGATTTTGAATAAATATTATTAAACAACGCAATGCCATTTGCTTGCATTGTTAAAAAAAATCAAAAAAATATATTACTGATTTGGTACTGGGTTTTTTTGCTTAGAATATTAAAATTGTTTATAATTTAATTTTCAAGCTTCAACTTTTTTACATAATAGAATTCATTTTTAATTTCATTAACATTTATTCGTTAAAGAAACAATCGGCGTCACACTATTGTTAAATGGGTTTAGAAATAAATTATTTTAATGTAAAAGCATTCTTTTTAAATGCACGATTCGCTTGTTGCACGCCAAACTTAGTAAGTAAATTTTAAATTAATATCATCCCAATATAAATATTTGTTTATTTTTTTTCTTTAATAAATTAAATATTAGCGTATTATTATTTTAATTTGGTTTGTTTTATGTAATTTATTTTAAGCATTCTTCTATAAAGTTGTCGTTTTCAATAATTTAACTCGCACAGACGCGAACTTGAACATTGTTTTTGTTTCTAACTCAACATTTTATGGACTTTTCTTTGTTGAATAAATCTTAATTGTAATTTTACAAAACGATATTAGTAGTTTTTAATTAGGGATTTAGAAATTATTTTGTATATAAAGTTCAAAACAAATGAAAAATTTATGTAATTTTAAACGTTTTATCATCGGTAGCGGTATTTAGTACGTAATTATATTTTAGGCTTTTGTCATATTTTTATTTTTTTAAATATTATTTAAAGTTATGTGCAACGTTACCATGTAAATTTCAAAAATCTTTATTTGAAACAATAACAAAAAATTAGATCAATTAGCTATATGATTGATTACAATACCAACAAATCACCAAGAAATGAATTTTAAAAATTAGAATTTAAGTAAATGCGTTACAATTTCAGCTCTAAATATGTCATTAAGGATTTAGCACTTAAATATTAGCCATTTTCGATGTTTTTTAAACAAAAATGAATAAAGAAAAAATATTAATAATTCCAAATTTTAGCGTCTAAAACCCCAACTCAATTTGTCACTAAAAACGCAAAATTGATTAGTTGAACAAAAATGATAAAAATAGCCTGCCTATCAATCAATAGAAGATTTTGAATATTTTTCAAGTTTTCCATTATAGTACAAAAAAATAAATGCACTATTTAAATTAAATAAAAACAAAAATATAATACATAGACATTTAATAAACAAAGGATCAAAAATAACCTTTGAAATCACGCTGAATAATCACCTGCAGATACTGTTATTATTATTATTAACATTATTATTGCAACATTTTTATAATTTGTTAATTTAACATTATCATATTAATTGAAACGAGAGGTGCTCGCGGAATGGTAATTACACACATCCCAGTAAAAAAATTTTGAAAATTTAATTAAAAGTTAAAATCAGCGAAAAAAAATGCGGTGATTAATAAATAATTACAGCCATAAAAAATTCACTATAATTTTAATTAAATTAAGAAATAATTAAAACGATTCAGAACAATCAAAATATAAAATATTTAGAATCATATAGCAAAAATATGACATCTAAAAATCTTTGTTTTCTTTATTTAGTTTTTTAATGTTAACGATCTATTTAGTTTTTTTTGTTAAAAGGAATTTTCAATCTAGTGTTCCCATTTTAGTGCAAAATATTTTTTTTTGATCATGAAATTTATCGTCTCATAATTAGCACTCAAACATCTGAGTGGCCAGGGTGCTCCATTTCGATGTAAGATGAAGTGGAAAAGTCGTTACCATACATTTGTTTTTTAGTTATCTGCTTTATAAATGTATAAATTTTTTTTTTTAACATATTTTATTTAATTGTTTATTTGGTATATTGCATTTATTCACTTTGGCGATTAATGCAATTCCTGACCCCTTGTGTCACGCCTCACTGCCTCGTTGACACCCTCCCGAATTGCGGCCACCTGCTCAGCGGCCTCGTCTTCACGCCGCTCGGCCGCATTCTGACGAATGACTCTGCCTGAATTATGGCTAGTTTAAAACTAGTTAAAGCCAAAAAACCTCGCAAACGCTATTTTAAATTTTTCTGTTGATCGTTTTTTATTTAGTTTAAAGATAATTTTTTTAAAGAGTCAAAATTGTTTTATTTGGTGCAGAATATATCATATTTTGATTGCGAATAAATTATTCATGTTGTGTATTTTGTTTAAATGCATTTTATTTTATTAAACATTTTGTTTTGTGTAAAAAACCATTAACAACAATTTTTTTTTGCATCAATAAATAGTAAATTTAAATGAGTAAATTTGTTGATTTTATTTTCTTTAATTACTTGTAAATTGGGTGATCCGTAGCCTGAATTTTGGGCAATTCTCGAGCGTACTCGAAAAAAACTCCCTTTGAGTTAGTTGATCATCTGGAGTTTATTTTGTAGATTTTAAATAATTCATTTGGAACGTTTTTAAATTGTATAAGAAAAAAATTCATTGAAAATTTTTTTTAAATGTTATAAATATTCTTTTTTTATTAAATAACTTTTCAAATCATATTAAATTGATCTTCTCAACAAGGGCCTGTTTGCAAACTTACGAGACCCAAATTTGATAAAGAATTTATCACATAATTCAGTATTTTTAAATTAGTTTTTGAATTGATAAATATTTGTTAATATTTTGACATTCAGCCAACTTTAAATTTAGTTCGATTTGGCTAATCAGTTTTTTATTTTAGAATTAAATTAAAACAACTGATTTCTCAAATAATCATAACGTTAAAAGTTTAAGACGGTAATACCAAAATTTTTGTTAAATTGAAGGATTTATTAATTAAAGAAACTCAAATTTTTTTTTGAATATTTTTGTTTAATTTAATTATTGAAAAGAATTTTAAAATATTAAAATTGGCTTCCGTTCCTTTCCATCTGAATTTTCTCGATTACACCAAAATAAATTAATTTAATTTATGGGTTGAATTAAAAATTATTTTTTAATAAATTGGAATCATTATTGAATGTGGCAATCTTCTGTTCTGCAAATTCTACTGTGCATAAGGGTGCCACTTTTGGTTTTTATAAATATTTACACCTCTAACATTATAATTTTTAATAACTTTTTTTTTGTATTTAATAAGAGATAAATTCTCAATTTTGCTGATATATTCATACAAATTCTTTTTAAATTTTTATTTAAGCAGACTTTGACCTTTAACACCTGTAATTGACCATTTTAATTATGCTTAATTATTAATATTTTATTATTGCATTGAAGACAATAAATATTTTCAAATATTATGTAATGGGGGTGCAGGCCTTGTCTACGGCATCCAATTTTTAATTATTTCAACATTTAGCTTTATTATTTGGTTTCCAATTGTGTATGGTAAATGGAAATAAGTAGTATTTTGAATTGACAAAATACGATAAAGATTTTTTCATTTCAAGCCTTTTGCAATTAATTGTTTGTTTTGTATTTCTTAAAATTGTTTTGTATACAATAATTTGCTATTTCAAACTATGGGAGTGCATAATAAAGTAAAATTACTAATAATACTTATATTTTTGTTTTTATTGATTGGCGATTGCATTTTTAAAATGATGAAACAGATTATTTGTATTTTAAATTTGCAAATTAGAAAGCTCAAGGATTGTTTTTTAAATTGTAATGTTAGCATACAATTATATGTGAATGAATCATGACTCACTTAAATTATAATAAATATTTAATGCACGAAGTACAAGGCCTTTATGTAATGCAAATTATTTACTTTTAATTTTGTTGTTTTAAATAGAATTTGGCCGGTTTTTAAGTTTTATTGCAATGCATCTTTAGCTTTCCATATAATTCCTAAATAAAAATAGAATACATACACAAATCGGCATTTTTAATACGCTTAATTAATCAAGCTGAATAATTATTTCTATTAAAAACAATTCTTTTAAAGAAAAAACAAATGTTCAAAACTGATCGAAAGCCGAATTTCTCTTTCTCATTAAAAAATTTTTGAAAATTTTAACTGTTCGATCAACTTTTCCAACGTTTTTCCGAAAGTTAGTCGCGAAAATCTTAAAAATCTTTCAAGAATAGGTATTTAATTAAAACATTTTTCAAATTTGACTCGTACGAACAAGCCGAATTTTATAGCCCGTCTCTTTTTAAACATTTTCAATCTTTAAATATTTAGGCAAATCATCCGTGTTTTTGAAATATTATATATAATTTTTATTTCAATATCATCATTGTTTTAAAGATAAATAGGTCCCAAGCCTTCTCTTCAAAGCCTTTTCTTGCTTAAGCTTGTGGACTTTGTCTTGATGCCAAATCCGGCATATCTCTAAAAGTCATTTTAAGTAATTATCATGGTTTCGAGCAATTCGTTTTAAAATACGCCCATGTTTATTTTTGTTCAAAAGCTTTTTATGGTTTAGACTAAATTTTGTGTTTTTCTATTTTGCTTTAACGAATTAGCAATTTTAAGAGACAAAGTTGTAGTAATTAATATTTTAAAATATTATTTGCTATTTAAAACTTTAATAATTTGTAAAAAATATTCATTGGAATATTTTAGTTCTAGCTTTTAATTCGTATTACATTATGCTTGCAATACGATGCCCCTTAATGAATTACACTCCACTTTTGATCTCGTGGTGATTTAATCGTTGGTCCCCGGCAGCGTGTTGAATTTAGCTGATAATGAAATTATTCTTTTTAACTTTATGGTTTAAATTTATTTTATTTTTATAAACTTTGATAATTTTTCCATTTGCCGTCTGCAAAATAACAATATTATGAACATATTTTATAAAAAATAGAAATTACTTTTAACTTTGTTATTTTTATAACAGTTTAAATTAAAAACATTTAAGATTAATTAGTTCCGCGTATATAATTTTTTTTGCAATAGAAATTATTGATTAATACTCATGATTATTGTTAATAATTATTCTCTGACGCAAATAATACAATTTTTTTAACAATAATATATAATGTAAATTTATTTTATTTGAAACAATTTAAAACACAATAGGTTTATTGATTTATACTAAAGTTTTTACAAAAGTGTCTTTATAGTTTGATATCAAAATTTATTAATTATTTAAATAAGATAACAATTTTATTCCTGTCGTTATTTTGCTTTGATTTTATATAATACAAATATTTTGCATAAATCAAATTATTGTCTCTTCATTAAAGGTTTTGTCACGTTTATGATTATTAAGAAGAATAGATTTAAATGCATTTGTAGGTGTGCATCTTTAGAAGTAGGCCGGCACGTAATTATCCCTAGGAATATGTTGAAATTCAAAATTTTGTAAAATTGTATGGGTTTAATTTTTAAGTATAATCGATGTAGCCTTCCTTACAACATAACTTCTCTCATTGTGTTTTTAAATGCTTTGATTTATTATTAGAAAAAGAAAAATGCTGTTGTGGTATTTTTATGCTATTGCTGAATAAATTGATTTGCAAATTTCGTTGATATAATCTGCGGGTGCCAAATAAATTTATAAAAGGTGAGCCATGTAATTAAAATATATTAGCTTACATTATCGATTAAATAAAATAAAAAAGCAAAACAAGCGCTGAATTAATTTTTAGTAAAATAGCTAAAAACAATTCTACTCGTTATTCTATGTGATAAAAAAATAAATGAATAAAGATTCACTCAATCAACAAGTAAATTAAGGTTTTTAAAATTTCTCAGCAATTTTTCCAAAAATTTTGGAATTCGGGTTCTGATCTCGAACTAGGTCAGATGGAGGTCAGATTAGGTTCTACGCCCCCATAATACCCCTAGAAAAACCTTTTCCTTTTTTCAAGGAGCTTCAAAAAGGGGGAGGGTTGGGTGACCATTCCATTAGTACGGTTTAAAGACATTTTTCTCAAAAAAAATTTTCGGGCACCCCAGCTAAAGTATGGGAATTGTCTGAAAAAAAAGAAAAATTTTGTGATAGATGAACATATCTCCAAACAATTTGAAAAATAATCCCCCACCCTGTAATAATCCCCCACTCTCTGAGTAGGTTGAAAAATATCCCTTATGCGGGATTAAAACAGTATACACGGTCATTTAAATTGCATTTTTCGACCCTTTACTGTTTGGGCGGGCAAAAAAAGACGAAAATTACTTGAATAAATGTATTGTGCCTCTACACGATAGGCATAAAAGTGATCTGAGCCCTTTTGTTATGCTAGGGAGGGGGGGAATACCAAAAAAGTTGATGCCTTCGTACAAAAAATACTTGATTTCTTCCATCAAACATTTTTTTTCTTTTCATTTCAAATGTTCTTTTTTTCTACAACGACTTTCCTTATTTCCCAATTTAAAATCTCCTTTTCCCGCTAATAACATCCAGAAAACAACTCTCAAATATAATATAGACTTATGATTGTAATTAAATTGTTTCTGTAGTCATTAAATACACGTTTAATATTTTTAATTTGAAAATGTATAAATTGAATAAATTATATAAACTTTTTATGTTATCAAAATGGTATAGTATTGTGTTATTAATTTTACATTTTTGATTATATTTATGTTGGTTATTATTTTGTAAGAAATTTCTTATAAATAAATAATTTATCATCTTTGTTTTAATATTCAAAAGGTTTAAAAAACAGAAATCACATCATTATAAATGTCAGTTAAAACCTTTTCAAAAAGGATTAATAATTATTTTAATAAACCCAAATGAATTAAAATATTTAACAATAAGATTCAATAACATATTATTATTTATATTAAACAAAGCGATATAAATTAGATTTTTGAAAAGCAGAAAATATAAACAAACCAAAATAAATAAATTATTCAAGTGTTTTAATCCAAAATAATGCATTATGCATTTAAAAAATGAATGCGTGTTTTTAAAAAGAACAAAAATTATTTACATTAATTCAACATATAAGCCTGACAGTAAATGATCGGTCAATAAAGTTTACAAAAGAATAACACCGCAATCAGTGAAACGTAATGCATTTACATTTTTTAATTTGTTCCCAACAGTAAATCGACGCGGGCAACTGTTGTTAAATGTAAAAATAAATCTCAATTTTCCAAATTAAATTAACCTTTAATAATTAAGAATTAAAATTGGCTGTTAAAATAAATCTTTCGAAAATCATTTTTTATTTTTTAAAAGTCATTAATAAATTAATGTGCAGATCTTATAATTCTATATGCTGTTTTATTTTAATTAAGTGTAGTATAATTTGGGGTTTTAAATAATTTTATATAGTTCTTTACATGAAATTTTTATTGCCTATTATTGATGTATATTTTTAAGGGGAATTATTTACGATTCAAATTAAAGCGAATTTTTGTTCAGCAATTAACAATGCTTGATATCCTCCAGACATAAGTTTGAAAGGTATATATTATTTAATTTTATAGCATATTTCTTTTACACGCGAAAACGTGATTGAACATAGCCAGCACTTGCGCTCTCCTAAACTGATGCACTTTGCGGGTTTTATCACCAGTCAATATTATTATTGAACTCAGCGTTTTTTGCTGTTTATTTTTATTTTTTGTTGTTTTTTTCACTGCTTGCTTGGTATGCATTGTGTGGACATTGCAATGTAGTAGAAAGAGATGTTTGTTGGTTTTTTAAAAATTGAACCTTACAAATTTTAATTGTTATCTTTACAATCACTGTTAAATGATTAATCGTACTCCCTACCAAGGCCGCTCTTTGACCAAGAATATCAATTAAAAAATCTCATTATACATTTTAATTTTATTCAACCCGCCAGGTAAGACGTTCTGCGTTGATTATTTAAGGGTAGCTTTGTAAGCAATAAATATTAAGCGTAGTATACATTAACAAAATTATATTTGATTTTAAATTTAAAAAAAGTGCAAAGATATTATTTGATTTCATATTAAGTGCATTTTTTGTTGTTTTTTCACTGTTTTTCAGACTAAATGTCTTCAGTCTTTATTTAGCTGATAGAATTATTTAGTTCTAGTTTTTAAATAACTTATTTTTTTGATTTATATTTTCTTTTAAAAATTTTGGAAATTATAAAATCATTTTAAACATTTGCTAATCAGCCGATTCAAACTTTTAATAAATCATTATTTAATTTTCACACCTTATTTTATGATAAATTAATATTATTTATAACTCGGAATTACAACGTATTTAGAATAATCTTTTCGATCAAATAGTCCCATCATTATTGATGATTGGTTTATTCGTATTTTAATTAAAGTTTATATTCATAATTTTTTTAACTTTTAAGAATGCAAGTTCAATTGTATTTAATAGTTACTTGCTATCTAAGAAAAAAATAACATTAATATAAAAAAAATCAAAATCAGAATTAATCCCAAAAAGAGTTCTTGCTATTTATGATGCCTAATAAAAAGTTACTATAAATGTATAAATTTAGAATTATTAATATTCCCTGAGTGCGTAAAAGTCTAAAATTAAGTATAATATTAGGATTTTAATATATTTTAATTTATATTTAAGTTTCTTAAACTTTATTTTTTATTTTTTATGAAATATTAATAACTTATGCGCTTGTATATTGATAAAAAGTATAATAATTAAATAATTAAAAAAACATTACAAAAACAAAATAATTTTAAAATTTTAAGAGTCAACGACACAAATGATCATCGTATTTTAAATTAATTTTTTAACAGTATGCTGATTGTAACTTTGAATAACTACACTACCCACGGTTTTTTAATTTTGCAAAAATAAAATAAAAGTCTAAGTTTTATTTATTGTTATATTTGTTTTAGGTTGGCTTTATATAATCCAACAGATTTAAAATCCAAGTTAATCTTTTTAGTTGTTAGTTTATATTATTTTTTATATGCAAATCTTTCCTTCCGTTGCTTCCTTCTTAATTATAGATTCGCACTAATCACTAAGTTTTATTAATTCATCATCGCACTTTAAAAAGTTATTTTTGTAATTATATTTTTGAAAAAAAGGAAAGTGTGCATAGTCGTTTATATCAACGTAAATATTTTTCACATTACGCTCATATTAAAATAAAAAATTACATCTATGGCTTGACATCAGACAAAGCTTGAATTTTGATTTTATATATTTGCTTGAATAAGTAGTTACGTTTTCGTTTTGATTTTTTTAAAATCAGTGGTTTGTGCTTTATAGCTTAATTATTCCAACAAAATATTTTATTTTATTTTATACAGTTGTTTTTTGTAATATTTTTGGGTACTTTGGGACTGCCAGAACCCTTGTGCATTGGATTCACGCTTAATAGCAACATTTTGGAATTATAGGTAGCGACATGTGCTTTATTTTTTTCTATTTCTAAAAAATATTTGATTTAATTTGAATGTTTATCCAGCGGTATGAATAATTTTATCGGTATTATTTTTATTGTGGACAAACTCTCAAAAAATTCTACTTTGTTAAGCTTTAAAATATACATTTATTAATATATAATGACACCATCGCTGCATAAACTGGTCAATACATCGTAGACAATTATAGCTGATAAATAAAACAAGCATTTGGAAAAGCACGTAATAATTATAATATTTGCTCGTTTTGTATTTTTCGTAAGTACCGAATGGAAAAATTGGTATTTGGATTTTTCAACGGTTATCCGTAATATCACGGGATCAGTGGTTAAACTGTAAACCAAAATACCTTAGTGTCTGAGGTTCGAGTCCTCGAGTCAAATTTCTTTTTATTATTTTTATTCAATGCCCTGGTGAGTGATGGGTGTTGGAAACATTCAACAACAGTTTTTGACTCTTCAAAATTTTGGCATTAAAAATTATTTAATAAATTCAGTGCCTTATCAAAGATTTGTTGCTAGTTGTTTAACGCAAATTTTTATATTGTATTTTCATGTTTTTTTGATCAGCAAAATTTAAAAGGTAAATTGAACGCCAGATCGGACGGGAAGGACGAGTCGGATAATGCGGCATCCTGTAAAAACTTGTTTTTAATAGAAAAAGAACGACAAAAAAATAAGGCTTTTATATTATAGGAAAATTCAAATTTTTATTATTAATTCAGGTCGACAAATTAAAAAATACTTATTCTTATGGTTTCAATTTTTTGTGAAAATTAAATTTTTTGGTAAACTTTTACGTAGCGATTGAAACAGGCCAATACCGTGTCAGTCAGGTGGAAAACCTCAACATTTGGCGGGTTGCTGGATGTGCCGCAATGTAGATAATTGTCTAATTTAAACTTTTTCATTAAGGCAACTGAAAATAATTCTTTAATTTTAATTTATAGCAAATATCTAAACTGTGAATTAACAGGAAATTAACAAACAAATTCCTGTCTTAAAATTATAAATTTTAATATGCTATTAGAAGCAAAAGTGAAAAGATATGCTTATTAAAAAAGCTATCAAAATGTTAAAGAAAAAAAATTTTATCAACAAAATAAAACGGAAATACGGTGGTTAAGTGTTTTTAGGAATATATTTTTGCACCGCAAGCTTTAAATTCAAAATTGCAATAAGAAAAGTGATTGATTAAACATCATAATCTTTTAATTGTAAAAATATATCTAAAAGTATAAATTAGCAAAATATATTCTAATAAATAAATCTAGTAAATCGCAAAAATTTCACAGAAAATAACATAACTTTGCTCATTTTTTCTTTAATAACTGTTAGTATTGCATAATTTTTTTTACGAATTTTAGAAAACGAGTGTTTTCTGCTTAAAATAAAATTGTTAATATAATCTTTTCGTTTAGGAGTTTGCTAAGTGAAGGGCCGGAAACATGGAAATTCTGACTAAAACCAGGACGATTTGTGTTCGTTGACGAATGCTCTATGAATCACACTCAAAAAAACACCTTCAAACATAAGTTCAGGCATTAGACTTACATCCGATTACTGGATAAAATAATCTGTTTATAAATAATTAAAATAACATTACCAATAAAAATAATTTTTAATAATATTCTGGATCAACGGCACAAATCCTAATCAAAAATCAATATAGTTAAAACACTTAAACCATCCAATAATTATGGACTAATTTTCATGCCATTCGCGCTAATCAATGTGATAAGCTATTTGATATAAAAAATTATTAGAGTTTTAATGTAAACCCAAAAACAGACTTAAAAATAGCAGAAAAATTATATAAAACAATTAAAAATTATTAGAATTCGAATTAATAAATAGTTAAAGGGCTAACATCATCGCGCAGCTTCAGCCACTTAGTTTTTAAATGTGAGCTATTTTAACAAATATATGGTAGAAATCTTTGCAAAAAAATGAACTAAATTACATGAAATACGATATATGTAATTCAAATCTAATTAAAAAAAATGTACTAATCATTCTAAATAACTAATAAAATAATTTAATTAATTACTCCCAGAGAAATTTCAAAAAAATTTTGTTCAAAAGCGGCGAATAAAATGACGAATTTATTATGAACGAAAAAATGGTAATTGACCTAAACAAACACGCCTACTCCGCTCGCGCCCGGAAAGAAATGACTTTGTTATTAACATTATTATTTAAATTAATTATACAAATAAAAAAAACAACCTCTTTACCTAGATTTAAAAATAAAGTACTCCCACAATACAAAAATGTGCTTTATTTAAAAGTTTGTTAAAAGTAAAACTTAAATAATTTTTATAGAATGCAAATTATAGTTTCTCTAATAGCTATTGACAGCATGGAACGAAGCCATGACGTTATATTTGATTATTTCTTTTACAAAAAATAACAAACAATAAAAAAATAAAAATAAAACTTTGGATCAAAGCGACTTGTTTGCGGTGCAGTTGACGTAGAAGGTCCGGAGGAATCCATTGCTTTATGAAATGCGGCAAGAAACCTTTCCCATTAATTTAAATATTTTTACTAGTTTAAATGTTTATGTTTTTTGTGTTGTGTTTTAAACTTTAATTCAAATTATAATTTTGAAGTGTTGTTTGTTTAAAAATTTAAATTTATAACACTAAACACTAAAAATTATTTTAAATTTTTAAATTATTGAATTATAAATTTTTAAAAATTTTCGCGTCAGATATAATTCCCGATATGTTTCGATTTTTTATTTAATATCTTTTTCACTTTTTAGTATGGTAAGAATTAATTTTATCCAATTTCGCGGAAACTGGTCGAAAGTGTTATGTATGTATCAGGGATGTCGATATCGTCTCCTCAAAATACGATACACGATATACGATATTTACGATACACCAAAATACGATACGATTTTTTTTACGATATCCGATATGGCCAAAATTACGATATTTACGATTACGATACGATACGATACGATATTTTTTCTAGCCGTGTTCAAAATTCAAAAAAAAAATTTTTTCGGTAGAAATTTTCAATTTTTTTTCATTTTAATTCTTAAAAATTCTTAATGCAAGTGCAATTTTTTGAGAATTCTGCTTTACTTCTGGGAGGGGGGTCGGCGGTGCCGATAGGCGCCGCCGAGAAAATTTTGAATTTTTTACTCAATTTGTTAACAGATTTGCAACGAAAATTTAAAAAAAATACGGTACTTATAGGGTTTTAGGCAGGCGCATATGCAGGGGGGGGCAGAGGGGGCATGTCCCTCCCAAAATGTTTTTTGAGAAAAAAACCATAGGGGAACTCTTTTGGTTTGCAAAATGTCATTTTTGGACAAATTTTCTTAACAGATTTCGTCAAAATTTCCCCCGGCGGCGCCTATCGGCACCGCCGGGCCATCGCATTCGTAAAAACTCAAAAAAAAAGGTACCGTATTTTTAAATTTTGGTTGAAAATCTCTTAACAAATTGAGTAAAAAATTCAAAAATTTCTCGGCGGCGCCTATCGGCACCGCCGACCCCCCTCCTGAATTTGGGACTTCAAAAATTACGATACGGGTGATTTTTCGCGAAAATACGATACGATACGATATGGCTCTAAATTACGATATTTACGATTACGATACGATACGATACACATCTATGGTATGTATGCCACCGAGGCAAGACATAATCCCTGAAGCACAGTCTCTGTTGCAAGTGCGACGTCGCCAGTAATGAACAATTATTTGTTTGGTATTTATCAACTCAATTTTAATCACTTTATGCATTTATTTATTACTCTCCGATAAACGCAATTTGTAGCATAATTCTTGGACCTTAATTAAACGATATACTCTCTTTTGGCTCTAAATTTTCTTAAGCAATAAGCTTTTTTAACTAAATTTTGAAAATAAACAAATAATGCAAATAATATATAAAGTAAAGTATACAAAAAAATATAATGATAAATGTTAAATAAAACCTGAGCTTTATTATCATGGCATGGCTGTCGTGCATCTATAAAGAAGTGAGAGACTGAGATCTGCAAAATAATATATTTCTTAAATATATTTAACTATTTTTTGTCATTATTTACTTCAATTATGATTATTTAACTGATTTTTTATTTGTCGCTTTTTATTACTCGTTTCCGGAATCCGGATCCTTGCGGTCTTTTGGTAAGCGAAAAAAAAATTGTAGCAAGAGTCATTGTTTATTAAAAAACTAAATTAAAGAAAATATTGTCTAAAATAAAGTGCATTATATATAAATAAAGTATAAGCATTTATATTCATATGCCGGATTGTCAATGATTTATATGCTATTAAAATATAAATTTATATATCAGATAGGATTTTTGAATTAGAAAAGAGCATATAATGTAATTGAAAAATGCATAATAAATACCAAAAAGCTGGGTTCGTGTACATAATGTGTTTGTTTTTTGATTGTCAGGAGCGGCCATCAACGATATTTTTTAAATTATGTAATTACCAGAATTAATAAAATTGTAAAGAATATGTGCAAAGCATTTGCATGTTACCCATTTGAGCTGTTGTTAAATAAAAACAATTTTAATACGTAATATTAAACAGCTAAGCTAATCCAAAAATACTTTAAATTGTTTAATAAAAAAATTATTTACAACTAAAAACAAACATCAGGTAAAGCCAACTAAAAACTTTTTTTTAAATTCAGATTTTAAAATTTAAACAAATACTGCTACACACTTCCAACTTTCATCACCGAAGTGATCAACTAGGAAGATCCGTCATGGTTTTGTTGACTTAGCAAAAATAATATTTATGTCTTCAATAAAGTAATACTTAATATAAATACAATTTTTTTATAATAAATGGAAAATTTTGTATTAGAAAATAAAATCAATAACTTAACTGATTAGTATTAGCAACTGTAATAATAAATATCCAAATAAAAAATATCTTTTATTTTTAAGCAAGATCAAAAAACACTCTTACAAAAAATCTAACTAACTTCATAAATTTAAAATCACTGATTTACAAGTTAAAGTGGATTACGAGGATCTACGAAATACTGCATATCACGAAGCTGGGCACGCGTCGCAGCGTATGTGCTGCCCAACAACATGCTCGTGACGCGGGTAATATTGTTTAGCAAATTAATCGATGGAATACCTTCAGAGCAATAACGAATTCATTTATCAAATAAAAAAATAAAAATATTAACTATATTTTTAAACCAAAAAATAAAACAGTTTAGTATACATTGCAATAAAAATGTTAAATTACTATTTAGGTAATTATTAAAAATAATTTAACTTCATTCAATAACATCTCGCCAACATGACCCATGAACGCAGACTAAGGTACTTGGTAATTTCGCCCGATATATACCGCGGCGAAGAACGACCTTGAACTTGCTCAAATCACTGAATTTTTTGGTTTTAAATAAATATTTTTTTCTGATAATATTTCGTCAAATTTTTAATAATGTGTTTGTTTAATAAAAGCGCATAAAACTGAATTTTTAAATAACAAATCAAAGAAATAGCAACCTTACTATATATTAATAAAACAATTATAATATTAATATAAATGAGAAAAAATTAAAATCATTACGATTAAAAAATACAAAAAATTTTTGGCGCTGCTAACAATTAAATTCAACAAATAATTAATTAATATTATAAAATATGACAGGCAAACAACGAATGGCGCCAAAACGCAAGCGCGTGAGATGCGTCAATTAATTGAAGATGGCCAAGCAATAAGCGAATTGGATCGCCGACGCGAAGGGACATTTAATAAAAAACAAACTCAGACTAAAAATAAAATTTAAACAAATAAAAATTTGAAAAGTAATTGAAATCAAAAAAAAAGAAAGAAATGTAAAATATCAATTTTGAAAATATATGATTAATAGTGATGTCACAAAATAAAAAGGACAACAAATATCAAAGAAATGACAAATGGGTTTTAAAATATATTTTCAACAAATACTAAAATAGCGGCAAAATTACCAAACAGCAGGGAGAAGAACCTAATGACTTTTTGATGGAATTTGCTAACAAAGTAATGTTTAGCAAAATTAACAAAATGCATCTTTACAAAAATATTTACCCTTAATAAATAATTTAAGAAATTAAAATAAAATAATAATTTTATAAGAAAAAAAACATTTTAAAATAATTTCAAAAACCCTAAGTTATTAATTATGACATAAAATAAATGAATAAAAAAAAATAAAAACATGGAGAATTTTAACAAAATATACCTCGTTATTGTTGCTTTATTAAAATCGTTGTTTTCTATGCCGTTCAAACGAACGCTCAAACATGTTTTAGACAGTAATTAACTGTGGTTATAGATAAAATGCAACACATATAAAATCATCATTCCAAATTAATATTAAACATTTTGAATATAATTACTCTAACAATAAAATAACAAAAAAATAAATTTTGATTTAATTTTTATTTATTTTGAATTAAATAATTTTTTTCAATTTTACGCCAACGACTTTAAAGTCAATCCATTGTTGTATGATTCGGTTAACGACGATCACTAGAGGCATTCTGCAGTACTTCTTTTACCATTTTTAAAATAACAAAAAATCAGGTTTCGTCAGCTTTAGCTTTTTTTGGCCAAACGACAACATTCTAAAAATATTTTATATTTAATTTTTAATGTTAGACATTTGTTCTAAGGATTATTTTATTTTTATTAAATATTTCATTAAAAACTACTCTCAAGCTTGCGTAATTCCATCTTTGTGATTTACGTTAATCTTTTATTTATTTCAACCTAAAATTTACATATTTTGCATAATTAACTAGAATATTTCATTAGAATTGCTTAAGTATAGAATAAATTAAATATATTTAAAGTCTATTTTTAATAAAATTGTCGATTTAATATTTTTATATCTCATGGCTATGCGCGTCCAAAATTTTGTCAATGAGATTTATAATTTTTAAACACTGGAGACTTCAAAATCAAAAAAAAATTACACTTATAATAAGAATGGAACGTTAGAAACATACAAGAAAATTTTATACATAAAAAAAGTATATTTAAATTAATACGTTTTATTTGCTAGAGTGAAATCATTACCCAATAAAAAATTTATAAAAGTATGAAATGCCGTACGAGAGAACTTATTGAACAAAAGTTTTCAAACTTTTCAGTTACAAAGCTATATGTACATCTACAACAAACCAACTATCGTGTTGTAGAAGTCCAGCTCACATTGTTGGGAAAAGACAATTTATTATTGTATACCAAAATTAACTATTTCAAATAATAATTGAGAGAAATCAACAGAATAGAATCACCTTTTTTAAAATCTATTATTATAATAATAATAGTTGTATATTGTACTTTGAAATTGTATAACAAAAATATATTTAAAATATGAAAAGTAGCGCATTTTTAAAAAAATTACAAAAAAAAAAATTAAAATCTATGATAATCTAATAAATAAAATATAATAAAATCCATAAACTTATTTATAATATTTTTACAGCATTCAGATTTTTTTTTAAATACCAAAAAAAATTTATAAATAAATTTTATTTCTAAATAAATTCTACACAGGTTTTACTTAAAATATAATAAAAAGCATTATTAAATTGGGCTACAAACATGAAACGATAAGGCCTTCTTTGGGACGAAATTAATTTATTTCAAGTAATTTTTAAAGTTGAAATTTTTAACCCATTATTCAAAAAATTGGCTAATATTTAATATCTCTATTTAACAATATTTACTTTAATCTTTAAATTTAATTTAAAACAATCAACTTTGTTAATTTGCTAATAAAAATAGCGATATATCAAACTTAAATTTAAACCCATAATTTTCCTGTTGTAATTTTATCTCTACATAATTGTTGATCACAGAATTTTACATTTTTTAATATATTATAATCAGGGTTAATTAGAATATGATAATAGAAAAGATTTAGCAAATTTAATTAATACCCCTGTTAAAAGAGATGAATATTATTAATTGGTGATATCATTAAAGAAAGTGAAATGACATTTAACTAAATGCATAAATTTAATCTGGCTTATTGAGAGACTTCAACATTGAAAAAAACGATTTAAAACAAAGAGTTAGCAAAACGTTAAAAACATATTTGAGCTGAAGATTCGTATAATTTAAATATGAAGTGATTATAATGAAATGGATAGATTTCCTTTTCTAAAATACATAAGAAAAGTATATAAAAATTTTTAAAAATACCGCCAACACGCCGAAAACAAAAGCTAATATTACAACAAATAAATATAAAAATTATTAACTAAAATAAAATGACTTTCGTGGATTTCCCAGCAGCACGGACAGAACACAAAAACTCAGCAATGTGCATCATATTCAATGAATTGACCGAATCGACATATTTATATTATTTAAACTTGTTCAATATATAAATAAAAAATATATTTTTTATAAACATTAAAATTAATAATATTTCTTATCTTTACAATTAAACTTTGCCCTCGCGTCTCCTACACATTATTTATTATTTTCTATCTGCAAATATTTTCGAATAATTTACTTTTTTTTTGATTTATGCTGTGGTACTCACATGACGTGCCGCGCTGTACTGGCCGCTTTCTTTATAGCTTGATTTGTGATAATGATTAAAAAATCTGGTAAGAGTGGTCAAATTAAAAAAGACATTTTAATTTATTTTTTACATATTTAATTAAAGCATTTTTTAAATTTTGTTAACGGTTTTGTGTTTATTTCCTTGTAGTCTTTATTTTAATGATTTTATTTATTTACATATTGAAAAAAATTCGCTGTTTGTTTTATTTATTTATTTTTATTTTAATACTTAATTAGAAAAGTCCTCTGTAAAAAATAAACTTTATTTTGTAGATTTTTATTAGAACTAAATTGCAGCATTACAATAGTAGTCTATATTAATTGTATATTATTAATAATTTTATATTTTCAGTTAATAGATTCATTTTAATAACAATTCATTAATTGCAGGGACAACAACTATAATGTTAAGGTAAAAGTACCCATTCTAATCAATGCAGATTTAAATTGAATTAAAATTACATTTATCTCAAATGACTAATTCCAATTCTAAGCAAATTAATGATAAAAGACAACTGCTATAGGGATATATATTTTTATATTTATTCATCTAAAATTGTTATTAACAAAAATAATTCATTATCATAAATACCGAAATTAATTAACTACATACCAAAGCTTAAAGCAACTTATAAATGGATAAACCATATATTAAAAACAGCAGAGTAATCTAAATGTTATTTAACAAATTGCAGTGAACGAAGCCAAGCCCAATTATGACTTCCAAGTCCTTAACGATTTAAAAAATTATCATTACTAAATTATAGTTTCGACATTAATACAAAAAGTAATATCTTTAAAAAGATAAAAAAATTTGCAGTTATATTCTGAAAGTTAAATATTAATTGTTAATAAATATTTATGTAAATAATAATTCATTATATTGACTAAGCTCAATTTCAAATAAATTGCAAATTCTCTTAGGCGACTATTTCTCCTCATCACAATAAATATTGTGCACAAAAAGTTCAAGCAAGGAACACCGCTAAGTTGTAAAAATCATGAATAACATGGGAGACCAGCACATTTATTTATAAATAAAGAAAAATGTTTTTTTACAAAATAATATACAACTATAATCTGCAGTGAATAATTTTAAATTAAATCATACAATGTTTTGCTTTATTAATATTTTTTATTGTTTAAGCATAATGCTCAAAAAATATTGCTTAAATATAAATAAAAGAACATTTGGATTAGTATGGAATAAATAAGTTTTTTTAAATTATCAGCAGAAAGAAAATTTGTTTTTTTACTTTTAATTTTTTAATTTTTATTTGGATTTTAAATATAACGCTTTTTTTAGAAATGATCTCTAAATAAATTAATGTGACTAATTTGTAATTGTAAAATATTTTGAAAAAGTTTCATTTTTTTAATTTTGTAATTGCATATTTTCAGACCAATTTGTTATAAACGTTATTTACACAGTTTTTAAATAACTGCTTTTAATTTTAAATAGATTTGAAAAAATTTGGAAAAGAAATTTTGGATATCGACTCAAATTTGTCAATCAACCTTCTCAACCCATGTAAATAAATGCGATCAGATAAACTAAAAATGCAAAAAATAAAATATTAACAAAAAATTTTAAATGAATTAACAATAATAAATTGAGTGAAATTCTTGCAATATTTGTGAAATTTTATATATTATATAATGGAAATGTTGAAAAATTTTAAATAATAAAATGGTTGCAAACGACAGAAAAATAAAATGAAAATGAAGCAAAAAACAGAATAAAGAAGTTGTTGTTCCGTTAAATAAATGAATAAAAAAACTTTTGGTCCGCATTTTAATTACTAAAACTGTTGAATGATAGCAAAAAGTTTGATAAAATGCTAAAAATAGAAATCAAATATAAATATTGTAAATTATATAGTTTAGTGTTAAAATAATAATAATTTAAAGATAATTGTTTATATTTATGTTGCTTTCTTATTTGCCAATAATATTGTTTTATATATATTTTATTATATTTTTACAAATATTTGTTGTTTATTTATTGACTGTGTGTTTAATAAATTATGATTAATTATTCTTCTTTGAGCTTGGCTTCTTAGTTTTTTAATATATTCAAGTGGCACAAATCTTTAAGAATTCTTTTTTGCGTAAAACAACAATTTGCTACATTTTTTGCAAAATCACTTATTCGACTCATTTTTATATTAAATTAAATCAAGCTTCAACTAATACGAAATTGCATTGTAATTGCATTTTAAATGGCAAATTTTTTAAATTGCTATTAGTTTTAATCACTTCAATAATCCTTCTGAACTAACAAATTTATGAAAGTTTTGTATTAGAATCTTTTTTTTAACATTAAGCTTTAAAGGATTTAGTTGATTTTTTTTAAACTTATTTATTAAAATAACAGTTGTTATTGCATTAGTTTTTTTATAAAACCTTCCGTAATTAAGCACAAAGAATGGACATTTTCCTAAACATAAAATCTAATTTACTAAACAACATGTCAATATTAACTTCAATATTCATAATTTTTCAAATTTGTGAAAATATATTCAAAATAATTGATGAAATTGAAAGGAAAATATTTATTAAACAAAACTTTATTGCCAAAGAAATAACTTTCGGTTAAAAGCAATAAAATTAAACTTCAACAGCGAAATAAATTATTTCTTTTACAATAATTTAGGCTAAAATGTTTTTCTTACCATCTATAAATCAATTTTATTAAAAAGCATAAAGATAAATAATCCATTCAAAATTTAACAGTATTATAAAAGAACAAAGAGTTCTTCTGCTAAAAGAAATATTTGAACTTCGCATCTTTTACTTCTTTAAGCGGTAATTATATATAAAACTTATTTCTTTTTTCAACAGCATCAACCAAATACAAATTTTGATGTATTTGTTCATTTATCAAGTTAATCTTATTTTAATCTTGTTTTTTATATATTTTATTTCTGTTTATCTTTCGTTGCATTTTGAATTTTGTTTTATTTTTTTCTATACATAAGGAAAAATAAGATTGAAAAAATGGGTGTAAAAATAAATAATGGCTTAAAAAATTGTTTTTTACTTTTGAAAATATCAATTAATAGGGCTGCTACTTTTAGGCAAGAAAAATTGCAAAAAGGCGCCTAAAAAGCAAGAAATTCTATGAAAACAAATTCCAATTTTATAAAAAGTTATTCAAAAAATTAGTAATCTTGGCAAGAAAAATTCGAATTTTTCTTATTTATAAGATTTAAGTTCTATGAACGGTTTTATAAATTTAATTAATTTTTTATTAAATCCTTTTTATTCATTATTGTTCATGTCTTCACGAAACTTTTTTTATAATTTTGGTGTTTTCAAGTTTTCATTATTTTTATCTTGCCTGTTAAATACAAAGGCTCTCATTTTTGGTTAAGCTTAAATAAATTATTTAACAAAGAAATTCTCATTTATTACTTGAGCAATTTATGCAATTAAATAATTATTGCTTTAATCAAAAGCCAAAATTTATTTATAAACAATTAACAGGTCTAGCGTATGGTGATGGACATGTTGATGAGCTTGCGTTTGATGATTTATTATTCATAATACTAATTCATTTATGCTTTATTCAATAAACAAAAATGTTCTTAATTTTGCAAGAGTTTCTATCATCTTTACCAGACCAACAGCTTTATTTGTAAATTTAATGTTTCAAATTCATTTCAACAATTTTTTAAGTTATTCAATTTTATTTAAAGATCTTGTAATGATCAAATTATAATTTTTATTTAATATTTAGAAAAATCTTCTATTTTTTTGGCTGCGCAATATTAGTTTTATTTGGGTATTTTTATTCATATTAAATGTTAGTATAGTAACTATTGTTATATATTTTGTTTTCTATCTAATTTTCTATAAATTTCGCCACATAACAAGTCAGTTTAAAATAGTTTAAATGGCAGAAAAGCGCTGATGCCTGCCGTCATTTGCGTCGGTTCGCATTGATTTATTGGACTTATATTTTTAATTATTTATTTGCTCAATTAACCGAATTATTTTTTACTTTGCACCTTGGTCTGTGCCGGACCAAAAATTAGTTTTTATGAATAACAAAAATTATTATACCAGTATTTTAGCAGCAAATATTTTTTATTATTCATTTTTAATTATTTGTCTGTTTCTCCTAGCGATAACCTGTTAGTTAAAATATATAAGGAGATGAAGTTTTTGAGCCACAAAAAATCATATTTAATTAAATTAAATGAAAAATTATATAACAAAAGTATATGCATTTTAAAATATTTTAGTTCCGACTTAACATTCTGATAAAACTCAAAAAATAAAACAACATACAAAATTAAAAGCACATTAGAAATTTATTTTAAAAAACTTGATATCAGAAATTGAAAAATTCTTATAAATTTATGTAAACTAAAGTTTTTAATTAAATATTTCGTTTAATTCAATAAAAATTTATACAATTTATCGAATAAGCTTTGTTTTGTTGTTAATGATTTTATATTGGGAATGAATAGTTTGCCGGATTTTATTTTGTAATAGCACTGGGCTGGCCTGTCTATTTATTGTTAAAATTTTTTAATTTTTTTGCAATGCAAATTTTAAGGTTTTACAAACAGCGATTTTTTTGTATATTAATGAAATTTTTATTGAAGTTTATATGTTTGTTTACCTTATAGTTCTAAGACAAATTACTCAATATTATTAATATTTTCAGTAGTAAGTTATTTAATGTTTTTTTAAATAATTTAGGGTATAACATATGTTTTGTCGCAAAATTTTTTTTGAATGAAATTTATTTTAAGTTCTATTTTGTTTGTTTTGTGAGGAAAAAACCGCATTGGTGTGTATACCAAATCAATCGCAAATTTCGATAACCTGTTTATAATACAAAAACAAAAATGTAATAAGGACAAACATCATCGCCCAAGGGCTGAATAATGCCGGCAAGTGGTGCTGACAAGTAATAAATTTGACAATTTCATTTATTTTAGTTTATTTTTGTTCGTTATTTACGTATAAATTGTTTTATTTCTGTAATAAATATTTTGATTTTATATTAGTTTTTAATTATTTTTTTTTCACTGAATGACATTTCATTCTTTACACAGCATATACAGCAAATGCTTTTTGATCGTTTAGCCGAACTAATCTTATTTTTACCATTGTTATTTTTGTTTTAATTATTAAAATCTTTTAATAAAAATTATTGTGTAAGATAAATTTAATTTAAATATGTTTAAATTTGAATTAAAAATATGTTTACTATAACTGCGTGTAACCGAAAAATAGCTAAGTTATTAAGTATTTATTTTAATTTAATTTTATTTGTTTTATGAAATTAGGTAATAAGTAAAATGGCTTTACGTTAGATCATGGGAGCAATTATCACAGCTAAAACAAAAAACGGAAATAAAATAAAATATAACAATTTAAAAGTTTATTATTGCACCTTAGTATTTTAAATAAAAAATTAATTACCGCGTTTCATTAAATATTTTTAGATTTAGTTAGTATTATTTACACTTTTTTAAAACTATTTATTTAATAGCCTCGTAATGAAATCGAACGATTATTTTTTAAATGTTTATTTAGATATATTATATCTATTCTTCAATATTATGTATATATATTTTTCTTTATTTTTGATCATAAAAAAATTGCGTTTTTTTAACATTCAAAAATTTAGATTTTTTGAATTAGCGATATAATTACAGGTGTTGTAAAACAAAATTTTATTTTAAAAAATGGTATGAAAATGTGCAGAGTTATTTGGTAATTAATACTTTTGTGAGTTATTTTTGTATTGTTTTTATCAAAATGATTTTTAATACAGATTTGATAGTTTAATTTTATTCACACAACCCACAAGTTTATCGTTAACATATTTCAAAAAAATATAACCCATTATTTACATTCCGCAAAGTTGATTGCGGGCTTCTCGCTCAAAGTTGCGGACCAAATTGGCAGAAAGAAAAATTGATTTCTTTATTTAGACGTTTAATAATTTTTCATTAATTAAAAAATACATAAATAATTATTTTAATGAATAATCAATATGATATTTATATGAACTATTACTAATTTAACATTATTTTTCAATTTAGGATATTTGTTGCATCATTTTATTTACTTTTTCTTCAATGTTAATAGGTGTCTCTAGTATTGCTGGCATTTCTCAAGATTTTTTTCAGCGTGCCTTTGCTGTTTAATAAAAAAAATATTTTTTTGAAAAGTGTAAACATTTCACACGGCTACTGATCGATCTTTCTCCTTCGCTCGTATTATGGTTAATTTAGTTTCATTATTGAATTGAATATAAATACATAATATGCCCAAATTTATAAATAACAGTTGATTGTATAGTTCCTATTTTTGAAACATTAGTATTTTAAGCATTCTATGTTTAATGTAAGTTTTTATTGTATTAATTATTAATTAAAAATTCTACACTTTGACCTTTCATAATTAAATATTTTTATTTTAATATTTTTATTATTTAGTTTAATAAACGATTTTTTTGCATTTACAAAAACATCATACCCATACGTAAAGCTCAACCCCGGCGGTGAATCGACGTCGTTCTCCATTTGACAGTTGAGTTGGCCAGAGATTTGAGATATTTTGGCGATCAATGATGATTCCATGTAATTTTAGCCCATATAGCTGTTTTGTTATATTTTATGGAGTTTGATTTAATACAGTTTAGGTATATCATTTTTGGATTAATTATTGTATATTTATTATTTTTACCGTTATAAAGTAAAAATGTTTGTAACCCATTTATTTTTTCTTTAATAAGCGCCGCGCTAAATCTGGCATGCCGCAAATGAAAAGTAAATTAATTGTCTATCATTTAATACAAAGTTTTACTCTTAATAAGTGTTTTACATAAGCTAAAAAGATAAATTTAATTACAAGTTCGGCATCTAAATAAGTTTTTTAATATTCGTATGTTTCAAGCACTTATATTATTACTTTTTCAATTATTCAGTTTAAAATAGTATAAAACAATTAGCCATGCCGTATATTATAAATTAAGTTTGTAATTTATATTCCAAACTTTAATTAAAAATAAAACAATAATGTTTCTGAGGTTGCATTTAAGCAGAAACATTAATTTATATATTTTTTGATTTACTTTGTTTATTATTATTTACATACTATTTGAATTTATAGAATATTATGACAATATCATTTTTTTGCATCTTGTTTTACTTGTGGCCAAGTTTTAAAAGGCCCTTTAAATTTAGATGCAATTCTTCATTAAATATAAATAGCAATCCCCCATTACAACTGAAATTTAAAAATAGCTCAAGCCTACTCATTCCCATCTCACTTACAGCAACATCACTACAACATTAAATCAAAAAATTGCAATAAAAAAACAATTAGCGAAGTTTTGATAAAATCTATGTTTTAAATATACTATTGAAAAAAATTATCAAATATAAGAATTAATAAATAATTAAAATCGACTATAACAGGTCGAAATACATTTATTATTCATATTTCATGAATATAAGCGATAGAAGGAGAGAAAAAGTTGAAAGATATTTGTTCAAATCAAAAATATTAAAGAATTTTACTACGAATAAGATTATTTGTACAAAAAATTAGTATCAAAATAAACAATAAACAATATTGAATTTATTTAACAAATAGTAAAATCAAAAAATTGAAAAAGACGGGTCAGTAATAATGTTATTTTTAGCGAAACAACGAGCCCGCATTGAAAGAGAATATAATACCCCCAAAATATTAAAGTTTAATTCTTAACTGAGCTTCAGGGAAGGAAAAGGATTCTTCAACCATTGAAGACAGCACAAGGGTGTATTAAACTAAAACAACGCTTTAAAAACTACTTAAAAATCCATTGAAAATTTTAAATACATAAATTATATTTAAAATATCATTTTGGCTGAACATAACAGTTTATAATAGATTAAATTAAAAAATGAATTCCTTATCAAAGGACATGAAAAAAAACAAATCCGTGACTTTTGCGAAGATCTAAAGGCTCTCGACACCAAATATATCTACAGTATGTATAAAACGGATATGCTTTTTAAATATTTCTCTTACTAAAAAAATGTTTTTGTAAATTATATAAATAAAAATGATTCATAAATCGGAGTTTAATGGACACTTAAATAGCTTAATATGTGATTAATTTAATTAGTAATTGCTTTTGTAGTCTATTTTACGATTGCTCGGCATACAAATTATTAATTAATTAAGCAAATTTATGATAAAATTTATAGAAAGCAATATTTGGCTCCATTCTGTGACTTTAAAGCAATTAAATGAATGGCTCCACAAACTCTGTTCTTTTTAGCATAAAGACATACGCCTACGTTTAAATGCGAATACTCAATCAAAAAATTTTAACCGACGATACTTTTTTAATTTTGCAATTAATTTAAACTATATTTAAAAAAAAAATTTAAAAACTAAATGATATTGCAAATAGTTAATTTGATCGACAAACAATAGTGGCAGTTCCTGGAAAAATTTTGAACGTGACCAATAAAAGCGACAAAGCGTACGCTGAACCCCCCCCCCCCCCCCCCCACAAGATGATTCGCTGAACAAAGCTGTGCAGCTGGCTGAACACTGCGGCGACTGGAAGCGTTGCCTACAATGAAGGGGATAAATTAAGGAATCGGGCCGTAGTATTCTCATTTTCATAGTAGCGACTAGTGCGAAAAGTGTTTTATTTAAATTATGAGTCATGATTAAACTTGACTATCATTTGTATTAAAACATTATTTTCAATAAATACTCATTTGGCTTGTGTTACGAAAGAAGGGGTCTCAGAGCAAGAGGCACACCAGGATCCTCTGACACAAAATGAAATAAAGATTGATTAAAATCAAAAATTATCATAAAATAAAATTGCATTTATAATAAAAATAATCATCTTTTAAAAAAATACTAAATGCAACACTGGTAACAACAAATATTAACTAAACATAATTAAAACATTTTATTGTTTCAAAGCATTAACTTAAATAATAATAAAAAAAATTATTTAAACCCAGCAACGACGTTATTTTTTGATTATTGTTGTTTAACGCCGCAAAATGCATAGAAAATAAGGAAATCAGTTAAAATGCATCAAAATAATGAATAATAATAAGTCAACTGCTGTCTGGAAAACAAATTAATTTCTTAATTTAAAGTAAATTTTGAATGCCCCATCGAATGCATATCTTAATGCGAGTATAAACCTTATAAGAGTAAATATAAAATAAATAATAATTTATTAAACCTACACTTCAATTTTTATTCCAAAATTTAAATTATTAACTTTAAAAATAATTTGACAAGGGTAATCATTCAGAATCGGGACAAACAACGTTCGGTTCTCCTTTTCGAGCTCTACACAATGACATCAAAAACGAGCATCTAGCGTCTCGCGCTACAATAGATTTTCAAACACATTTCTTCTCTTGTATCACCGAGTTTATTATGTAAAAAATGCTAATAAATTTTAAGCAAATGGATCCTAAAAGCTCTAAAAGCGTTTATTGGTCAGAATATATGGTTGGTTATTGCTGTTTTAGAATGTGACTCCCATTTTTGTCTTAAACTTTAAATGCAAATAACCCAACACTTCATACAGTATATAATTTTTTTATAAGCCTAATTGTTTTGCACATAAAAAAGACCAAAAGACCCTCCTTCTCCGGCCCAAAACACCCTTTTATTAGTAGGATGGAGGTCTATAATTTGGACGCAAGGTTCCATAAATCAACTATTCTGACTATTTGTAGCCCAAAAGATTAAAAATAATTTTTTTATGAATTGTTTTGTCCCCCAGAAATTCCGACTAAAAGGGTCTCCCCCTTATGGCATCCCACAAAAAATTCATAAAAAACTTATTTTTTAATACCTACGCCAGCAAAAATTTAAAAAAATTTAAGGTAAAAATCAAAATTATAAAACAGTGTATCTACTCTACTATGTAAAGATGCGTTTACATTAATTAAAAAAATTTGGTACAACAAAAAACATAAATAAATAAACATATTTAATACGAAAAAATTTTCGACACAAAATGTATTATTCTATCACAGCTGTTTATTAATACAAAACGATTTGATTAAAAAATGCCATTGAATTATTTACAATTTTAAAATATGTCATAAAATTCGATATCCATGAGAAAATTAAAAAAATTAAAGTTTGAGATTATTTTAGCATTTGTTTGTCTTTTATCGTTTTTCTACCGGCCCATATAGAAGTATTATTTAAAAAATAAAAGTCTAATGCATATTCAATCAAAAAAATGCATTGATAATATTAAAATAACAAAAGAGGATAGCAAATGAAAATGTCTCAGTTTTATTCTGTTATAATTCAAATTAATTTTTTTGCTATCTGCCTAATAAATATACAGCTAAAGAATCAGTTTTACACATCAAAGAAAACCGATAAATTTTTACATCAATAAATGCTTCTTATTAAAAGCGCAATCTAATGTTAGGGATAAAGCTCAAAAAAAATTTTTGAATTTAGAATCTGGACGAATATACAGTAGAAAGTCGGAGCAAACGTTTTGCATTTCGCATGTATATTTAAGTCTAAAGAAACAAAAAGGTAAAACTTTAATTCTTCCAATTTATTAAACATTAGATAAAATAATTTATATTCAAAAATCAATTAATATATAAAGAACCAAAATTTATTGGCAGCACTGCTATTAGAGGTTTTGATAAAGAATACCTTGAAAAAAGATTGAAGGATTTAAAGATTGTAAATATTTTTCTATTTCTAATTGTGAAATAGGTGACTAGTCTTGAAAAATATAAATTAAAAAACTAAAATAAAATTTAAGTGAAATATTAAAATAATATTATAATCAAAATGAGCAAGAGAATGTGAGGAAAAAATTCAAAAATCATGGTTAAATACTAACGGGAACTATACTTTATTAAATTTATTTGTTTACACCATTGGACAACTAACTCGATGTTCATGTTATTACTAGGTGTTGCAAGCTTTGGTTTTGTCTTATTTTTTTTATGTTATCACAAGGCACAAAACAACACCCTATATTCATTGAATTTATAATGTTAGCTTTGTTTAAGTTTATTTTTTAAATGATTAAACTAGAATGAGCTTAAAAAGATTGCTTAAAGTTATTTTGACTAATCATGTATTTTTTTACAATTCAATTTGTTGTTGCTATTTTTTAAATTACAATTAGTATAACATTTTTTTAGGTTTAAAGAGCATTTTTCAAAATTTTATTATTATTTATCATTCTTTTTTATAATTTTATATTGTTGGCTTTTTTAATTTTATTATTTTCAATTTTGACTTTAGTTTTCAAAGATATCAACAAAAGCAGCCACACATTTGTTGACACCTTTAGTTACTGACGAAAATGTTTATTTGTTACTATACATTACACAAAATTTTGCATTTTTACCAAACCATTGTTTATTTAAGTATTTTTCTTATCGATTTTTTTTAAAATAATTAATTTTCAATTTTTTATAAATATTGATTTGATGTCATAAGCGTATTCAAAATAAATCAAGAAGCGTAAACCAACAAATATATGCATTATCCAATATAAAAATTTATGATAACTCTTTAATTAACAATTTAATTCCATTTGTTGGTCTATAATTTTTATTGCATATTCAATCGTATTTGAACTTTATATTTAATTGGTATTTATTATTCATTATTTTCCCTATTTTGATTTTGGCTAACAATTTATATTAGTTGGATGCACATCATTTTTAAGATTAGATGTTATTGTTTGGTATAAAGTAAAATGCCTATTTCTTCTTTATATTTTTGAGAGCTTTTTATTTTTTTTATTTAAAAAAATTTTAATTATTGTTTGAGAATATTTTTGTTTAACCTAAACAGTTCGTTTTAATAAACGCCGCCTTTACAGTATTTATTTCACTGAAAGTTTATATTAAATAATTTTAGTTTTCTTGATATTCTATTTTTGATTTTAAAATATTTTGAATTAAATATTATTAATTATTATCTTAAGAAAAGTTGTATTGAAGAAATGATCGACACATGGATGTGAGGCCTGATCATCTTTAGACGCACGTTATATTTTATTTTTTTAAACGCTTTTGCAATTAATTTTAATTGCTTGAATTTGTTGCAAATTTGAATTAACGAATACAATTTGTTATTTTTCATAAGTTTTTATTGTTGAATTTGAATAATGGCTGGATAATTGTGGTGTTGAAGATATTTTACTTAAAAAATGACCATTTCACATTTAGCATTTTGTATTATACTTTTATAGCATGACAGCCTTTAACCTTATTTATTTATTCTATGTGAAGTTGCCAGAAATATTTGTGCATTTAATAAGTTTAGATATAAAAATATTTTTCTGGCATTAGTTTTATTTAAATGTTTTTAATTCTTGCATCGTGGAGCCCGTTCTTAAATTATTATTTTTTAGCATAACTGCTAAAAATTTCGAACCGATTCAAAAACCGCTTTATTGTTAATTTTTTATTTAATTATCGCCACTCCGTAAAGTTCGTAATATATGTTTCACTTTACTTTTGTTTATTTTATAAATAAATAATATTTTAATTTAAAACTTTTTTGTTGTCTTTTTTCACAAAATTCTTGAACTTCCAATTTTTAGTTTCTATATAATATTTGGTAATAACTGATAATTTAAAGACCAATATAGTGATAATTTATGGATAAATTGTAAATTTAATTATTGCAAAGAATTTATTTAATTTTTATATTCATTCCTTCAAAATGTATTTACGCCAATTTTAAAAGAATTGCTATAACACACTTTTATTATATTGTCGCAATGCACGAAAGAAGTAGCAAACTTTTGTGGTAGCATTCCAGCTTTTTTATTTTAAAATTTTTTGTAAGGCGTATTTAACATTTATCTTTTGTCATTTTTGTATTTAGGAGATGAGAGAAAGGATCATATAAAATATTGATATTGTAAATCATTAGTATTTATTTTTTTAAGTCATTTATTTTTCACTTTTACAACCCCAATAAATTCTAAGATATTTAAATAATCAATATACATTTTTTAAACTATTCAATTAGTTAGTTAATTTTTTTATTTCTTGAGTTTTTCATATTTCGAAAATGTAAAGTTCCATGATATCCGTCTATGCACATGCAGTGGCGACACAACTGTTTTTTTTTGCTCAGCAACTTTGTCTTCATGATAAAGGTACGTTTTGCTTGAAGAGTTATTTTCATTTATTTTAATTCCCGACTTTATATTATAAAGCCTTAAATTTTGTGTTTCATATAGAATTAGTCAAAGATGTGTTAAGCTTAAATCGATCATCTGTTTGTCTTTTTTAGTATTGAAGTGTTTTTTGTTTGTTTATTTTGCCCATAACATAAACGCACAATGTTATTTTAGTAATGAATTTTTTGATCCCGATTTTTTTTGTTAAATAAAAGTTTATAACATTTTTAATTAATTGAATGTTTAGGCCTTGAGAATTTCTTTCTGCGTTTTGCCAGAAAGAAAAAAATTATTAGATTTATATCGTTGTAAATGTTTCGACATTTTTCGGGTTTTTTGTTGATTTTTTTGATTTATAAATCAATAATTGTACTCGTAATCGAAGTATGCAACTCATTGTAACATTTAAGTTTATATAGCAATTACATGATGAGGTTGGGCACTGTGGCGCTGGATGGGAATGGGGATTTGCGGGGAGGGGCAAGAATTTACAACTGAATTCTTGGCCCTATAACTCTTATGAGAAACATAAAAAAAAAGTTACGTTTTTATTTTGTTTTAGAAATTTTAAATTTATATTATTGATAGTTTTGTATTTTAAGGGGTGCATGCCCCTTTTTAAATTTTATTCGTCGACTGGTCGAACGCGCGGTCAGATTCCACGTTACGTTTTTGAGCTTTCCAATTTTTGTTAATATTATTAATTATATAGGTATAATATCCCTAATAAAGTTCGTTTTTAAATTAACTATTTTTTAAATTGGTATTGTTATTCGTTTAGATAGTCTTTACATTAGCACCGTACATTTGGAATTCTTTGAAAATTTTATTTTTTGTTATACATTATCGTATTTCTGTTCAATTTTATAGTTTTACTATATTTATGCTTTCTTCAAGAAGAGAATGCCGCATTTTAATTTATTCGCGTGATGGTCACCGTTTTTTTCTTCTTCCATTTATGTAGCAGCAAAAAAATGCCTTTTATTTACTTTTTAATATATTAAAATTACTGGTTTATATTGATTTTTTTATATTTATTTTAATTAAATTCAGTTAATTTATTAAGTACATTTTTGGGTAAAAAAAATTGTGGATTAGTTATACGTTCTTTGACCATTTTCTTAAAAAAAATTTCTTAAGATCCCAAAAATATGGTCACTTGTCGCTAAAGAAAAAAGTTTAATAAATGTCATATAAATTATTAAAAGTGTTGCAAAAATGACGAATTCAAAGTGTTAATTTGTGCGAGACCGAGCAGTGACCGGCTTGAGATCAGATGAGTTAAATACAACAAAAATATAAAACATATTAAATTGGAAAGCCAAATTATAGACGACTTTAACCAATGTAATCGCCATGAATCGCGTGTTTTTGAAACAAACCCATATTTATAATAGAGGAGCGGACTTGGAATATTATAAAAGTTTCAATCGGTATGTTTTTAAACAGTGAAAAATACTAAGTTATGCTATATATCTCTGCCAGGTTTAAATGCCACTTTAAATTAATAAGTGGCACTGTTTTATTAACTATTCAGCTATAATATATTTCCGTTCTCTTGAAAATTTATTAAATATTCCAATATTAAATAAGAATAAAGCCAAATATGTTGCCTCGATAAAATAAAAAACAAATTAGTCAAAACAAAAATTCAACAACTTTAGGTAAAATATAAATTTTAAAACTAACCACGCATTTAAATGAATATACAAACACAATTATATTTAAAAAATTTTTTTTTAAAATAATTAACATAAAAATTTAATATTAAAGTCCGTAAAATGCTTTTAAAGTAGCATAATTGGTCAAAGGGAGCTTTCCCTGCATATTGCTCTTCAACGCCGAGTTTATTTATTTTATTATTTATTTAATGATTTTATTTAGATTATTATTTGAATAAGTTCTGATTGTTTAGAGAATATTTGATAATATAAAAATATAACGCACTATCAATTAATCATTTGAATTTTGTGTTAATTAAACGTATTATTTGAAAAAAATATAATTACACTACTTATCAAATAAACAACATAAAATGTGTGTGCCTTAAATAAAAGATTTTTTCGCTTCATTTAACTTAATGGTAAATTATAAACATAAAAATCCCAGCACAAAAGCTTTTATCAAAATGAAATACCGAATATTTAGGTAAATATAAAACATTAAAAAATACTCAAGATTTTTATAGAAAAATTTAAGGAGTGTAAAACTATATTAAAAACATATGGGATTTTGGAATCGAAGAAGTAAGACAAGATATATTTTAATAAAAAATAAATAAATAAAATTGCCAAAAAACGATGTTGAAAAACTTTAAAAAGTCTATTTTAAATTGGGCTCCATAATTACATATAGCTGCAAGTGGCCTAAACAAAAAAATCGAATGTAGTTGTACACGGATAATGTAAACTAATCAAGAAAAATAATTTTCAGCGCAGCGTTACGGCACGGCTAAAAACTAACTCAACCTTCCAAGTATTTAAAATAAAATCATTCCGTACCAGTCGTTTTATTGCATTTAAAAAAATATTTCCCCATAAAACATCTCCGAACCAAGCATAATGGACGGAGTGCTTGATTCATGATCGGAAAACCAGTAAAAAACATTTGCAGGGTATGCTCTCCGATTATTGAATTTAAAAAAAAAATTAATAATTCTACACATATCTTTACAAAAATAATGAAAAGTTTCGCTTAAAAATAATACAAAACAAAATATATAATCTTTAAACCACTTTTCCACCCTAAAGATTTAAAAAAGATGCATCATTGGACCAAAATTAGCTTGATCAACACCATAGTCTTTCCGCAAATGCGGACGGCTCTGTGGACAATAATGTTTAAAGTCTACTTTTATAAATTTATGTATCTTAAACGAAAGAAAAAAAATGAAAAAAAAGAGATGCCGGCAATTATAAGTTGAAAAAAATCCTTTAATGCAGAGTTAAATAAAAATATATTTAAAAAAAAACAAATAAATTGTTTTCAAGATTTAGAACAATTATCCCGTTTTTTTTTAAAATAAAAAATAAATATATTTTAAAATAATTGTCTAAAATCAAGGTTTAAATTTATAAAAATTGATAAAACAAATTGAAAAAAATTTCATATCAAAAACGGGTAAAGATTACTAAGTTATTTTAATAAATAAAACATATTGATTTATTAAAAATCGCTAAAAATATTGTTTAAAATTATAATATGCAAACTAAGATAGATAATAAAGACGAAATTGCTGGAGTAAAAAAACATTCAAATATGCACAGTCTTTTGAAAACAACAATGCAAACAAATTATATTCTTACATTTTATTACAGGAAAGACGGCATTTGAATAATTCCGGAAACCACCATAGAACTACGATAACTTTTGCCGACGTTTCAAGTCACCGTTCCAAATTGATTCGCCACCGCTGGCCGCGGGTGTTGCGCTATTTATAAAATTTTCGTCGGGCGTTACTATAATTCAAAAATTTAGATTTTACGCCGGTTTGTCAAAAAAATGGATTAATAAAAATTGAACTCTTAAAAAATTCGTCTAAATATTGATAATATTGTCTAAACACTAAATCAATTTGCACAGCACATCTGCTAGGCCACATTATGTCAATCATTATAGATCTAGCAATTACGATATTGTTGAATTGTTTCTTTGACAAACATAAAATATGTATTTATATGAGAACTCAAAATAAAATAAGAATATGTTGTTTTACTGTTTTTAATTGTTTTTTGACGAAAGAAAGCATGTTTAGCAAGCATGTAAAAATATTAGAACTAAGCCTTTGAATACAAAATCTATCAATTTATACAAAATTTTAAAAATAAGCTTAAATGCAATTCGTGTGGACACCTTAGGCAAGAGTGGTTGGGACGTGGCCGAAGCCTGCGGTTAAGCGAGCGGTGGGGAAGGGTAATTTTGTGTTTAAAAAAATGATTAAAAAATTGTTTAACATGAGTTCTTTTTTTGTTGCACAGCTTGATATTGGTTATTTAAGTCATGCATTTAAATATTTTACTATTCAGTTTAATTTGTATAAAAGAATGTAATTTTTTTATTACAAATAAACAAAGTAATAAGTTTTAATTAAATCTTTCATGTTTTAATTGCGGACGTCCTTGAGGTTTGTAAGTAAATTTATTTATATTTTTTTTTTGGTTTTTAATTACTATAATTGCACAATTTATTTTTGTCACATATTACTTTGTTCTATTTTCAATTAATCAATTTTAGTATAAATTGCTTTTTATTCCATGTCACCTTGGTATTTTTTCAATCGTTGTCTTCTTTATTTAGTCAAAATTTAAGGCTGTATTTTAATTTTACTCGATTCAAAAGTTCTAATTTACAATTGCCAAAAATTTTCGTACAATTCGTTAAAATAATTGCTTAATAAAATTGTCAACCAAATAAATGTTTTTATGTTTGTTTAGTTTTAATCTTCAATAGAGATGGAACGTTAATTTGCCCAGCAGAAAGAATAAGTTAAACAAAACAAGAAAATTTATACATACATTAGGGTAAATTAAATACACATATAAATGTTAACATTATAAAAATAAAATAAAAAATGCTTCCAAAATAGATAATAATCTTTTTAAAATAATTTAATCATTTTATAATAAAAATAAATTCTTGTGAATTATAATAATAAATATGGATTGCTAGAGGACAAACAAAAATGACACTTACATTATTTAGTCTCATTATAAAAACCCTTGGCCACAAACAATAACCTGAGATATTGGCTTAATTATTAATTTAATCAAAATTGTTATGATAAAATAACGCACAAATTAAATTATGTCTAAATAGATTAGATTTGAATCAATATTTGAAAATTCGTTTTGAATTAAATTAAAAAATAATAATTCTTAGCATTTAATTATATTAAATTTAAAACCAAATACAAAAAAATTGATTTTTTTTATAATTTCGTTAGAACGAGTAAAATATTATCAAAAGCAGAAAAAAATCGTAAAATTTCGCGGCCCGATAAAATTAAAAAGAAAGTTAAAGATTTAATGGGAATAATAAAATATTGAATTTAAAATAAGCAAATTATAATATTTGTCATTATAAGAAATACCAAAATGTTACTCATGGAGCTTTTAAATTGTAGCAATTTAATCTACGAAAACTACGCAGCGCGGAACTGTATATTTACAGGGTTTTACGTACATATTTGACAAATTTGGTTACTTGATGGTTCTGTAACTTTGAAACTTTAATCAAAATTCGACATTAACAAATACGCAAAAGAACAATGCTTTAACAATTATTTATTTTTTAAGAATTTTTTTTTTTTATAATTTTAGTAATACAAAATATCTATTATTTTATTTTTCATATAAGCATTATCTTTTTAATTTTAAATAATGATATGATTTTAAAAAGGTATTTCATTTTAAATAGTCAACTGGAGAGTAGCTGTTGATTAATAGTTCGTCATTTTTCTATTGATTAATAGTTCGTTATTTTATTTATCTTATGTGATAGAGTTCAGTTGTTAATGAAGATTTATCTTATTAATTCATTTAAAAATTTGAATGTTAATAGTTTGTCATTTTTGTAAAATATTTTTTTTTCTTTTGTTGATAGGATTTATTTTAGTAATTCATTTAGCATTTGAATGAGTTTAATCATTTATTAATATTTTTATTCCAATAAGCGAATCTCTCTAGTTTCGCATAGAATTGTAGTTGTTGCTTTTAGTTCGGCACTATGGGTGCCCAGTTTATATTGACTAATTTTCATTAATTTACTATTTATTTTATTTCAAATAGTTTTTCATTTAATTATATTTGATTCTAAATATGCTTATGAATTTAGCGTTTAAATTTGTCATTCATTGTTACGTTAATAATGTTTTTGACAAGCATTTACTATCAAGTTTTTCTTACAAGCGGCGACATTCCGTATGTTCATTTATGGTCATCGGGAATAGGTGAAACAAATAATAAAAATCTTGTTTGCATGTAATTTATTTTGTCTTTTAATGCATTTCTAATGGTAAAATTAGTGATTTTTTTGAAATTATTGCTATGCAACTTAAAAAGAAGATGTTTTAAAACATACTGAATTTATTTTGGTATAGAAATTTGCTTTAAAAACTTAAAAATATAAACTTAATTAAATTGGAAAAATAAAATTAACTAACTTAAGCTAATATAATAGAAATGATTTGATTTATTTATATTTACAGGCATTTAAAGTTATAATATTTTTAATTTTCTTAATGAAACTATTTGAAAGTGCTTTAAATTATTATTGCTCTAAATTAGAAAAGCAAAAATTGGCAATTACAGTATTCATATATATTACAAAAGCTTGAGATCCGGAGCAACCAGCTTCACCTCAGTATTTCAATCAAATATACATTAATCATTTTCAACATAGATGGTGACTTCTTTTTTTACAAATGACATGACAACGGGTGCCTGCGTTATGAAATTGATAGCATTTTTAAATATATTTCTTATAGTCAGCAATGAATATCGCTTCGTTAATTTATTCCGCTGAAAATTATATTTAATTTATAATATTAATATCTATATTGCTTTTAATATAATATTTCGGCTTATGCGCACGACCAGCATTTTATGCAAGAATTTGCTCAATTTTTTAACGACACCCTCCCAAGGACTTTGATCATAATAATTTTATTTACATATTTTTACTTTACGGTGTTTGGATTAACCAGTTTCATAAATTGAACAATGGGCGAACCGCGATTAATCCAACTTGTTCACCAAAGACGTTTGTGGCGATTCTGGCACGGCGACGCCTTCCTTCTATATATAAATTTTTTGAAAAATGTGTTTTTTGATCTATTTTTTAAATATAGTTATAACTGTAATAGAGGCATTTTATAATTCAGTGGGAAAACTTCTTATTTTATGTTTTATTATATCATAGTGTTAATATTTTTAAGAGAAAACAATTTATTTTAATACATACTCATTTTATGAGTAATTATATTTTGATATATAACATTTAATTTAACACCTTATGATGTGCATTATATATTTATCCTTAAATTTATAGTGAGAAAACGCTGCTTTTATATTGTATTGTCTTATTTAATTTTTCATTTGGACTTTTAATATCAAAATTATGTAAACAATATTTTTATGAATGTTTTGTTTATTTTTTATTTTTAAACCATTATTCAACAGTTTGAAAATGATATGACTGTCGGCATCGGGCAAATTCATTCTTGTGGTATGCAATCGCAAGGATGGGTCATTTAAAATGAATTTTTATTGCTATAAATAATATTAATTATTTTGAATGTATTCACAAAATAAATTCTAGTTACATATTCTATTAAGTATATATAGCAGTTACGTATTCTTATTTAATTCGATTTTATCAAGAACTTTATTTATTAATGAAAAACGCCGAGTTTTAGTAATAATTTTTTCAAAAATATTTGGTAATACAGGGTGCTTTTCCGTTGCTAAAGCAAAAGAAAGCTAATTAGGTATGTCACATCAGTCTTCAATTAGGTAAATTCCGGCCTTATTTAAACAATGTGTTAGGTACGAATTCAAGGTCAACAGTTCTATTTATTTTAATCCATTCAAAGGCATTATTTAATTTTGCCGTTTTAATATATCAAATATTTTACCATTGATATTGGAAATTTTATAGCTTATCCATGTTTAATATTTTTGTATTTATTAATTTTATTCACTTAAACACGTCGAAGGTGGATGGCATAATTAATCGAGCTCTGGTTAATAATATAAAAGATGGCACCTTTAACTTTTAACTGTTTTTTAATTTACTTATCGGCATATTATTATGACAAATAAATTATACTGTTGAAAATTATAACCGCTTTTCGAATTAAAATTTGAAAATTTTATTTAGAACACGCATTTAAACTATTTGTTATTAATTATTGTTGTATTTTAAGAAAAACTTCATACTTAATCTTTTTATGTAATTTTTGATAAATGAGATTTTTCCTTAATTTGTTTTGAAACAATTACAATCGACTTTAAATGTAGCTCATTTTTGTTTAAAAAAAGTCGATTTACCTTTTAAAAAAATGAATCTTTTTTCCCTTTGATTTGAATTAAAAAACAAACCATATTTCTATTAATAAATAATTTTAATTTCTTGTATTAAAATAATTCACATTTCTTCTGTGCCTTTTCATTATATGACATATTCCAGCACACTCGATATCTGCCGATCGAGTGGAATAATTTATAAAGAAAATTTACCATTTGCATGAGGGGTTTAAATTAATTCAAATAATAACTTTTATTTAATTAAATCTTTTTTTACTTTTTCAAAAATAATTTTTTTTGACCGTTGATGCATATTTTTTCTTTTGTGAATTATATGTTTTGTTTTAATTTATACATGCTCAATCAATCAATCCTTGCAAGTAAGGCTGTCGGTTTCAAATGATTTTCGGTTTTAAACCGACCGAACCGAAAACCGAACCGAAGCTTTCGGTTTTAAACCGACCGAACCCAAATTTTCGGTTTTCCGGACCAAATATTCAAAACTCCACTTCACAGACGCAATAAAAATGTTATTTCTCAAGTCATGAAACAAAACATTTGCAATTAAAATTCGTCATCTTCATCAAATGATTCCTCGGAAAGTTGGGCACATTTTTAAGCATTTCTTCAGCCAACGTTGTTTGAATTTGAATAATTCCGGCTGCTAAGTTCTTCATTTTTAGGGGGTGCGTTTTCCCTTTTTATAGCATTTTTGTTAAACAATTTCTCTAAAAAATCTTCGAGTTTTAGGGGTGCATTTTCAGTTTTTGTTCCATTTTTGTTAAGGAATATTCAAAAAATGCAAAGTTTTTTGCGATTTCTGCTTCCCTTACAAATTAGGGTCGGGAGTGTCGGCGGTGCCGATAGGCGCCGCCGAGAAAATTTTGAATTTTGACTCAATTTGTTACGAGATTTGCAACCAAAATTTTAAAATAGGGCTGCTACTTTTAAGTAAGTTAAATTGCAAAATAAGCCCTCTAAAAAGGCACGAAATCTACAAGGACTTGACGAAAAAATGTAGAAAAATTAGTGATCTTGGCAAGAAAAATTCGAATTTTATTACATTTTAAAAATTTCAATAAACGCCCATTAGTGGCAAAAATAGGGGCAAAAAGTCTTTTTTACTTGAAATAGGTTTGCCCCTATTTTAGGTGCGAAAATTCACAAAATAGGGTTTTTTAGTTCGGATAGGTGAATTAAAACGACGAAATTCCCGACTAAAAACATGTTTTTCGTGCATATCTCGCCAAAACGAAACTGCAGAAAAAATATGTAAAAGCCTAAAAGTAGCATCCTTAATAATTACCAATATTTACAAAACAAAAGGGTCCTTCCTCCCTCAATATTTGACAAAGTTAAGATTTTATAAAATAATCGGTGAGTTCTCCAACCAAAAAATGAATTTCAAAGTTAAATTCAATCCAAAAGTATTTTTAAAAATTGAAAATAATTTGAAAGGTCTTTAAAAACTGTTTGCTCCTCCAAAGATACTCACCAATGTAATAAGAAATAATTTACATAGACGGGGTTCGAACCACCAGGACAAAAAACTACCATAAACAGCACTTACCACTACACTACCACCCCAGATTTGCCAATCAGCGAAACCAGAAAGTCATATTTCTTGTCGTTTACTAGAACCGAACCGAAGCTTTCTCTTTAGTTTTATTTAATTATACTTTAATAACTTATAATGTTATTTTTAATAACTTATAATGTTATTTCCTTTTAAAGATGACTTTCAAATAACCTTTTCGCTTTTATGTATTTTATTTTTTCCAGTTTATATTGGGTTGGACATATGATAAAAGCAAAATATAAATTAAATAAACGCGTATAAATAAAATGCCAGATTAAATCGATTTTGTAAAACAAAAAAATAACGGTAAATTAAACCAGATAATAAAATTCCCAATAAAACTGCAAATGATGAAAATTGTGAATTGAATTCAATCATTTAAGTATTTCATTCAATATTATGGCTTTACTAATATTATAACAAAATTATTTACATATTAAACTATCCAATACATAAAGTTAATCAATAAATAATAAACATAAATTTATAGATTAAAATGGCATTCCAATGTAACTTCTGTGCACGATCGTTTTCCACCGCCAAAAGACTTGCAATTCACGTGCCATGATTCAAAGGAATAACTGATCCCGGGCAGGGTTATTTTTGCTTTTGCAAAGATTAGTATGAACAAATCATTGCATAAGCTAACTAATTTTATAGATATGTTTGTTGTTTTGAATCATAATTAAATTATATTTTTATAGATTTTAAAAGTCAAAAATATTTTTTTAATAAAAACAAGAGAGATTTTAGATGTAATCAATGTATTTAATTTATGGGGTTTTTGTTCCGATCAAAAAATTTATGAATCTCCCAACGGGCTGGCCTCACATATTTGTAAACAATTCGACTTTGAAAATTGCCATCTTTGTAGATTAACAGATCATTACACATATCGAACACTTTTTTGAGTTTTTTTATTTTATTATGATTAAATTGGTTTAAATGCGAATGCATATATTTTAAATTTTGTTTTTAGATAATTTTTTTAAACCTTAGTTTTGTTCATGTCCTGTGAGATTACTGCAATCAGTATTTAGTATTATATCAAAAATAAAATTTCTTATTTCATTGTTAACTTTTACGTTATTGCAATAACTGCTGCTCGCTCGACGTTCAATATGTACACGTCCCAATGGTTGTTAATTGTTGGCAGAAATTTTCAAGAAATATAATTTTAATCATTTGGAGAAAATTGTTCATTTACTTTTGAGAACACCTAGAGGAAGTCAACGTTCCATATTTTTTCTCCAGGTTATTTAATTGGAATTGCAAGATATTATACCTTTTTCATAAAATATTCCGAGAACCATAAAATTCTTAAATTAAGTGTTTACCGAAGGAAATTTTTAAATCAATTAACTTGATGATAGCGTCTTGTATATTTAATTGTTTAAAAAAAAGTTATCTAACAAATTACTTATTAAAAATCATATATATTATTACTATATCCTGTATAAATGTAATCAGTATTAATTAAACACGGATGCTGCATAAAAATTTTAAAAAAGACGCAATCTGAAAAATATGCTGCAATACATCTCTGTATCGGAGTAGTACCAGTTGCCACCTGGTACTACTTATCGGCACAATTGAAATTTTTATTTTAAAATATAATAATTTATATATATCATAAAGCTAAATAATATATAAGATAATTTAAAGACTCATACAGTCAAAATCGTAATGTATAAAAAATCTTAAAAGTTTAAATAATTTAATTCTAAAAAGTTAATAACCACAAAAATTATTTATAACAAAAATAAAAGTGCTCAAGACGTTTTAAAAAATTTATATTATTGAACGACAGATTATTTTGGGACGGATTTTAAAAGTCACTTGCTGTTTAATAAAGAATAAATACATACACAAAAAACGTCAACTTCTATTAAATTGACTTTCGTTAATCTGCAAATAAAACTTTAATATTTATAAAAATATATATATTTTACTTTGTAAATAAATTGAAACTTTCAACGTGTTCGTCGGCACACTTTTAGAGTTGTCATGGAACCAATTTTCGCGCGCTTGAATTTAAAAACAAAAAAATAACGTCAAAAAGGGCCAAAAAGAGGTTGTTAAAATTTAAAATATAAAAAAATAAAAAAAGGTACAAAAACAATATTTAAAAAAAATAAAAACTTACAAAATAAAAAAAAATTTATTTTAATTGTAAGTTTGTAATGAAAAATAAATCTTAAAATATATAATTTATAGTACCCGGTGGTAACGGGCGATGTAGGCCACACAGGCCGAATCAGGAAGGTCGGAGGCATTTTGATTAAAACGTAATTCGTACCGGTTAATAAAAAATGATAGATTTAAAAAATATTGTTTTTTTACAAAAAAACCCAAATAAAACCTTATTCAAAAAACTGAATTTGATATTGATAGCGGATGTTATAATTTGAAATTAATATAAATATATTGAATGCGCAAAACAAAAATCTGCAAAAATACCATTTATTTATTTAATTAAAAAATATCATTTTAATTATAAGTTATGGATATATTTAAAACTTTATTGGATGAATGTGAGAAAAAGTTATTTATTATAAGAATTTAAAAAAATTAAAGTATTAGTTATTTTAAAAGTTGGTTGAATGTTTTAAAATTAAGTCGATTAGTTATCATTATATATTTTGATTACACCGTCTCTGTTTGAAGACGAATCTGCTAACAATCAAGAACACAGCGAAGTGCTAGGCAGCTATTTATTAACAAAATATAATCAATAGCATCGTTTAAGTAATCAGCAAAAATAGAATAATTAAACGTTATAAATTAAATAAAAACCAACAACAGCTTATTGCCCCAATGAAATAACAATTAAACAAAAGTGGAAAAAGTTTGTAAAAATTTTAATAAAGTATTTGAAAATGCGATAATTAAAGACAATTTATAAAATTAAATAGAATCCAAGCAAATCAGCAAATTAAAACCATTAAATGATTCAGCTAAAAAACTTAAATTTTTGGCAGCCCTGCTCTGGATTTCCGCCGGTTTTTAACTGTGGAAGCACACAAATACAATATCTGCCCGTATTGGGGTATTGTTTACGCTTTGTTTTTTTTCTTTTTATAAAATAATAAAACATTTATTTTAATAATTCATAATGAAACATTTTGCGTCTATAACGAATTAGTTTTTGTAGAATTTATACAATTTCCTATTTTTATTACAATTTTATCCATAAAAACCGAAGGAAAAGTTTTCACTTTTCATTACATGCTTAAAATTGTATTGAAAAGGAAATAAATTATCAAATATTTTAAATTTATAATAAATTTGAAAATAGTCCCTTTTTTATTTTGAATTTGTTTAAATGCTTTAGTAATTTGTTTTGTAAATGGACTTAATATTAAAGAAATTAATAGTTTATAATTAAACCTATGCACCTAAATTTGCCAGCGATTGAAAAAATACGAAATAATTAAAAATAAGTTTCATTATTTGAAATAACAATCAAAAGAATATGTGCTGCCAAAAGAATATAATAAGATAAAATACTCTTAAATGCAATTTAGAAAAAAACCAAATTAATAAACCCAAATTTTTAAATTAAATACAAAACTTTATTTGTTCTCGGAGGCGCTATCGGCACCGCTGGGCCCCTCCCCCTAAAAGTAAAGCAGAATTCGAATAACTTGGATACTTTTTATAACATTTTTTGATTTGGGCGTTTTGCTTAGCTATAAGTATTGTGCTTTAAATTGTTGTATTTTGATCGTATTTTATTTTTGTATAAGATAATTTTTTAAAAATTCTAAACATCCAGGCCGAACTATTCTAATCGAAGGGCAAAGAATAAAAAATGTCCGCATTATAGCGGCTTACGCTTGGTGGCGACCAATTGCAACTAATGGCTGAAATTTTGACTAAAATAGTCATCCGCTGCTTATATTAATAAATCAATTTATTCAGTAACAGCAAAGAAACTAACAAAATAACTTTTCTTTCTCTAATGAATATTTATTTATTATTTAGTTATAAGTTTTTTAATGTTTTTATTTATTTAAAAAGGTATTTTTAGACAAATATTAATAAGTTGGGTGTAATTAGAGATTTAGCACCTTGTTTTTGTTTATATGATTTAATTCGTAATTGAGTAACTTTAATATTAACAATATCCTTTAATTTTGATTTTGCAAAATATATTATTTTTTTCTGACACCGCCCATCATTGAGTCTCAAAACTTACTAACCCGTACTTCATTGTCAACTTGTTTAGTCTTACGTATATGATCGGGCCCTGAAATCCTCCTGGAAAAGAACAATGGCGTCTCTCAGGTTTTACTTTTATTCTCTCAATATATCCATGCCGACCAAGTCATCAACTCAGTTGCTTTATTTGTTATATTACTTATTGGAGTTTGCATAATGTGTGGATATTGAAAAGTTTCATGTTAAATTGTAAATTTCATTTTTATTTTTACATTTAAATACAAAAGTATAAAGTTTTATTTTGTTAAAGGAACATTAATGACTAAACCCGTAAAAAATATCAACGGAAGAACAACTTCATTTTAAGCTTTTGATCATCTGTTAATATTTTAAGGCATGCATGTTTGTTTTTTTGCATTGTTGCCAGACGAAGAACGAAGCCTTTTAAACGTTCTCAGCTCAGCTTTCCAGTTCGGTTAAGCGCGCGAATTTCCAACAAATATTTGTTTGAGTTAAACAATTAGAAGCATCTTGAATGAGACTTGGGTAATTAGAAACTTGTGTAAATACCTGTGTTTATCATCAGTTATCTTTATATAAGTGACGAAATAAATTATTGTTTTAATTATTTTGGCACTTTTTTAATTGAAGTAAAATTATTAATTCTTCATCTATGATGATCTGCATACAAATTGCCGTTTTTTAAATGGTTATTTAATAAAGCTCAGCGTTTATTTAGCGCTTAATTTAATTATTATAGTAATATTTTTACTTTAAAAAATCAATCCCATTTGTTAATTAATATGGTTTCTTAACAAAGCGCGTGCATAAATATTTTTGTATTTTGGAAAATTTTTTCTTATATACGTTTATTTTCTGAAGTATTGCCTTAACGTCTACGTTAAAAAATTGCTTTGTGATTCATTTGTTGATCGATACGGTTGAAGAAATTTGTCATTTATAAAATTGTAAATTAATATATATAGGTATATTTTTTTGTAAAAATTTGCAATACAAAGTTCTGTTTTGTTCATCATTATTTATGTTTTATTCCTCAATATTTTTATCAAACAATTTTTAATTCGGCTAATGATACAGTCTTCAGTTTAAATCTTGTTTTCTTAACTTTAAAAATCTTATTTATTGCGATGCATTTTTAATCTTTTTTCTTACAAACTTTAAATGAGATGTTGCAAGATTTGCTATTTTAATAGTTATCGCAAACAGCATAAAAACCATAACCCATTACTTGTTTTAATAATTTATTTTGTTGTACCTACTTATTATTAGTCCCCAAAATTTTTGTAAATATCTAATTAAATAATTAACAAAAAGGTCATCTGCATTAAATGATCGTAGGTTGAACTGACCCAAAACGTTGAAAAAGTCCAAACAATGATTGAAAAGTAAGTCAATTATGTAACATGGATTGCTTCGGTGTATAGTTTGAATAGACTAATTAATAAGAAATTTTATGCAACTTGACTGTCACTTGAATGCAAAAGCACTTTTTTTTCTTTATAGGTATTTGCTTTATAATTTCATAAATGTGTACTCCGAAGAAAAAGAGCACCACATAAATGCGAGTTAAAATTTTCTTTTAATATTTCGACAAAACTCGCCAATATACGTTTGTTATTAATTTATTTCGAATACAAATTATTCTAAAAATTTTTTTAGATTTTGTAAGGTACGCTTTTAAGTAGCGATTAGCGATTCTTTTTAATTTTAATGTAGCTGAAAAATAAAATTTATTTTGATAATAAACGGAAATAATTAGACAACATTTAAGAATGTCTCTCAAAATTTTTTATGTGTTTAAATAAATTAAGGTTGAGTGCGGAGAAAGTTGAAGAAATTTTACAAATTAAAGCAAAATTGTCAGAATTTTTCGCTGAAATTACAGGCCGTCATTCGTTTCATTAAATTAATCTGAAAACTTTACCCATTATTAAACTCAATTTAAAAACAAAAAGTTTTAAAAGAGCTAGAGCTATATAATAATTAATTGTAAAAAACACTTCATAATTTTTCTAATATTATTATTTTTAAAAAAAAGAAGCAACTACTACGACTTAAAAAATAAAACAAACTTTGTTGCCTTAATGTGTAGTAAACTTCTGCCTATTTTTTAGTAAATAATCAATTTAGTTTTTCGATATTTTCTATTTTTATATAATTAAATTGATTGTATTAGATTGGTCATTTTGTTATGCTAAAATAATTGTTAATGCCAATTAGCTCATTTATGATTTTTAATATTGTAACTTGAAAATTAGAATTATTTTAATATAATATTTGTTACATGATTTTATTTTCTACGAATGAATGAATTTTTACATCGAATAAGTTGTCTTTGATTTTTATTAAGATTTTGATTTTTTATATTTGAAGACATTACGTTATTTATTATTATAATTTGTTTAATAGGCGCATTTTAGTTTATTATTTTAAGTTAGTGCGTACACATCGATCTGAAATTTAGTGAGACTGTTTATGGTTTTGTACCTTCTTTTTAAGGCCCATTACTAGTTTTAAAACGCTATTAAAAATATTACCAATACAGAATTTAATTCACATTTGATTTATTTGAGCAGTTAATTTTAAATTGTTACCAGCCTTATTTCTGGGTCCAATTTTGCAAACCGACACTAGTCGCAAAATCTGGAAATGAGGAATGTCTGCTTCTCTGTCTGAAGAATATTTGTTCAGCTGCCCTTTTATATAAAAATGTGGACACTTTGGTTCTTTCTACTTCTGTCGGTATAGTGTTGATATGGTTTTACATGGTTATGCTTTGTATTATTTTAAAAATATAGATTTATTATTAACGTCCTAAGTTTTTTTCATTCGAATTTGCGTAAACTTTAAACTGTTTATAACAGATAAATTTTTATTTTATTTTTGTAAAATGGTAGATATTTATATAAAACTTGGTCAGTTACTGTATGCACATTTTATTAATTTATACTATGGAATGTATTAAAATTTCTGCCGTGTAGATAAATAAATATTCTCTTAGATTAATATTGAATATTTTAATAGTGCTAAATAGTTTGTCTTTTATAACATTTTATTTTTTTTTAATTAGTTTTTTGTAGTTATTATTCTTTTAAGCCATATTAGATTACAGATTTTTAAAAAAAATGAAAATATTATTGAATCACTGAGTTACCTTTATTAAACTAGTATAACGAAATTTTGAAATCTTAAGACGTTTGGCCATTTTGCGCACCTGCGCGACTTTATGCAAATTTCTCCTGTGGGACCTTATTTAATATTTATATTTTACTTATTTTATTTTTTTTAGTGCGCGAGTTACTCGCGCACCTGCGCTATTTTGAAATCAAAATCTTTAAATTTTCACTTGCGCACCTGCGGGACTTTATTTTCCCAAAATATTTATTTTTAATCCGAAAACTAAATCTGCATCTGCGGGGATCAGAACCCTGAAAAATCGTAAAGTAAAAATAAAAAATGTTTTTAATTTTTAAATAAAATATTTAAATAATTTTATAAATTCATAAAATTCAATATTATTTGCAAATTAAAAATTTATTTATTAGATCGATTAAAAAATGTCTTAATATCATTAATAGAAAAATCATAAAGTAAAAATAACAAAATTGTAAATATAAAAAAAATTATTTTTGATTGATATTTGATACCTTGATATTTGCTCTGTTTATTTTTTATCCAAAATTTTCTCAACAAACTTCAAAGGAAAAAAATTTTGTTTCTCTATTTTATGCAAGTTGCAGGTGGCTAAATTAATTAATGTAATTTTGAAAAAGTTGCGTAACCCTCATTGAATTCATAAAAGGAAATATGCCGTCGACACAACTGCGAGGCTGTTTCCCAAAAGTTAAATTTATGTTCAATAAAACCAAAACAAAAAGTTTAAACATTGTCATCAGCGTTAACAATTGAAGATGCAAAATTATTGTAATAAAATTCATTTGGGTATAAAAAGAAAAATAAATGTTTAAATGACCCAAATATGGCAATTCGATGTCCATTTTGTTTAAGCTTTTCTAATGCGATTTAAACTGAAATATTCAACAAATGATAAACAAATAAATTATGCTGGATTGAGTAATGAAATAAAGAATTCCCTAACCGAGAATGACAACAAACATTTATTAGTTAAAAATCACCATTCTCAAATATTAAACGGTGAATAAAGCCTGACTTCACGCAGTGCGGAAGGGCGCCGCCAGCGGCACAAGAGTTTCACGAGGCAGCTGCTCATTTTATGATGAGTACCCACCGTGGAAGAAAAAATTTAAACTGTTCTTTATCTAGCTAAAATCAGCACACAAAAAACTTTAAGGAACGAATTATTATTTTTCATAAACCTAAAATTATTAATGAAATTAAAATCCATAAATATTAATAACAAAAAGAATTTAAGTCACCTCTTCACCGCTGCAAATTTACTTTAGTCTGCATTCCTGGTTATGAAAGATATGAAAAGTAATAATAAACTAAAAAACAATTATGTGCGACATAAAGGTACAACTAACTACATGCCTACCACTTCATAATGGAAAGTTAAAAAAATTTGAAAACAAAAATATTTAGAAATCATCGGATAAAAAAATAAATTATTTACGGAATATAAATAAATTGAAAAAGTAAATACAATCAAGAAATGATACTGCGCGCAGTTAACGACATTTTTACATGGGTGAACATTGTTGATCGGTTGCCGGAGTTTTTGTTGTTGTTTGTTGTAATGTAAATTTAAAATCTTTAAAATTTGTCATCTATTAAAAAATTCATCTGCCAAAAGTTTTATTTACTAAGGCTTGCGCAACTACATTTGCGCTCTAATTATTCAAGGTGAAATTTTGATATATTTTAATTTAATCCATCAATTAAACCATTTTTTTAAATAAATTAGAAAATAAAAATTTTGCTTTTAATTAAAATAATATAAAACTTTACAAATAATCTTTGATAATCATAAAATGGTATTTTTTATCAAATACCGTGGATTTGCGCCTTTCGCAATTGGCCTTTCATTCGGTTGGAAATTGTTTTTTGAAAGGCTAAGTAAAAAATTAAAACAGCAAAAACAAATTTTAATATAAAATGTTACCAATTCCACACAACAAAAGATATGATAACCAACGAGGGAAAATTGGATGTCAAAAGCGGCACCACAACGCCAAATATTTAAATTAAATAAGTCAAATTGTCCCCAAATAATAAATATCAGCCTCCCACATCACATCCCGCCCGTCCGAAGAAGCGGCGCCCCGACGCTGAGACAAGAAAGGGGAGAATAAACAGAAAGTCCATAGGCAATTTGGCTGTTGGAACCGGGAGGTGTCTGGTGGCGGATGAGTGCTAACATCGCTTCCCTTTTAATTTAATTGCTGTGCTTAATAAATAATTTAACTACTTGGACGCGTGCGGGGAAGGAAAATAGGTTCCGAAACAATCGAAATTTCTCACAGAAATAATAAAATATGATTAAAAAATTTTATTTTTTAGTGTTAATTTTTTATATTAAAATGTATCGCTTTAACAATAATTATTTAAATTTTTTGGTTTAGTTATATTTGTAGGCTCCGATTTAAAATTGCTATTTTATGCTCGTGCTGGGTCGTTTCGTAAATTCCGCCACTATGGGCGTTTCGTAAATCCGCCACATATATTTTATGAAGTAGTTTTAGACATCATAACTTTATTCACACCGCACTAAATCAGTTAAACCTTATATCATTGGAAAGCTTTAAATGAGTAGAAGAAGTAATACAGCAAAGTCAAAGTGTTTTGATAAGTTTCCAAAAAGTTATAATGTAAAAATGCCAAAAATTGGGATTTTTCGTGGTTTTCTGATCATAACTTTTTTTTAAACTTTGCTTTACAGCTTAGTTTAGGCTTAGAAATAGTTCTATGCATATAGATCTTAGTGCGGTGTGAATAAAGTTATGATGTCTAAACCTACTTCATAAAATATATGTGGCGGATTTAAGAAACGCACTGGCGGATTTAAGAATAACAAAACAAAATTAGCAACGCTGTACATGATTTGTAAACCCATTTTGAAATATTCATTTTTCAATGTATGATTAACTCTATAAAGTATTTTGTAGTGCGGCGCCCGATCGCCTCACATTCGAGTTGAAATTTAGCGGCCTTGGAATACCAGTGGAGGTATTCAAGTAACAAACAATTTAAAATCTTAAAATCACATACCAAACAAATTAAAATAAACATATTTAATCATTAAAAATTACAAATTCCATTTTTATGCTTAGATTAAAAGCTTTCTTACACTAAATGATATCAATATTTGCAAGTTGCCAAAGTGCTTCTGGATGAGACTGCAACCGTTCATAACCTTTGATCAATGTTTAATAAAATATTTATGATACATTCTGAATTCCAAAAAAGCAAAAGAAACAACAATTTATATATTTAAAATCACAATAAACAAAGTTTTGCGTGATGGGAAATTTTTTATTATAATCTAATAATTTAGCAATAAAAAAATCTCTTAATAATTTTCTGTACAACTTTGGGTATATAAAATGCATTTTTTATCGTAAAATAAAAACAATACGTCACAGAAATATTATTTTGCATGCAATACGATTGATAATTTTTTAATATTTGCAATTGGGTGTGTATGCGTATCGATAACAGATTGTTTCTTTAACGAATAAATATCTGAAGCGTTGTTAGTCAAAAGGCCGGTGCGTGGCTTGCCGCCAGATCGGGCAGCAGGCCTGTACAATTACTATGTGATAAATCATAAAAATTATAAAAACAAAAAACCTATAACTGGAATCTCCATAAGTGTAAGATGAAATCTGAAAGAAATTAATTACAATTTAATTCATACATACATGGTCTAAAACTTGATTTATACAACAAAAATATGATTTAATTTAAAAAATGCTTAAAATAAATAATTGATATTATTTTTTTATTCACCGCATGCAGTAAAGCAAAAAATGCGAAAGGGAGAATAAATTTAAGGCCAAAACAACAAAAATCCTAAATTTCGCTAGGTGGCTGGGTCGAAGCCGTTGGCGGAATCCAGCAGAAAACACGCGAGAAGGCGGCTTTACACGAAATTGAAACAAAAAACTAAAAACATTAAACCAAAAAAAAGTTAACATTAAAACAAAAACCCTTAATATTTGAGTAAAAAATTAAACAATAATCTAAAAAACAGAAGTATTCGCGCGGCGAAACGATTATGGTTTTTTATAATGAAATAATTCACGACTATTCTTTTTACGGGAACTTTCTTAATTGAGGAAAAATCATTAAAACAATCATTAAAAAAATTATTTTGTTTATTATGCTTGGGTAAATATGTATTCATGAAAATTAGAACTTAATCCGTAGAAAAAATATTTACACTTAATTTAGTTTTAATTAATAAAAGGTTTCTTGGTTAATTGTAATATATAATCTAACTTTTGATTCAAACATATGGAGGAGGTGTAATTAATCGAAAATATATGAAAGAGTCAAATAAATGTATGCACCCGAAAGAATAACAGAAATTAACAGATTGATTTCACTTACAAGCACAAATACACAATTGAAGTGAAAAATCAAATTAATAAAAGATAAAAAAGTTTAATTACTTAGGCAAAGAAATTAAAATTTTAAAGAAAAAGTTTTAAAATAATAAAAATTGTAATTGTTCCATAAATGACATTAAATAAATATAACAAACTAGCATGTAATAGAGACGCATGTTAAATAGTTAAACAATCACTAAATCAAAAAATTGGTAGTGGGCATTGTGTATCGTCAAACAATTAACATTAGGCCAAGAAATATGAGAAAAGGCGAACATGTTGCATACTATTAATATTTAACATATCGCAATGGAAAAACGGAATATGAAATTAATGAAATAACAATATAATTTTAGTAAAATTTAAATTAAAATAGACCTGCTTTTTCATTTACATGAAGTTATCGGTCAGCTTCTCCATCACATAATTTTATCTCATATAAACGAATATAAATCATTGTTATGTTTAAAACAAAATATTTAATAATGCAAAAAATTGATCAAGACAAACTTATTGGTTTTTACGCTAATTGCACCAATTGGTTAAGTACAATCAAACCCTAGGCTAGTTAAATAGTCGCAGGATTGTAAAAAAATTACACAAGTTTATTCTTCAAAACATTTTAAGATAGTATAGAAATTTAGCAAAAGGCCTTCGGTCGGGGTGGGGTGCCTCCGGTTGCCCCAGAGCCACCCCCCCCCCCCCCCCCCTAACACAAAATAAATGGATTTTTTAAATCATGCAGCGTCGTTAAAAACTTGGAGAAGCGCCGTTTTTAAGTAAAAAATAAACTAGTCACCGCGTGGAGGGCATGCCTGAATGAGTGTAGTTGCTGTCTCTAGCAGTTTAAGCGACGATTCGAACAAAAAAAAGTTTGCTCAATTCGGACCAGAACTGACCAAGTTATGCATAAATCACCGCCCTTGTACACCGGGCAAACTCACGTTCACGACGCGGGCTTCGCCCGCGTACCCCACCCTTCCCTACGCTCGCTTTTAAAATAAATGTGTATTACTGAGAAGGAAAAAAAGTTAACAGCAAATTAATGAATTTTTCACTTTTTTTAAAAATTGGTGTGATTTATGAGATAATTGTATCTATTGTTAATTTAAAATTACAAAGCATCTTAATTTTTCAATGAACATTGAAGCTGGCCGGGCGCATTGCTTTGGTATAATTATTTGCATATCATTGTGAGAATTAAATAAAATAATAGGTTCAAATTTATTCAAAATAATCACGAAAATTGACTTTGTTTCCCAAGTTAAAAATTCTTTATGAATGTTTAAAATTACAGCACGGTTTTTAAACTTTAAGACTGGTTGAACTTATTTTAAAATCAAAAAATATTTTAAAACACTTAAACATATTAGAAAGTTTAAATTCGTCAATCTTTGTGCGCTTCTGTTTATTATTCAGATTTGTTTGAACTTATTCTTACTTCTTTGTGTTACTTTATTATAGCGGATAAAAATAAAGAGTTTAAATATATTCCCGTACTTTTTTAATTGATTAAATGATTAATGCCCATCGAGCCAGAAATAAATATTAAAATAACATACCAAAAGTACAAATAACATCTTAAAAAATTGTTGTTGCAAAACAGAGGAATAATAATACAATATACAATTAAATTACAAAAAAATAATATTAATTTATTCTATATGGTAAGGTTCTACAAATAGTAGAAACTAAATCAAAATTCAGGGTTACCAGACTTTTGCAGACGAAGCAGTATAATTGTTCAAAGCGGTTTTTTGACGGAGCGAGAAATGCTTTGTTAATATTGTCTGTTTTTGGGCAACAAAAAAAGGATGCAAAAATTGGGCACTCCGAATAATCTAGAATTGCTAAAATTAATGTTGAATAAAGATTAAATTAAAACTAAATCAAATAACAGTAAATTAAGAAAACAAGATAAAGAACAAGACCAAACTATGTTAGAATGATTGAACTCATGAAGTCTCCAATTTGTTTTCTATTCTACGGGGGAACCCCAGAACTCGGGTAGGGGGCTGACAATTTTGGGAATTTCGCTTTTGGAGATTGCCGATACAGACAAAATTGGGTGTAAGCTTTCAGCGAATGTTTAAATTTCTGAGTCTAATTAAAAGCATCAAACAAAAATCAGAACATATATTAATCATGCAATTTTAGCTTTTTAACGGCAACGTTCAGCAATTGGAATTCTTGGAGAAATTGGAGAAGAATGTTCAGGAAACGATCAATTCGGCATTTGAGAACAAACATAGGGTTATTGCAAATGAAATTGAGGTCTAAAATTGCAATAATATTGAAAAAATGCCAACATTTTTTGTTACATTTTAAGGGAATTATCAACGCGTCGATCAACGACCAAATGGAACATCATTTCTCAAAACTGGTACAACTTCTTCAAAATGCTGCCATCATTGTTGCCATGGCTACAGTACTCATCCTGACTACCGTCAAACTTTGGGGAATGTTCAAAATCGCTTTGCGGAGGAACACACTCAAAATGGTTGAAGAACCGGTGCGTTTTAAGAGCTATTGCGCAACATATAATTGAAAACATTTAATATTTTAATTGTTTTATTAGAATGGGATAAAAATTTGTATGAAATTTTATTTTTTGAATTCAGTCCCTTCAAATTCTTTCAAAATCAAAGGAAACTGATAAATGACCGTATTTTTGCAGGAAAAAGTTGATCAATTCATAAATTTTGCATGTACAAACGTCGGTCCAAAAACAAGAATGAGACGGGTAAAAAACCGTTTTGTGTGCGCGGAAGCACGATGGAGGGAGGGGGGGGGGGGCAAAAACAGGCGGGCAAAAAACACTCAAACGTTGGGACGGGTTGCAAAAAAAACGGTCCTTCCTATCAAAACCACAAAGTACTTAACAATATAATCAGCTGGTGCCAATAAAATTGTTAGGAAAAAAGTTAAAATTATAATTAGGTTGCATGCACATAGACGAAACTTGTTCTGCCATTTATCCGAAATATTTGAAGGTTACATTTACAACAAAACATCAATTACATAATACTTAATTGTATAATATAATTCTTTTAAAGATACAATTTATTTAAAGTGATGATTATGAAATTATGATTTAATTTATGTAGGATTTGGTATATGATAAATTGACAATTTGTTTAATAAAAAATAATTGATTAATAAACTAAAATATTCATAAAGCTTGTTCATTATATTAATAAAACAAACTATTAAACTAATTACGAATAAACAATGGAGAAACAATTTTAAAAAAAATTAAACTTTTCGACACATTTTTGGCCATTACGAGATAAAATTATAATTATTTGACTTAATATTAGGGTTGAACAAGAACGGGTATCCGGAACCGGAACCGGGACCGGTATCCGGGTGTTTTGGGCAAATTATCCGGGACCGGTAAAATTTTTTAGTCTATTCTTTTCAGCAGCAAAGGCAGGGATGCCTTCCATTCCGTTTTCCGTGTTTTGTATTTTCTTGACAAGAAAACCATCCTTGCTAAAAAATAATTATATGTTGCTTCCGTTTTACAATAGTTCAGTTTTACAATCACTTGCTTGCAGTTTTTCTCCATTGTGTCTTTTTCTATTTAAACTTTTACAGTTTATTGATGTAAAAATTAAAGTTTATGTTTAAAGTGTATCGAATAATATTTTTTACAATTTTATGTATTAATGTTACTGTAAATAAGCTGTCGATAGCATAATCACTTTTAATTTTAAAGTATAAACTGTATACATTTTATTCAATTATTCCTTTAACAAAATCTTCGTATCTTTTAGGTTTTGTAAAAATCCCTTTTTTAATTATTTCAAAATTTATTTTATATAATTCTATGAAAATATAATTTATTGTCAACTATTATTAACTGATATTTAAATAGAAAAAATAATATTTGATTTAATATGGATTAAAATTCTATTTTTGTAATTTAATCATTCGTTAAGTTAGAATTTAACATTTGAAATTAGGGACTTCATCCTATCAATATATTGAGTTTTTAAATACTAAGGTATTAAGAAATGTTTATTAATTAGATTATTATAACAATTATTTTTAATGGGACGGATAAACTTTTTGTAAATTTGCAGCTTTTCTTGCTATGCGGATCTGATGTAGTTGCTATAATTTTCATTGCATTTGATTGTTTTATTGTAATATATAAAACTTTAGCCTTTAAAAATTTAATTTTTTTATCATGCTTGACCAAATCCCTTGGAAAAAACTTTGCCGCCGGGCAATTAATCAAAAATTTTGACACATTTTCGTCAATTTTCTATTTTCTTTAATTTGCGAAGGCCAATATACTTTTGTTTTGATTTATTTTGTGAATTGCTTGCTATGTCAATTTTTTTTAAAGTTTGATTTTTTATATTGAATCAATTCGTTGTAAGTAGACAAAGTTTCCGGCATAAATAAAATTATTCAACAATGTTGACAGGTCCCACAAAGTGCTAGCAAATGAGATCTAAAGTTTTCTATTAAATTTTTAAAAATTTTAATGATTTTTTGTGTTTTAGCGATCATACAACTAAATTTATAGATAATTTTCAAATACAGTTTAATTAAAATATGTTTATTTTTGTAAAAATTATTAGCTTTTTTACATCGTAAGTTTTAAATAGTAATATTTTAACAAAGTTCAGTAAAAATATGGGGGAGAGAGAGACGTTTGGAATGGCCAGAGAAAGTTCCCTTTTATAACAACGTTCTTCTCGTTCTCTTCGTTCTTGCTGTTGTGCCGCCGTCTTTTTTAAATTGCTGGATTTTAAATGCAAATTAATCTGAATACTGTTAAATATCGAACCACCTAATATAGATTTATTTTTCACATCAAAATACAATAGGCTGTCTTTTTTTCAGTTGGCCGAGTTTCTGTAAATGTTAGTCTCAGTCTAATTTATTCGTGCGCTGAGTTATTATAATAATGTTTCTACTAAACTAATTATCTACTATTTTTAAGTTTTGTATCGGTTATTATCAAAATTTATATAAAATAATTATATCTGTTGAATTAACTTTAATGTTTAAAAAAAGATGCAGTATTTAAATTGTTTGTTCAAATAAAATGCAGCAGATTTATATTTAAAATAATTTATATTATATTTCAAACTTTTAATTTATTGACTAAAATATTGTTGTGTTTACCGGTTTTATTTATAGCGCGTTTTTAGGTTTGAGGGATCTAAGTTATAATTTTTAGTACTTGAAGTTTTAAGATTTTGGCTTAAGGTACAAATTATTACCATGTTATTTTTTATATAACTTCATAATCATTTAAACATTTGAAATTAAAAATTGAATGATATTAGCTATTTTTAATTAAATTGTAGAAGAACCTGGTAGGGTGATCATTTGAATTGCCTCGCTTCTTTAATTCCGAGATGTGGAATTTTTTAAACCTTCTTTAGCTTCATTTTACTTTTATGGCATATCTATTTATGTAAAAACTTAATATTTTTACAGACCATTGTTGTTTTTGTTGTTGTAAATTATAAAATTTCATAATCTTGTTTTTTGTCATTTGGTCCTGTTTTTTATTTCAATCGTTTCGAAAACGAATTTTATCAAATAAAAATATTTATATGGATGGTGGAATAGATGTAATTCTCAAAAAAAAAAGAAGTTTTATAATAATCAGAAGTTAATTTTTTCATATTAATTTATTCCGTTTACAAAAATTTTTGAATGTATTTTTTTTGTTTTTAGGACTTTTTAAGTTTTAATTAAAGTTAGTTTTTGGCGAGCATGCTATGCATCCATTATCATACCCGAAGAGATGGATAAACGCCTATTATTTATTTAAAATTTTATGGATTTAAAGATTTTATTTATTAAATTCACTTTCCTTATTGCATAATATAGTTAACTTACAATAGAAAATTTAGTTTCAATTTTATACATAATTTAAGCGTTTTTTTTGATTAGACATTTATTTAAATGTTTTTCAATTCGTTTATATTTTTATTGGATGATGACATCTTATCTGGAATGATATAAACGTTCAGTTAATATTATTTTTTGATTGTTCTGATTGATTATTTTAATATAGAGGCAAGATCCGCTTAGAGACTGAATATTGATGCATCTTTGATATTTTATTCTTATACGTCAATCAAATCTAAGATATTTGGTTTAGCAAACAATTATCATGAATTTATTTTGATTACTAATATTTAGGGCCGCGATTTATATGGAACTCCATATTTTTTTTGCGCACTCGGAACAGCGTATAAATGCCAGAAATGATGTTTTTAGCTTTGTTTGGACCTTCTAGAGCCCATTTTATAATCCATATTTTCCATATTTCGCGATTTTTATTCATATTCCATATTTTCATCCATATTTCGCGATTTTTATCCATATTCCATATTTTCATCCATATTTTGCCATTTTTCAAAAAATTCCTTAACAAAAATGCAATAAAAACGAAAAATACACCCCAAGGATCGACTTTTTAAATTTTCAAAAAATGCACCCCTAAAAATTGACTTTTTCGCGACTAAAAATTCTGCCACCAAAAATGAATTAAAATTTCGCACATTTTCAAAAATTTTTCTGAAATGCCTTTAATTTGCAAGTAAAATTTTTTATTGCTCTTATTACTTCTATTAGGAAATCTTGCCCATTTTTTGCTATATTTGAAAATTTTTTGTCCATATTTCGTCCATATTTTGAAATTTTTGTCCATATTTGGTCCATATTTTATGGCCATATTTCGAGATTTTTTGTCCATATAATTCGCGGCCCTACTAATATTTTAATTTGTAAAAATTATTTAATATTGTTTTATTTTGTTTTATTTTAATGCCATAATTTTTATCGTTCTGAGTGAGGCTGTTCAAAAATTTTAATATCAATATTTATACTAATTTTTATTAATAAAAATACATATATTAGCAAAAATAGACCGCATTGTCCTCTGACTTCTTTGACGAACCGAAGACGAATTTTAGAGACGAGACTAAAATTTTGCGAAAAACTTTGCCTTTGGCACCTGCAAATGCATTCATTTTAAATGTTTGGTTTATTAACTGCTTTAAATAAATATAAATAATGTTACGGAATCAGTTTACTGTATATAAATTCTTTGCTTGCAAATGGAAAGTGTTTTGCGATGTTTACAAAAATTTGTCCAACAATGCGCCAACAAACAAAATACAAAAGTTACTTACTATATGAATGGTGGTTGTGAGTTCTATGTAAAAGGTACAAAAGTTTGTGCGCACTCAATCATTAAAGTTGCGTGTTTTTTATTTTGTTTTATTTAATGCGTGCCCTATTTATCTTGTTGAATAAAATATTTCCGGTGTATATGTAAAACATGATTACTTACAAAATTTGTAATAAATGTAAAAAAATAATATGCAGCGGGTGCCGAAAACAAGTATTGAACCTGAGCTTTATTTGGAAAAAACAAAATAGTACAATTAATAAAAGCGGAAATGTACTAAACAACTCATTCGTCAAATTAAGGAAAAAGAAATACTAATAATGCATTTTTTTACGAATGAAATTAAACAAAACAAAAAATCACCGAGCAAAATAATTTATGAAAATATAAACACACAATATTAAATCAAGAAAACCTAGAATATAAAAAAAATTAAGCTTTGTTGGTGAAGGCGGTACATTTAAATTCAGTCATCAATGTGGGCATGCCATGTGTTTGTGGGTTTTGCCACATGCGGCCACGTTCTGTGAGGTTAAAAACAGTTTTTTTTTCTGTTGAAAACCAAGTCTTTCCCAACTTATTAATAAACCCCGCCCGCTCCGAGCAATATTAGATGTAATTTTTGTTTCGTGCTATAATTAAATTAGTCAATCCTTTTTTAAGTGTATAAAATATTTTTATTAAATAAATTCTTTCTATCTTGCCTTTGCGCCATGTTCATTTTGACAACATTTGAAAACATTACTCATCAATGGAATCTAGTTTGTCTTCTATTTCAAATTTTTTATTTAAAATAATAATTTTAAGAAAAATTATGGGTATTTCTTTTTAAATTTATATAAAAAATGGTTTATTTAAATCTTTTTTTTGAATTTTGAAATTTTGATTCCTAACAATTTTGATTTAATTTATGCGCATTTATTTTTATGGTAATCATTGTAAATTAAAACCCTTCAGTAAAAATATTGAAAAGTTCAAAGATTAATTTATAGTGTGTTTGCCAATTTTGTCTAATCTTTTTACCATTTTATACTTTTTAGTGTTTGCCAACAATATTTTTAGTTTCATAAGCATAAATGCCAAGAGAGCATCACTTTGAAATGCGGAAAGCGCGAAACCTGGCGTTTGACTTGGAAATCCGGTTCTGATGACTTTTTATATTTAAAATCTATTTATAACAAATTAAATTGTATTTTTGACTTTTAAACATAAAATAATGTATATAGCATTATTGCAAACTTATAAAAATTTATAATTATTAAATGACGCAGTTAATGTGCCCACAGACGGTGCCCTTGAAAGGCAGGGAAAAGTTTAAAAGCAGGTATGTGCAATATAATAATAGAAACTTCGACTACTTTTGAAGACATTTTTCTAATGTTTTGCTATTTAATATTTTAAATTTTTTATCGTAATTTTATTTTAAAATCCTTTTTTCTATTCTTTAAAAAAAATTTTTATTTTAATCAGAGAATTTTAAATTACATAGTTCGGATATCTCTTTTATTCTCAAGGAATTTTTAAATATTAAAATTTGATTCATAAAAATATAATTATGCATATTTTACAAATATTATAGTAACTCTAAGGTCATAATCATTTTTTTAAAATAGATAATTAATATTTTCATATATTCAATCCTTAAACTTATACGTATTTTATTAAAGCAAAACGCACTTTAAGAGCTTTTTAAAAAATGTGCCCTGATTATTTTTTATCGTAAAAATTTTATTAAGTCGCATTTTATGAGCTTAATATTATTTACGTTTTAATTTCTTTTCAAAACTGACTGAGTGATAAAAGTTGTTTTTATTGTAATTATTTCGAATATCTTTTAATTAAAGTTTTTTATTTGTGTCTAATACCAATTATTTTTTAAGCATTAAGAATAAGAAAGTTTAGTGAATTTAAAAGAAAAAAATTTATATATTTTTAATTTAAATAAACCTCTAAAAAAATTAATTTTACTTGTTAAAAAATCAACACAATCGCAAATCCTTAAGGGTGGTGTGTATCCACCTAATGCCATTAGGCGCTTGTGGTTTCGCAGTTGAACATCTTGCCTTTAGTATTTTAATTTAACTTATTCAATTCAACTGAAATCCTTCTTCTGATTCCCTGTGCCAAGAACCAATTTTAATTATTTCATATTAAAATTTAAATGATAACAAACTTAAAGTTAAATCAAAAAAAGTATTGCTTTTAAAGAATAAAAAGCATACACGCAAAATAAATAATAAAAATAAAAAGGCAGAGCAAAAAATTTAATCTTTTTAATAAGTAAAATATTTAAAAAATTTTCTTTCATAAAGCGTTGATTGGAACATTCACATGCGCAGCTTTTCCATTTACATTGCTTGATTTTATTTTTTACTTACAAAGTTAACTTTCTGCTTCTAATAAATAGTATAACGTTTTATTGGTTCATTAGCCATGATTCGGCATAAAGCATACGAAGTAACCGCAGCTACCCTACATGTACTTTGCTTATATTAATGCCTGATTTTTATTGTTGCTTATAATTCGAAAATATCTTTGTTCTATATGATTTAATAGTTAGCATATAATTACAAGATAACATGCGCAAAAATCAGTATTTGATCTATGCCTGTAAAAAAATACGAATAATTTTGTTGCTTCGCCGGTATGCGTGTCTACCTCGTCGACGACAGCCTGTTTGTAAAGGTTGCGAGTGCTTTCCGCGTTTCCTGGTGATGACGAATTTCGTTCAGAGTGTTCTCGATAGCCATCCGACTGTTGCTCTTCATAATATACTTCTTTATAAATATATTCAGTTTGAAAAATAAATCATTTACTTTATTATATTTTCGTCATCAGATTTCAATATTAAAATAAAAATATTCATAGCCACAGGACAGGAACAGGTCGAAATGCTGATTTTTTTAAACCGGAATCTTCCAAAACTCAATTATAAATATTGATCAATTCAAATATTCAAAATAAACGAAAAATTTTGTTAAACAGTTACTCAAAAAAATTTTGGTACCGAAAACCGAAAAAGTACCGACAATTTTTTTCGGTACTTTTCGGTACCGGTACTTTTTCGGTACTTTACCGAAAAGTACCGACCGAAACATTTTGGACTTTTTCGGTACTTTTAGGTACCGGTACTTTTTCGGTACTTTACCGAAAAGTAAATTATAAATTCTTTTTTGGTGGAATTATGCATTATAATTAAAATATTTTTGTAGCATATTTGCAAAGAGAATTTTATACATTACAGTATACGGAGCAATTCGGGATTGTTTCAAATAATTTCCATCACTGTTTTGGAGTGGCGCCCTTGTTGTTTATTAAAAAGATAAGAAGGCGAACACCAATAAACAGAATAATCTCATGTTATTTAATTATTATAATGTTAATTCTACGCGTCTTCCAAAATCAACTTATCTCAGAAATTAAAATGAAACACATCTTTAATATTCAAATTAATTGTAAATTAATTATTATTTGCTTAATTAAATTTTTAAATTAATTTACTAATTAAAATAATTTTTTTTGATTTGCAGACATGTCTAGTTTGTAAGTTCAAAAAATTTAAGCTTAAGCTTAAGCTTAATATTTATATTTTTATATTATTTTACCGCTTTTAATGATGTTATAATACAGCGAGTTAATTTTGGAACATTACTTTAATCTCCTCCTCAAAATTATTTTAATGTTCTATTTTGCCGCTCAATTTCGCCCTTTGTGTGAACACGGCAGAACGTGTGAAGGTCGTTAAATAATTTTCGAGAAGTCTTGTCAAATGCCCATGGAGTGCTGCGATTCGTAATGGCCTATCACCACTTTCAACTTCGGCTTTGTTCATGTTGACTCCCCAGTTGAGCATCAACAGACGACACACATCCAAATATCCAAAGTGTGTGGTATAATACAATAGCAAAATACCTTCAAACATTAATGATAATACATCTCCTTCACCAATTTAATTTGACTAGCTTAAAATGTTTCATTAATTTTACGGTTTTTTTATCTTTATTTTCATTTCGCAAATGGTTCCATTCTATAAATAATACTACGTAATCTATTTAATAATTTGTCTTTATCGGAAGTCAAACCTTTATTTTTATAACCATTTAGCGGATGTTATGTTTGGTCAATTTGTTTTATTTTTAGGTTTGAATCATACAATTTAAAGATTTAGTTTTTTCCATTTTGAATTTTCGTATATTGGATATAATTTTTATTTGTAATTTGCGTTTATAAATGCAAAATTTATAAGTACAAAATGAAAAATATACCCAGAGAAGTTAATATGGTCCAATTTTGTTCAATTTATAACATTATATTTTTAAATTCAGTCAATCTTATTTTATTTTGCAAATTTTCGCCTCATCCTCCGCGGGCATAGCCAAAGTTGGTAAAATTGTTTTAAAAATTTTTTCGCTTTTCATATTTACAATTCTTGCCCTATGTATTCATTTATTTTTAATTTAAGATTAGAATTACATGTTATAATTTTTAATCATTCTAATTCATACTTACATGCTTTAAACTATTTTGAAGATTGATAATTTTTCATAAAAATCTTTTTTGGTTTTTAAATACAAGAAGGTGTGTTTGCGGTAAAAAAAATTAAATTTTTCATCTAATTACCAACTGAATTTCTTATTAATAGAGCAAATGACACCAAAAATAACTATTTTACGTCCGTAAGAACATATCTAATTAAACATAAATGCTCTCCGTCAGCAATTAATTAAAATTGTATTTTAATCCCATTTGGGTTTTAAATTCGTGAAGTTTTATAACATTGACTTATAGCCAACATAATGATTTTCAATTAAATATGGTATCAGAGCAAGGATTGTAATTGCATTCACATTATGACAATTTAATTTTTAAATTTTGATATTTATTATTTAGAATTTACAATTGGTTGATTTAAGTTAGAAATTTTATTTTATTATATTTTCAATTTTTAACGTTAGAATGCATTATTCCGTAAAAAAATTATCTTTATATAAATTTAAATAATATCATAATTTGAAACATCCGATTAATTGACTAACTAATTTACGTTTATTAATTTAGAATTTTGAGAATTGGAAATATTAATTTAGAATGTTTTCGTCTATCAATTATGATATTTAAAAGGTTTTTAATATATATAATAAAACTTTTCCTATTGTTTATTTTTACAATATGTCAAAAGCTTCTAGTTTATTTTATCGAATATTTCTCCTATTGTAACAAAAAAATGTTTTGTTAAAACAGTTTGCTGAAATCATCATTTAAATAAATGTAAAAATATTCTATTTTTAATTTATTATATTGTAAAGTTATTATTTTGTCAGACTACTCTATGCGTGTTTCGTTGTTGTCGAATTAAATCATCTTTAAAAGGGTTAGTTTTAATTCGTATTTTTAATGTTTTTAATTCCTTTGCAATTGACTGGCCAAAGCAAATAAACAATTTGGATTTAATAATAAAATGATTAATTATTTAAATGGAATAAAATTAAATTAAAAAAATTAACGATAAATAGTCTATAAAAAAATCAAACACAAATATTTTATATTAAATTTGGAAAAAAATAAAGCCATAAAAAAATATTCGATGTAAATTATTAATGAAATAATTGTACCTTTAATAAAAGTAGTAATCTGTCGATACGATGGTGGTTCCAACAATGCCCTTTGCGCCTCAAGGACATTGTCTTCGACGGCAATGAAAAAAGATAATTAATATAAATGGATGCCCAAACATTTTTTTTGTATTCTTATTAAATTCAAATATTTATAAATTAAACCTATATCTGAGAATAAGACAACCAAATTGTGCAACAAAAAATATAGTCTTAGATACTATTGAGTATCAAATAAAATATAAGTCAATGAGTCCTTAAGTTCGAAAGTCATGAGGCATTTATGCAAATGTTAAATTATTTGACACATAAGAAGGAAATTTAAACAAACCAATTCAAAAGTGGTTTAAACAAAAGCTTTATTTTCAATCATTTAAAAATGAAATTTGCATTTTATAACCATCAAAACAATGTAATTGAGCATAATTTTAACAATGCAAAAAAAGCGACTGTACACATGCAAGTTAAAATTATCAATGAAATTTGAAACTTTTAATAATTACCTTTATGCTTTGTATTTCATTAGTGGCTGGCTAACTGGCAAAACTTCCCCGATTTTCTTCACTTGCAAGATTTGCACTTGGACGTCAACAACGAGGACTATGTAATTAAATTAATGAATGACTCTCTACCAGAAATTTTGAATTAAATTGGTTGTTCAGCCCAAGGTTGTGGGATCGGAATCATACCGGCCCAGACAATTGAGTGAGCCCTAGACGTGGCCTGTAGGTGCTTTTCAGTTTTCGCTAACAAATTTTTTTTTAATTAACTTTTCAACAAAAATTGTTTATTTCGGAAATCTTGGCTTTAAAATCATTCATTTTTTTAAAAACAAACCGAAAATAATAACAAATTAAATAATAGAATTTTATAAATTTATAAACACAAAAATTCCTTTATAAAAATGTTTTTTAACAAAATACCCATTTTAATGAATAAATTTGGATAATAATAGCTATAAAAATAACATATTAACTATTTTGATAGTATTAAAATACAATAAAAATTAAGCTTGAAATGTTTTGTCCGAAAGGTGGTACTATTATTCAAATTTTCGAATTACAGATGGCTTTGATCACCTTTCATAAAAATGCATTAAATTATAACATTTAAAACTATCAATATTAAAAGATAATAAAATGAAGAAAAAAAAATTGAAACTTGCAATTAAAAAATTGGACTCTTAATGATGAAATTCTAATCAATCTAAAATTCCAAAAATTAAAAGTCCGAGTTCTTAACAAAATTAAATAAATAAAAAATTTCATTTAAAAAAATACCAAATATCATCAAATCAAAAACCCAACCAGTGGTATAGCTAAAAACATATAAATTTAATTAAATAAATGAGCTGAATTCTTTCATTATAAAAACTTAATACTTTTACATATAAACATTGCTGGCTTCCGATTACGAAGTTTTGTGTTGAGTTGAAAGTAGCATCACAAACTTCTTTTTTTTTTAAATTATCATTATGCTTTTCATTTAATTTTTTGAAACCACACTGCATTATAGTAAATATAATGTATTCATATCATCTTATTTTCTTAAGCTCTGTTCTCGCGTTCAATGAGCGTAATAAATTTAAAAAACATAAAATGATTGAATTTTTGTAAACATGCTTCCAAGTTACGAATAAAAGGCTTCGGCAAATTTTTTAATTAAATCATATTAGTTTCCGAATTAGCTTAGGAATTGTTTAAAGATTTATTTTTTCATATATTTTAATAACTTCGATTAGTAATTAAAAGTTAATAAAATAAATATTTAAAATTAAAATTTTTAAGTATTTTTTAAGTTTAAACCAAATTTGGTTTGTTTACCATTTCTCTTAATTTGAATTTGTTAGTTTTAAAATTTTACGTGATTTCACTTGGTTTGCCACCTGTTTAATTATTTCTTCTTCCAAATTGGTCATTAACTGTTTGCAAAATTAATCTTGAATATAAAAAACCAGTACTTTATTCAGTAATTATCAAATTTTGCTATTTGCTTACTTTAACGTAATACTGCAAACGCTTGCATAATTTTGTTTAAATTTTGACCGTTATATAATGTTCATCCACCATTGTGAGCACGAAATTGCCCTATCACAATTTCGTATTGCTTCTTAATTATTTACGTTAAGACGCCACCATCGCTCTCCTCATTTATTTTTATACTTTTTGCTTTCATTTGTCATCCCATTTTTACTTTCACTATGCATTAGCATTTATTCTCTCTATTCCCCTACTTTTGCCCCGATTTTAGGCCTGTTTTATTATTATTTATTCCCTACTGCCAACATAATTCCCCCGCAACTGCCGTGTGCCGTTCACACCAACTTTTTATCATAAGAAAAAATCAACAAACAAATATACCGCCATAACTGTTTTCCTTCTTTGGTCTCCGCCCTTTCACATGGACACCAATATATTTACTTGCAAAATGTTAAATGAGGTAACCAAAATTAAATATTTGTTATTAAATAATTAGCAATTTGATAAATAGTTAACACATATTTCTAAGAAAACAATGCCTTGTTGAAGTCGAAGTTATATTGCACGGAAATTGATATGTGAATAAACTTATATAAAACACATGTTTTGTATTATAACAGTAAGTTAACATATAGTGTAACAATTAAAAAGAATAACTTTTGTTACATTTAAAAGTAAAGTAAAGAATTTATAACAATCAGTTCAAAGCTATTCTTAACAAAACCACCTTTTGATTCTATGCTGTTTTTTATCTATTATTTGTATTAGATCGTTATATTCAGAAAATAATGGAACCGTTGTTAATTCATCGGAGCACTACAGTCTGATGCCTAATTCAAGCATAATTTTAAAAATTTAGCATTTTATTGATTTTTATTAATATTTGAAAATTTCTTCATTTTAGCAGTGAGCCAATATCCTGTTGGTCACCAATATCCTGTTGGTCAGTTTTTCATTCGTTTTACTTTAGATTTGTAATATTTTATTTAAAATGATAAAAAATCGAAGTTATTTATAATTGTCTAGTAAATTCATGAATATTATTCATTAATGTTCTTGATTCACTCTTGTATCATTGCGAAGAAGAACAAACTTACATTTACAGAAGCAATTGATAAAAATATAGGATACTACTATTAATTATAATATTTTTATAATATGTTTATGTTTAGAGCCGATTTAAATAATTTATTATTTTTTACATGAATTGCATCAGCAAAATTTTTATTTATTCTTACGCGCAGACGTAGTTGTGATGTTGGGGCATTAAATATTGAACCACTGTCGAATTCGGGCAGCATTACTGAACAATAAACCACTCAATTGGTAAAATTTGATGTATTAAAATGGAAATAAATGGAGCTTAACTTTTGGTTGTTTTATATTATATGAGATGTTCTGTTATTTTCTGACTTGTGAAATTTTTTTACTCAGTATCTGTTTGGGATTTTTTGACATATTCTTTAATTCATTTTCTGTAAAAGTATTTCGTTTAATTTCCTCATTATTTTTGGTTATAACGTTATAGTATTTGTATTGATACAGACACATTCTTTTTTAAGATATGACAGTTTTTTCTTAATTATAACATGTTAACATTAATCATGAATTTTTAAACGCCGTAATTAAAAATTTTATAAAACAAAATAAATTTTTTATTAAAAATATTAAAAACATCGATATTAATAGCAGAATTATAAAAAATTAATTATAAGCTTAATAGATTGCATATCTGTTCTAGTAATTTACAATTCAAATTATGTTATGTATATTAAACGAGATGGCGGCTCCGCCCAAAAAGTATTTATAATAATATAGATTCATTCAACTCTAATAAAAAATTAATTAAAATATACATATATTATACGAGATAATCCTCTAAAAATATTTATATATTACGAGATGGCGTTCGGTCATGCATTAACAAAAATAAATTATAAAAATAAACATTGTGTAAGAGAAGCAGCGGATTATTAAACAACAAAAATATAAAAATATTCCAAACGCGCTATGGCGTATTATTCAGCCAAAAAAATTTATAGCTATATAGATAATCAACAACTTAAACTGACGAGCAAAAGGCGAGAACGCTTTATAATTAAAAATGCAATCGACTTCAAACGTTTGAATTATTAATTTTTCATTTTTTAGTTAAGGCATCACACAGAGTCTATCGCGAGGACGGCTAATCGATTTGTTCTACAATTAGCATAAATAAAATAACATATTTTTATGTATATCTTAAACAAGGATCTTTTTCAAAAATCATAAATAAAGGAAATATTTCTAAAATATTGATTAAATGATATTAAAAAATGCTACGTAACGTTTTCATCTTAAACGGGAAACAATTTGCAATGATCTGCTTTCTGCAAGCACGCAAAAAATAGTCATAAATTTTAAGGCTTCATGAATAAAAAAAAGAAGCAGTTTATAAAACTGTAAATTAATAAAAAAAATTTAATAATATAATTTAAAAGTTAACGCCTTATTGGCTAAGTCACTCCGTGATCGTCTAAAGAACAGGTCGCGAAGACAACAAGCTCAGCTGTAACAAGAGGTTTTAAAGAATTAAATTAAACAAACAATTATTGTATAATTAATACACTAAAAAGCAATATGATAATTCGAAAGTACATGTAAACTCGACATTTTACAATGAGTGCTATTTAAATTGATTAATTTTTTGTTGGTATATTTGATCTTTAATTTCCTGCATTACTATGTGTCCAGTGCCTCCCCTGCTTGCCCGCCAATAATTTTGGCTAATTCAGCATTTTAGCAAAATTGCTAATTTATTTCGTTTGATTTTTGATTTTACTATAAATTAATTTTGCCTTGAGAGACGGCGTACGACCGATACGGATTCCAAGACTCTTCGTTGTTGACATCGCAAAAAAAAAATTGTGTTTATATCTTTATTTTAAAATTTATATTTATTGATTTTACTTGAACATTTCGCTTATATCAAAAAATCTTGAATACATTTTTGATAATTCTTAAATGATTGTTGTATTCTTTGGCATATTTCTTGGCTTTTATCTAAGTTATCAAAATTTTTAAAACTTAATTTCGTTATTTTTTTTTGCATCTCTTAATGTTCTTCTATTATTGGCAACCGTTATTAATTATTTAAAAATAAAACACACACTTCTGCAAAGAAATCTATTTTATAAAGCCATTGCTATTTATAATTCGCATGATTTATAACGCACAAAGGTATCAATTTCCGAGTCAATCAGATCATTGTGATTCGTTCGAATGATGTCAATGTCATTAATTATGTCATCTTTTGATTCTTATTAAAAATTTTGCTTTGTTTATTATTCATTTAATGAATATTCTTAAATCTTTTATTTGAACCAAGTTTTGTGCTGCCGACATACTGGTAACGATTGTGCTTCAAAATGCACTAAAACTATTTAAAAAAAATACAAAAGTTAAAAGTTAAAATAAATTATTCCGACATTAACCTATAATAAACCTGACGAGGTATTTAAATAATTTAAGAAATACATTTAAATAAATAAATATGGATAAAAGATGTGAGGAACTAAAAATTTTATAATTGCTAAATCTACAAATGGGCGAAATTCACTTTAATTCGCATAAACAAATAAATGTTAATATTACCAGATAAAATGCTTTATCTTTGTTAACTAAAAGTATTCACAATTCCACAATAAATTGGATTAATAAAATATAAACGATGAAAGATTAAAAAATCTTTGGCGGAACATAAAGCTCTAACAGAATAATTTCTCTTTTCTAGGGTCTTATCGGACACGCGCGCGCGAATTATAATACAAATTATATATTTTACCTACTTATACCCCGAGCCAATTTAATGCCAAACTCGTCGAGGATAGACAAACATATAAAAACAATAACTAATAATTTCCTATAAAACAAAGCTTAGCCGCCAGAGGCCTAAAAGAATGGACAATACCGAAATCAGTCGTTATATTTATTGTTTCATAATTTGTAAAAAGATAAGTTTATACGAATCTAAAAATGGCTATTATAATAGCAAAGATTTAACGACGAGAAAAAATTTTTACCTCTTTTGGGTAGAAATTTAAAAAAAGTTCGGCAGAAATTGCATAAATATAATTTGTAAAACGTTTACAAATAAATTTAATAATTCATTTAATCTTGGTTATTAAAAAATATTCATAAATAAATATTTTTGATAAATTAAAAATGATGCAAACCGAAATTCTAGAACTTTTTCGTTATTTTTTCTTATAGATTTTGCATTTTTTCTTTTTCCCTGCATAGAGACGAGCCCGGGTATTTCTTCATTTTATATCGTTGTTTTAAAGTAGTTAATTTTACTTGTTTAAAAATGATTTTTGAGCATCCTGTTTAAACAATAAAATTATTTGTTGTGCAAAAAGTTTATTTTAAATATTTTTGGAATTTTTATTTGATATTTTAGCGCTCAACAAACGAAAGCACTTTACATTTCATATGATTCCTTCCCTGAATTAAATGTGAATATAAGCCATTAGAAAGGGTTGTTTTACAGCTGCTGCTTCGGAGAACACTCTCATATTTGTGCCGAGTTTCTGGATCTCATACTTGATTTGCACGAATTCAGTTGTGTTTTATCTTTATTTTAATTCCTATTATTTAGTTTTTTAATCAACGTTTATATTTAATTTATCATAAATTTTTTATTTTACAAATAGCGAAAAATTCTTGTAAAATTGACTTTGACAAATTGTAGTATGATTTTAAAAGTTCTATTCATTTAAATAACACTTTAATGTTAGTTTAAATCCATTAATTATTTTGGTTTATAATTTTTTTTATCTCATAAAAATATAATATAGCTTCTTGATATAGAATTAGCTTACGTAAATTTGTTTAATTGTTAATCGATTTATTTATTACCTTAGTATTTTAACGTTCCCGTAACAAATTCTATTATTATTTAATAATTTAACTTGTTGCTAATTAGTTTCACACAAAACGATATACTAAAATAGCACAATAAGTAAGCATTAAATGTCTTTATTTATTTTTGAACTATATAATTAAAGTTACTGCGTACGCGATTATTAACTAGCCTTTGTTAATTGGTATTAATATCGCAATATTTCATTATCTAAAGGTTGTCAGTCTAACAAGGGTTTTGATGGGAAACGAGGTGTGATTGCCGTAAAAATCTGCATAATGTATGTATTATATTAAAAAACAAAATCAATATAATCAGTTAAACTACTTATAAAATTAGATTTAAATAATATTTGTTTGCAATTAGTTTTACAAATTTCTCAAAGATATTTTACTCAATTTTTTGTTGTCAATTTTTAATTTTATTTAAAGGTAAATTTTATTAAAATTTTTGGATATTGATACTTAATAGTTTTTTTATGTCGAAACATTAGAAAGTGACGAACTTTTCGATCTTATCTTTTATCATGCCGATTATATTTCCGAAATTATTAAGGTTAGGTATTTCTTTTGAATATTGCTCGGAAATCATTATTCACTTTTAAGAAACAGTTGTTGAGGTTAAATTCCAATTTTGAGGCGACGCCTATCGGATTGCCGGACTTCCTAAAATTGTCTATGACTATGTTTTATAATAATATTAAAGCAAAATTTATGTTGTTGTAATTTTAATTTTTTTTAGCAGTAATAGATTATTATTTGTTTGTCTAAATCTAAGCAAAAGTCGCATCTCTTATATATAATTATTATTGCGGGTTCTAAACCGCAGCCATTACGAATTCGAATGTCTTGTTCATTGCTTTGAATTAGCGTTTGCACTCCTCTCTATCGAAATATTTTTTATCATAAACTTAAATAATATAAAATATTTATTTGTTAAAAATAATTTGTATTTGTATTTTATTCACATAGTATTTCTTTTGGATTACTTATTCCATTCGTGATGATGTAATGAAAAAGCATCGACTCTTGATAATTTCAGTCGCTAAGCTCTACGAATGGTTCTCTTGGTTAAGTTTTTTTTTTAAATTTATCGGAGTTTACTTGGGGAGAAAAAGTTGTTTAATTTCGTTCTTGCGTGTTTCAGTTAATAAATTTAAAATGCACTATAAATCACTTAACAAAGTCAGAATTGTTATATCGATTTTTACTTTTCTCATTACAAGTTGGAGCCTTATTTTTTAAATTAATAATTTATAATATTTTCAAATACAAAATTGAATTTTATGGTTTAATCAAATATCAAAATATTTCTGTTTATTTTAATTACTCAAGTAAGTTTATAATTGAATTAAGAGATTCATTATATAGTTGGTCGTAATTTATTTAAAATATTTTTTAAAGTTTTGTAAATATGCCATTCTTTATAGTAAATTTATTAATCATTTTTCAACCGAAACAAAAATCAAAAAAACAATTCGCTGACTGAGTAGCAATCTAACCGCTGGAAAAAGAAAGGGACGAGCTCAGTGTTAGGCATATTTTATTTATTGTAATAAAATGTCAATATAAGGAAGCTTTTTCATTAAAATGGTTAATTCCAACAAAAGATAGACAAAGCGACCAAATTTTAATTATAAATTATTAAAAAATACTTCAGCCTCAAAATTGAAATTAGTCTGTTCAAAAGTTTTTTATCAGAAAAAAAATGAATAATATTGTGTAATGGTAAAAACCGTCTCAACAACAGATTAAAGCATCACTTTATTATAAAATAGGTAATGCAATAAAAGCCATTGATTTTTGTATACATTGCGCATTTTACCCAAAATAAAACAAAAGTTAAAAACCAAAATTAATTGAAATCTGTTCAATAGTAAAAATTAAAAAAACGGCCAGGCTGCTCGCAGAGACTACGGTTACCCACCGTGTGCACCTGATCAGGCATGTACATATGAAATTTTAACAAATTAGTTGTTACCACAAAAGCGGGGATTAAAATTGAGACTCAAAAATTTAAATAAAATGTTTCTAAAGTTACGTATTTTAAACTTCAGTTTTATTATTAAATTTTTATAATTTCTTTTCCTTTAAATGTGTATTAAATATTTTTAATGATTGACTAATTTAAGATATTTTTTTCATAAATGTTTATTAAAATAATGATGTATTATTGTGTTATGCCATTAATCCAGCAGGAGTAGAGCTGATCCACTCATTTAATTACTAGTATGGTTAGGAATCAAATGTAAGTGCATTAAAGAATAATTCCGATAATGGTTTCTATTTTGTTGGTTTTAAATCTTGTTTTAAATCCTTTAAATCTATAATTTATACAATTTTTATTATTTTGATTTAATTAATTTTGGTTGCCTCAAAAATTTGTCTGGTATATAACCTTTGTATTTATTTATCACATATATCATGAATAAAATTCTTTTGTTTTCAATTTGGATGATGGTGTCTAGTTCTTTTTATTGGTTTTTGGCGAGCCTGAACAATCACCAAGCAATTTTAATTTAGTTTATTAAAATTAGTCTTATTACTTTAGGTTTATATTTTATTTTTATCTTTTTTGTATTTGCGCATAATGGTTAAGGTTATCCAATCAAAAAAATATACAAATTTAAATTTTAACGCAAAATATTATTTAAACATCAAATATAAACAAAATTCTTCTGAATAACCGAAAATAATACCATTAGTAATCAGAATATTTTAAAAACAATAAGAAGGTAAAAATGAGGGTTTGAAATAAATTTGTTATGGCAATGGTTCTTTATACTATTATGCAAAAAAATTTAAAAATAGTATCTGGAAGTGCCGTTGCTAAGTATAATCCACCTTATTATTCATTTAATGAATTATCCTTTAACTGACTTTTACATCAATAATAAATATGAACTCTTTTTGAATTAATGTTTTCAAGATTGTGGTTAAATAATTGGAGTTAAATATTTCTGTTTTATTATTTTAATTTAGTTTGTAATTTTTTTAAGAAGAATTTATTAAAAGTTTAGTCGTGATTCTTATTGGAAATTTTGAATAAATTAGTTCAAAAACCGCCCAATGCAATTTATATAACCGCATTTTAAAAAGTCAAATAGCTAAAATCTATGCATTAGTATACAAACAAAAATTCTTTAAAAACAAAATTACAATAAAACAATAAATAAATGAAAATAAAACTTTAATAAAAACAATAAATTAAAACTAAAAAAACTATGAAAATTAAAGTTATTTGAAAAATAAATCATAAAGGAAATTAAAAATGCAATATGCAGTGAAGAATGAAAAAAAGGATATTATTACGGCCAAAAACATAAAGAATTGGCAAAAAAAATGGAAAAAATAATAAATGTCATTTCCCACACGGAAGAACTGAGCATATACACTCGTCGCAGCATTTAATATAAAAATGAATCAATCTATACACTTAATAAAGGCATTAAAACACATGATCGAGATGCAAAATAATTAGAAATATTGATCTACACATAATTACACTTACTGACGACCATAATAAATGCTTGAAAAACATTGGCCTGGTTTGAGAGGTGTCTTTTTATAAACAATTATTGAAAAACATAAATTGTCTCAAGGCTCACCTCTGAATGCCAATTTGCTACATATTTTTGTTAAGGGTTGCTTTTTCACAAAATTGAATAAATGACATACATAATTTAACGAAAATAAGTAGACAACTAATTGTATTTAAATAAAACAGGCCAATGAATTTACATTAATTGTGCAAATGCATATGAACAATTACGGCATACAATAAACACTCTGTTAATGCATTAAATAAATGGGACTATGCCACTGGCAACCGTCAGCAAATATGTACACTTCTTGAAGAAGGCAATCGAAATTTAAGGTGAAATAAAATGTGCCTATTTTATAACGTTTATAATAATCTTAGATATAAATTAAAAATATAAAAAATAAATACAATTTGATAACTGTTTAAACAGCCTAATCTTTATATTCAACAAACTTTTTGTCTCATAAAAATTAAATCATTTTTATATGCATAGAACACGATATGGAGAAAATAATATTAAAACTATTAAAATTTATAAGCTATTACAATTTCTATCCATCAAAATGTGTAAAAAATTTGCGATTGTGGCAGCTTTATAGCTTATTGGTAATATTTTTAATTTTTTATTTAAGGTTTAAAAATTAATGTGTATTTATGACATTAGTAAGAGAGCTTAGTTTCACTTCTTATATATCAATTATTTTACGTTTTAAACAAGGCTTAATCTGTAATAATTGTTGTACACATTAACTTTTATTATGCATTTTAATGAATAGCAATTATAGATTATTTTCCAATCATTTCCCATATAGATTCATGTAAATAAGATTTATTTAAGCGTATCAATTTATTGTATAAAATGTTTTTAAATTTTGTAACAAATCAATAAATACCGTTAGTTTTTTATTTAGTGATTTTTATATAGCAATAACATTTTTATAAGTCTGTTATTTGAATTGTTTAAATTTTTTTATTTATTAAATGCATGCCCTGATGTCAAAAATCTCAAGTTTCAGTTCTTTCACTTATTAGCCTCCAAACCGAAATTACAACTTTTAAATAAATAAAAAAGAAAATACAAACAATATCAGTTGAAAATTTAATTCTAGTCTTCGTCCAGCTGGGCCGTAATTGCTCAACACAATTTGGTTTGAGCTTTTTACATTTTTTAGATTAAAAAAGAACTTTTGTGAAAACAATATATTTGCGACCTAAATTGGACAACATGATCATAAACGAATTAATCCATAGAGTAGAATATACGAAATCAACTAATTATTGTCCTAGAAAAATTGTTATTAGTTGGCAATCGTAGAGAATTAGAATAATTTGCAAAGATAAAATGGTATAAATTTATATAAACCCTATTTTAACTTTATAATCAAAAATCGTACTTTTAAAGATGAATATTTTAAATGAATTAATAAACCAGTTATCTATCTAATTACTTGCAAACATTTTTAAAACAAAAATAAAAATATGCGGCTGCACTTTTGTTACAAAGTGAGCTTATACAATATACCTGATAAAATTATAACCTTTATATTAAAATGTAAAAGCATATTATGAACAAGAAATAAACACAACAAAAAATTTTAAAGAGTGGGAGTGGAAGCTTTTAAAGGAAGATGCAAAATAAATAAGAAATTGGCTTTCATTGTTGTATTATATACAAATCAGTCATATTTAACTTTAACAGCCGTCTTCGAAATTACGTGGATTGGTGGCGAAGGAAGTAAATGTTCCCAAATTTTTAAAGAAATTTCAAAACTAAATTAAAACTACAAAATTTATTAATTGTTAAATTAAAAAATTTTTCAACGAAAATTAAACTAGTAAAAGAAATAATTCAACGTTGTTTCAAATAAAAATTACAACTAAATAGCTCTTTAAACAACTTTATTCGAGTTATACACAATAAAAAATTAAATTGAAAATTTTTCTAAAATTATTGAATAAACTAACAATTCAATCTAAAAATAAAAAAAATTGTACGTCTCCAAAAGCCAATTGCCTCCAAGTCATCCGCATCGAAACCTACCGCCTCTAAGACGGTGAATCACCCATCGTCTCGTCAGCGCCTCGAAACAGTTTTGATGGATTTTTCATGTGTCTCTTTGTGACCATTTTGCTGTAGAGACAGGCAAAAATTTTCCCTGAGAATGTAGTCAAATTGTTACATTTATAAAAATCATTTGACAGCTTTATCTCTACCGTATATACTGTTTTAAACCCACCGATGGGATTATTTTTCAACCTACTCAAAGAGGGCGGGATTATTAGAGGGGGTGGGATTATTTTTTGGCGATGTGTTCATCTCTCATGAAAATTCTTTACTTTCCATACAATTGCATATATCAGCTGGAGAAAATTTTTTTGAGAAAAAAGCATAGGAAAAGAGACCCTTTTGTTTTGCAAAATTTGTAGTTTTTGCAACAATTTTCTTAACAAATTCTATCAAAAAACACAAAAATTTGACCACTAAAATTGATTTTGGAGAAAATTTTCTTCTGGAAAAATTCTTTAAGAAAACTGTAATAAACCTTAAAATGCACTTTTTTTACAAAAATTCCTTAAAAAAATACAATAAAATCCAAATGCACCCTTAAAGATTGAGTTTTTTTTGAATTATGTGGAAGAAGTGGGCTTGTCAGAAAATGAAAATGATTTTGAGCTAGGCGGTGTTGGCGAAGATGATTAATTATTTTTTCAAGTTTAGAACATCTTTCATAATTTTGTTCATTTTGCCCGTTACATCTCATCAAATTTTACCCAGTGGAAATGCGATAAATTTGATTTCGAACTGTTAAATGAGGGTGGGGGATTACTAGAAAGGGTGGGATAATTAGAGAGGGCGGGATTATTACAGGGGGTGGAATTTTTCTCAAAAATAATTGTGCAAAAGAACAATTTGCCCAAGTTTTATGCTATTGGAAGTTCTTCAAATTTGTGAATATTATACCAGCCGTCGAAAAAACAGCCTACTTTTTTTGAATCCAGCTTCTGGTGGAGGGGGAGGGGGTTGGCGGTGCTGATAGGCTGCCGAGAATTTTGAATTTTTAATGTCAATTTGTTAAGAAAATTGTGGCCAAAATAAACGAATGTTGCAAGACAACCACTCCCTTGTTTTGAGCACGTTAAACACATTATTTAAGAATCATTTTTTCCCATTGTATTGAAAAGAAAATAAATTATAAAATATTTTATATTTGTAAATAATTTTGAAAATCGTCCTTTATATTTTGGAAATATTTTGTTAAGTGATTCAATAATTTCAGCAGTTAAAGAATAATTTAATAAATTATTTTTAATAAAGCGCTCGACCTTTACGTGCATAAGTTGTGGCCATCAAAAAACCATTTTTAATTAATTGCAAAGTTTTATACATTCTGTTTTAAGCATATTTGAATTAAAAATAAAATCTTAAATTTATCAATAAGTTATATGTTATTTTTTGCCTTGATCAATTAGTATGATGTTTAAAAATGATGCAAAATTATGGATCTTAGAAATTTTATTGATAATAAATTTTATCAACATCAAAAGGTTTAAAAATTAACTAATAGAAGTTTAAGTATATTTAATTGTGAAATTAAATAGTGTGAATTTTAATCTATTCGCGTTTGACAATAAAATTCTAATTTTTCAAAATATTGCATTATAGCAATAAAACACAATGCAGCATTTTCTTTTTTTAGTCGCATTTTACATTATCATTCTTTTTCTAAAAAAATCAAAATGAAATAATATTTTTTACGCAATTTGCAAATTTTTATAATTTTAATTTAGCTTGTATGCGCTTACTGGATTTTGTATGCCCAAAAAGATTTTTGTTCATTTTTAGTTTATTTCTTATTTATAACGAATATTTCTTTTTTCATTTATAAAGATACGTGTTAGTAATTTTGAAATATTAATATTTAATTAATTAATAATAATATCGTTTTACTCCGGCAAAGTAGTAATTTTTTGGTCGTCAATTGGCATTTAATTTTGGTTTAATAGCGGAAAAATGCATTAAAACGTTTATTCTTTAAATTAAAATGAATAAAAGGCGCAAACATTTTTTTTTCATTTTTATAAATTTGAAAAAACGTGTTTTTCTGACACCTTATTTTATTGTTTAAATGCCATTATGATTTAATCATTTAATAATTCCATTAGTTCTAACTATTTTGAAAGTTGAATTTAGTTGATTTCTTCAATATTCTTTGTTTTTCATCATTTGCCATTTATTTTTATAAAAATTGTTTCATGGGATTTTTATTGAGCTTTTCAAAGCTTTAGCTTTTTAATTTTTTTAATCGACTATTCAAAAATATTAGCAAGATTCTTTAAAGTTTTTGGCGTTAAAATAATATTCCTTTTTTGTGATTTTAATCCGCATTGGATTTCTTTTATTATTTCTAGTTTAACCGCCATTTTTATATTATACAAAATAGTTTTATTACGCCTTCTTATTTATGTGTTTATTTAATTTATATATTGCTTTTATTCTTGGGGTTTAATTTTATGATCAGGTTTATAATTTTATTCCTATCATAATTTAAATAATAATTTAAATGTTCCCACCTCCAGATTTAAAATAAAATCATATCATTTTATATCAATTTTTTGAACAACAACATCTGCCATAACCACAAATGATAGCACGTTTGTTTATTTAGGTAAATGTTTATATTCAAAAACATATAAAACGAATAATTAACACGTGGCCTTATTTAGATTGATTCAAATATAAGTTTATATTTATGCACGAATTTTGATAATAAAAATGTATTTTATGGATGCAAATATTCAGTTTTACCATAACAGATTATTTTGTTTAAATTTTGATAGATTTTGCATTAAACTATACGAGCTGAACAATTTGCAAGGGAAGACGACGGACATTCCACGCCGTAAAAAGGACCTTTATAATCTTAGAATAACCATTAAATTTTTAGACAAATATTTTTATTGTTTTGTGATTTTTAATAAATAATTATTTATTTGCCTTAATTTTCAATTCAAATTACAAATACAACAAAAATCTTTATTGTTGAAGAACTCTTAAACTTTTTAAGTTTTTTATCATCTAAATTAGAATTTATCATTTAGATATTGTATTCAAGAGTCAATAATAGCTTTTGCTGAATTCTATTATACTTAATAAAATTAGACAAATTTAAAAATTGCCCAATTTCTTTTAGCTAGTAAACAAATTTTAATAAATTTATTTTTAATAAATTGAAAATAAAAATGATAAAACAATAAGACAACACTATTACTTATTTCTTACTAATATTTAAATGATAAATCCTAAAGAGATGATTAAACCCACATGAAAATTAAAACAATAAAGAAATATTTGATTAAAATCACAAAAAATAATAACGCATGAAAATTAAAGTTAACCAAAATATGAAAAAATAACTACCACCCAGACAAACTATTAACTTACGATATTAATTTATTATTTAAAAATCCAATTCAAGGATGGTGGTTTTCTTAAATAAACATAATGAAAATGTTTAAATTCCTCATAAATAAATACAAGTTGTTTATACTTTTTTTATTAAATTTTATGTTTTATGACTGGAAAAAATTTTACATATTTAAATATTACATAAGCAAACATAATGAAATAATAACGGGCATTCGGTCTAAAATATGCATTTCCAAAAAAACAAATGCGAATTTTCCTAAAATGAATGCATTCTTTAAAAAAATTTTTGAAATAAGAAAATAAATATGAGTAATTTGATACGCACAATTTTTTAACAGTCTTTTTAACATGGACTTTAGAAACCAATTATTAAAAAATAAAAAATTAATAAAAGTCAGGAATACAAATTTATTAAACTAAAAAATAAATATTTAAAATTCTACGCATAAGTAAATGAATAAAACAAAACACGAGATGATCGACACAATTATTTTATAATTATAATATGCAACTATTTAAAATTAATAAACCACTTTAAAAAAAGATTAACATAAAAATATATATGAAAAAAAACAAAAACTCACTGCAAGAATACGATTAAAATGAATTCAGTATCTTATATTATTTTTTTACAATGATAGCATTAATAATTGAACTTACAAATAAACTTAAATTTAAAATTATATAAAATTAAAAATATTATAAAAGGAAAAGGCTAACAAATAGCTTCGGATTCAACGCTATAAACATTACAGTGAATTCAAAAACTATTTAAAAAAACAAAAGATAATAAATGCGGTTTAAATTTTAAAAGCATTAAATTTTACATGAATTAGAAAAAAGTGAATGTATACCGAAGCGAGATGGAAAAATTCAGAACAATCCAAATGGCGACATTTTTCAAAGTTTTCAAATTTTATTAAAATGCAAAAATTTTTGTTATAAAATACTAATTTAAAGAAAACTAATTTTATAAATTTAAAGGTGACTCCTTTAGGCTGCATGCGTTAATTAAATGGCAAATGTAAATGCAACTTAGATAAATGTTAACAGAAAACTAATATTTTGAATTAAAAATAATATTGTCAAACTAATAAGAAACTACTAAAATAAAATTAAAAGAATAAACGGTTAATAAGTGATATTACTAATTGAAATGGCATTGAAACATTGAGAAATATAATAAAAACAACACAATGAATTATCTGTTTAAGTCCAATTTTACTAAGGATCGTCAGAAGAAAGCAGAGGAAGAACATCTTGCTATTCTCGGCATCTGGAAGTGTATTGTTTTTGGCGGCAATTATTTTTAGTGAAAGTTCGACAATGAAAAAAATGTTTTCTTTCAATATTAATTTTTTATACTTAGAAACGAAAACAAATAATTGTTCGCGTTTTGTATTAAAGAATGCGTACAGAGTTTGTGAGCTCAATATTTCTATGTACAAAACTAAATTAATAATAAAAAAATTAAAGCAAATTTAAACGAAATACATTTAAATGTACGGTAAAAATTAAAGGGGGAGAATCATGATACAATTATATAATTTCTTTTAACATCTCAAAATTAAAGAAATAAATGATGACAAAAACTACAATAAAAATTAATGCAAAAATTAAAAAATATAAAGTTTAGAGACGTGAAAATAAAAATGTATCAAAAACTGATTTTTGGGGCTGCGGTCAGATAAAAAAAAATTAATTTATATTATTTGATATCGAGATGCGATCCGACTAAAAATGTTTCAAGCAATTTTTCAAAATAATTTTCTTTTTAAGTATATTATACTATATCGGTTTTGTGTGGTGTGGCTCTGGTTGGCTCCTTACTTCCTCCATCTCGACAAAAAATTTTCGTCTTGGAAGTATTACCCTCAGCATTTACACCAAAGAAAAATTCCAATTTGTAATTACAATAATATATTTTTTTAAATTTTAATCAATGCTTAAATTGCTTGAAATTTAAACACGCAAACAATTCAATAAAAAATGACTGTTAAACAATTAATTAAATGTAATTTTAAATGAATGTTTAAAAATTAAAAAGAGAATGCACATATTTTTTGCTTAAATATTAATGTTATAATGGAGAATTCTAATATTAGATCCATTTTATGGCCTTGTGCCCTTACATGTGAATTGGGAAAATATTTCTTTATTTATTTATACTTGTCGCAATAAATTTTATTTCTTTTTGTGATATTTTACAAGTCGTCGGTTGACTTTTCATTTAGTTAATTTTTTTTAAAGTTCATTTGCTTTGTCTAACCAACAAAAAATTAAATCAATTCGACTTAGGAAATTGCCGATTTGTGCACAAATAAGTCATTGCACATGTTGACTAAGTTAGCAGATCCATTTCTATCCTAGCGTTATGAGATACTTTTTGGGGGGTTTGGATAATAATACTTGTTTTATTTTGCACACAGTCGCCACTTTAAAAAAATGTTAGGCATTTAAAATGTTCTTATAAAAAAAAAAAAGTTAACGTCGTTTAAGCTTATGTTTTTCATAATTTATTAATCAAGATTTGGGTTACCTTCTTTCATAAAAATTTATTATTTTGAATTATTTAATTATCATAGAATATTTTTTCAAATCTACATGAATTAATTGTTTAGTTATTTTTTGTAATCTGATATAACAAATTTGTTTGTTTAGTTATCTAATTTCTATCATTTTCTGATTTTACATATAGCGAGCGACAGACAGTCTTTTAAATAGGCTTAGTAATAACTTTTTGACGTCCCATTAAACCATTAGCTTAAGAAATATTTTAAAATTTATTTATTTTACATTTTTTTTAAATTCTAAAGTTATCTCTATTTTTTGATATTTTTACTTGTTTTTTTAAATGGAACAAATACAACATCTGATTTGATTGCCTTGGTTATTAATATTTTTATAGGTATTTACAAATATTTGAAAATATTCAAATTTACAAAAACTGCAAATCTAACTAATTAAATAAAAGTACAATTAAGAAATGTTAACAAATATTGGCAGGTATAAAGTTTATTAACAATTAAATACTTCTACAAAAACTACAATAAGTGTTCCGATCTTGGACGTGTAAATATTTAGAAAATATTAATTTAGATGGTTATATTATACACTATAGCATTAGTGCCCATTCATTGCACGGTAAATTAACATATAATTTTTTTTTGGGGGTTTTCTTAATCACTGTTGCTTGATTTTGCTTAATTTACTGATATTTTTGAATCAAATAAATCTTCTTGTCACATTGGGCAAAAATTCGGAACCACTACTGGTATGCGTTTTTGTTCAGTTTTTTATTATAACTTAAAAGCTATTTAACGTTGAAACAAAAAATATTAATAGTGAACCTTTAAAAAAAATTTAAACTGCTTTGAAGGTCTAAAATTAAAAATTTTTTAAACTTGTCTGGATCATAAATATAAAATAAAATCTTAATTTATGCGTCGTCAATTTTGTGCGGACAAATACGTGAATAAAAGTTTATTTAATAAGCTATGTATCTGATTGAAAACCCAAATCATTTATTTTATAATTATATTTACATACTTGATTGTAAAACAAATTAAATAATTGGTGCTAACCTGAAGCGGAACATGGCTTTCTATTCTCAATGCGTGTCTTTTTATTTTACATTTTCAAGGGTAAACTTTGTTTTTACGGCCAAATTTACTAACCTGTTTTATAAAAACCTTGTATATGACTTTTTCTTTGTTTAATAATGAATTTTTTTCAAATAGGAAAATCTTTATTTGGCAATATTAAGTCATTCAAATGACAACCGACCAAAACATTGCATTTAAATTTCGCAAAAAAGTGAAACGATGAAAAAAGCCAAGCATCATAAAAGTAAAAATATAATAACAAAAAAAAAATTGAATTGAGACCGAACAAAACCTGTGGGTGTCTGTCTAATTTGAAACAAATTATTTATTTGAAAAGTACCAGATTAAATTACATAATCGCTTCAAATTTTTGCTATTGAAAGAAAGAGATATCTAAAACTAAGCTTTCAATCTAAATAGCAAAAACTAAACAAACACCTAAATCATAAAATTTAAATTTATCTTTTAGTAGCATTTATAAAATTGCGACGAGAAACAACAATAAATTAATTAATTAACATAAATTTATAGAAGGATATTTTGCGCAACAAAAATATTTCGTGTTATTCTTTATAATCAATTCATTTTAATTAATAAGGTTTCTATTTGCCCAGGTGTTTTAAATTAAGAATATTTAACAATTCATATGATTTTATCTATAATTTAATATTGCTGCAACAATTGTGCCTAGTATATTGTGATTGGCGACCAGGAAAATGACGAGAGCACAATAATATTTCTTAAATTGATGCATTTATAAACTTATAAATTTGAATGAGATTAAATTCTCGAAAATTGCGGCGTTGTTTCATAAATTGTTCTAAAAAATTCAGTGATTATTTTCAATAATTCAGACAATTTGGATGCATTTCTACAAAGAATTCTTGTTAAAATAAATGTTTTATGGAAAACACAAAAAGAATCTAAAACTTTTAATTTTGTGTAAATTAAAAAAATTTTAATTTTTAATAAAACAACTTCAACTAAAAATGTATTAGAAAATAACCAATGAACATTATTAAGAAGTAACTATAAACTAACAAATATTTTTAACGTAAAAGAATGCCCACGACACATTTCAAGTGGCAATATATTACAATCTAAGTAATAAACACCTTGTGTTAAGGAGAAGAACGATAAGAATAAATTGTGAGTCAAAAAATACATGAAATAAATAATAATTTCTAATGTAATAATTTAGCGTTTATACGAACGGAGAAAAAAAAGTGGATTGTCGATGATCGCTACGTGTGGTATCATAAGAGGCTCAAAACAATTTTCTTAAAATTAGAAGGGTTCTTGAAACTCAAAGAAATATCAGGCCTAAAAACTGAAAAAAATTAGCAGATTTAGTGAATGATAAACTATAATTACTTTTATAATGGGAGTTCGACTCAACAATTAGTTAATTCTGGCTATTAAAATCGGGCCAATTCCAAAATGAAGATAGATAAATACACTTAGCAAACAAATTAAATTAAAAACAAATACAAAATAAAACATAAATACATTTTTAGTGTAAAAAGGTAAATTCGATAAAATTATATCACTTTCGCAGCTTAATAAAATTACTCTAAACAAATGAAATTTAATGTCATGGGCGCTAAATTAATTTAAGAAAATATAAATAAATATAACGTAAGTATGTCTTTAAAAAATCTAAATTTTCACTAAATTTAATTAATATTTAACAACACAGTTCTTAATGTCATTTAATATAAGTAAAGATAAAAATTTTGTTCTATTATTTTGAAAGAAGTAAATAAAAAAACATTTAAAAAAATGCATTCGCCATATTTACTTTTTAAAAAATAAATTATTAAAATTTAAATAATATAAAAAATGGATAAACAAACTGATCAAGATTATAAAAATAAAAAATTTTATTAAACAAAAAGAGATTGGCAAAATGAATCATTTAATCAAAGTCGAACTCATTAAATACTTTTACAAAACTTTTTAGTAAAGGAAAAAACAATCAAAAGGGAAATGGAAAAGACGTATATTGTTAAAATAAATAAATTAAAATTTTTCTATTGCAGTTATATGTATTGAAAATAACAAAGCAGATTATATAAAATAAGAACACAAAAACATGGTGAACGAATGCGAGCTAAACTAAAAAAGTTTATTCCCGAAACAATGATTGTATGTTTTATTTTGTTTGATTAAAATAACTAATTTCCAAATCTATAAACATGTTTATCGCATTTAATTTAATAGCAAAATTGAATGTTTAAATCTCGGACTCTTATTAAACATGACCTTTATTATCAACAACCAAAAATACATATTATAATAGATGTAATATTTGCAAAAGCTTAAAAACTTATAAATAACGAAAAATCGACGTAATCCCGAACGGGATTTCTGCATTGGTGAGTGGGTCCGTCGGCCATGTTTTCCTTTATAAAATTTATTTTAAAAGATTTTTTTTTATAGATTGGCTTATTATATTTTCAATGGAAGCATAAATGTTTAGTTTAATCTGCAACTAAAGGATAGCTCATCTGTCGTTTCAAAAAAGACCGTGATGATCGGGCCGCAAGACAAAGCGAGAGTAGAAATAAGTGGAAAAGTATAATTTTTTTATTTTAATTTTTTTTAAAAGTGCAAATTGATAAACTGTAAAATGCCGTGTTTTGGTTTTTTTGCCAGCAATTGGATTTGTCATTTTCGAACAAATTGACACATTGAATTGCGAGATATTGGAGACGAAAGGGACAAAATTATATGATACCCAGATGCTAACCGCTAGCCTTTTTGGGTTTAGAAAAAATAACAGTATTAAACTCATAAATTCAGCCTGCGCAGAAATCGCAAAAAATATTTATATAAAAATTATATTTCTTACTTACACAGAAAAACTAAAATATTAAGAAAATACTATCTAAAATTTGAAAATAAATACCCACTATAAACTAAAAATTTATTAAATGATAAACTAAAAATAAAACAGTCAATGCGGGTGAATTCCGCACCAGGTATGTGATGATAGTCAAAACTGCATGCGCCAGTGAGTGAGTTTTGTTTTGGTGATATTAAGTAAAATATTTTGTGTTTTTTAATTCATATTTTGGGGTTTTAAGGTTTTGCCTTAGGTTACGGCATTTTTTCGGTTTCGAAGATAATTGTCAATTAGTTTTTTTATGTAATATCTTATTTATTGTTTTTTTCGTAATTGTTTTATTTTAAGTATCTATTAGGTTTCTTCAGGTTTTTAGAAACAATAATACATTATTTCGCTGATTTTTTAGATTTACGTATACAAATAGTGCATAATTTCCAAATTCTTTGAAATTTTTAATCAAAACATTTTGTTTCACAAAATAAAACAAGCTTAAAAAGAATTTTAAAAGAAAGAGGCTAACTTTCGTGTTACGTACGATTAAATAAGATACGAAGTTGATGCGCATATATTATTTAAAAAAATGTTGGTTTCTAAATTATTTGTTGCTAAACAACAAATCAATATAATTTTATACGATATAAATGGGTATTCCAAAAATGAAAAAATGATGATTTGAATCAGCCACATTTTCATCAACAACTAAAGTTTTAGATAAACGTTTCCATTCGTTGAAATACTTTTATATTTAGCAAAAATAACTTATAAAAAGGTGGGTTATTTGGATAAGCGTGTAAAATTAAAAACAAAATAATAGCTAATTAGTTGTAAAGAAAATTCCTTTTGGATAACTTTTTAAAGTACTTATTAATTAAGTTTTATTTGCTAATATTATTGATATCTTTTTTTAAATACAAATAAAAAATATAAACAAACTAGTAGGCAAATAATGCAAAAGAATAAGAAAATGATAATTAATAATTAATCTTAGATTAAATCTATTAATGAAATGCTCTGCTCAAATGCACAAGTTCAGCAGTTGCATCTCGCGACATATATACCGCAGAAATAGCTCAAATTATTATATACATACACCAAAAATAAATATAATAAGTGTAAATAAAGGAAATGCATTTAATCATATTTAACAAAGATTTGTTTATTCAGAACTGTCTATATCGGAATCGCCCCATTTTGAAATCTAGTAACGATGTTAATTATTAAAAAGGGAAAGTATAGAAGCATATTCTCCAACGACATATAAAACTAATTGTTAGAAATAAATAAATAAATACACAGTTCCAATATAAAGCATAATATTGTAAATATTTATTGTTCTATTAAAATAAAATTAACGCGATTTAAAAAATATATTTTAATTCAGAAATTAATTTTAAATTAATTGAATACTTTAATTAAACAAACTTTTATTTGGCTACAGTTTAATAAATGTGTGCAAGAAAATTTGGATTGCAAGAGTGGAAAGCGCGAGATAATCGGGAAAATAAGCTACTTTTACGGAATACAGAAATGATCTCTGTAAGCCTTTAACCAAAAATTAATTTACAAATCTGCGATCAATAATTAAAAAAGGAAATTAAAAGCGTGTTTATTGGAAAAAATTAATATATATGGTAAAATTAATGAACTAAATCTGATACCAATAAAAAAATTGGAAATATAAAATACCAAAATAAAAGTTAATACAAAAATTTGTTTTTTATTTTTATTTATTTTTAAATATTTCTAGGCCTCCGAACAATAAATTAAAAAAAACTTAATTCCAAAATATCGCCAATAAATCATAAAAAGAAGGAACTATTGCTGCGATAAATTAGTAAAAATTAATAAATATCTTTATGATTTCTTAATAAATAAATGATACCATTGAAAAAGAGACAATCTATATTGATTAATTATTAATTGTAATTTAAAAATATTGGATTAAAGTTTATTAGATCACAATATTCTTTTAAATTCAACAGCAACATCATAAAACATAAAATGTCAAATAAGAAATTCATAATCGGCTCGTCCAAAATAATACAAAAAATTGCATTAATATAATTTACCTTAAAAAATTTAAAAAATAAATCTTCTATTTGAATTAAAAGGACGCAAAAAATTAATAAAAAATATAAATTGGGTTAAAAATGCAGTAAAAAACTATTAAAAAAATATGTATTGTATATTATGAACAATTCTACTAATAGTTAACATATTTTTAAATAAAAATGTTGCGTCAATTCTGAATTAATTATTTTATACGTCACAAAAATTCAAAAAGGACTCACAACAGGACGAGTGGGGAGAAGGAGGAGGCAATGTTCAGCTGACGCCCCCCGCACCGGCACAAACTCCAAAGTAAGCAATTCGGATTGAAGCGGGGGTGAGGAGACGTTCGTTTAAGCACTCACGTTTGGGCACCAGTTATAAAAGGCTCAGTTGGGCACACAAATCAAAAACATTATTATTTTGTTCGTCAAAATGCATGTTTCTTGGATAAAAATATGCGTAAAACCCAAATCCGAGATTAGAAAAAATTTGCTCTATTTTACAATTAAATAACCATCAGCTTGTGATTTCAATGGACGATGTGATTTTTTAGTGTAAATACTTTAATTAGATTAGTTTCTTTATTGCCAACTTTAATGTGCTACGTCGGCAAGAAAATTTTTGGGATTCAAATTAAGAATTTTACAACAGTAAATTAAAGTTTTTTTTTAGAAAATATTGGGCTTAATTTGAATCTAATATTTTGCATTTGCTATTGTTTGACTTCGGGTAAACATGCAGGACGCATTTAGGTGCAAACGATTTGCCGCGGTAAATTATTTGCAAGCTGCAGGCCGCAACGGTACAACTGAATTTCCGAAAGTTAAAATTTTAAGCATTATGCTGAATTGCGCTGAACGAAACGCTTCGCCTATTTATGCAACAATAGCCCATTCGGTGTTTAAGTCAGGAGCGGTGTTATTGTTTCAATAAAAAAACAATTCCATGGCAACACCCAAATAAAGCAACAAATCAATTCGACTATAATTTTAAATTGTAAAATGTTTTTAAAATTGATTGGATACTGTATTTTTTTATTTTCATTGATTCTTGTTTTTTAAACCCATTTTCATTGACAGCCGGCAGAACCAACTTGTGCCACTAGAGGCAAACTATTGCTGCGCCAATTTTCTCAGAATTACATTGCAAAGTTGTAAGTGTAATATTTATAATTTATTTGTTAAACAGGACTTTAACAAATACTTTATATTTAAATGGATTTTGTTTTATAGCATTTTGAAGATTCATCATACAAACTTTAAATTTGTTAACATTGTCTTGTTGCAGAAATTTTAAACACGAACAAAATTTAATACATTTTCATGACTAAAATGAATATTAAAACTAAATAAATAATACTTTTTAAGTTTATGAAATTTTTTATTTTTAAATTTTAATTTCAAAACAATATACAGTCCATACCTTTTTTCTACAATGATTTTGTTGCAGCTTAACTATTAATCGTCATTTAGGTTATTAATTTTTCATTCAATACAAAAAGTTTTAAATTTATGATTGTTTTTTAAATAAGTTTAATAATTTTCATTTTTAACATATAAGTTTTATATTGATAGATTTTTTTAAAAGCTTATAAAATATTACTATTTGGAATAAATGCGTCGAGCCTTCATTAAAAAAATATGTAAGATATTTTTAATTTTTATTTTTCCTGCTATTTTTATTCATCTTTTATTTTTAACTTTTATAATGAATTTAATCATTTCTTAAATAATACAATAATGCAAATAGTTTGAAATGAGGAAGCGCTAATTTCAGCTTTAAGTGGTTAATTTATAGTCAAAAATTGTTTATTTGTAATTTGGTTTATAATAAATTGCTTATTTGGCGCTCATTCCGTTCCATCTTTTGTCGTTTGCCACCATTGCTAAATTCGTATGTTAAAGGAGTATTTGAAGCCATTTTATTTTTTTTAATATATTAATGTTTTATAAAGCTGTATTGTTACTAACATTATGGTCCTTGAGAACATGCGGTCAAAAACGGTCATTTTCTTAATAATAAATTTTAAAACGACATAGGTAATCCCTATAAATAGTATTAATATAAAGAAACTAAATAATAAAACTTAAATCGAAGCACCGCTCTGCACAAGCTGCATTCAATTCACCTTGGAAGTCAAAAATTTGCAAGAAATTGAGAATTAACTTTAACACTGAACCCCATGCATTATTCACATGAAAAAAAGTGAAACCATCGGCTTTTTCAAGACTAAGCATAAATCCAAACTTATCATTCGTTAAATTATTAAATATTTACATTTAAAAAGCAAATTCTAATTAAAATATTTGTTATTTGTATACAAGAAAATTTTGAAAAATATTAACATTGTTCCATCAAGGTTTTAATGTTTTTGATTATTCTAATCAATTTTAATAAAATCGCATAAAATATGCTCTTTTACTCAAAAAAATTGTAAAAAAAGTCTCGACTAAAAATAATTGATTTTTGATTAATAGAAGATTTTATAGATGTTTAATGATTAAAGAAAATGCAGAAAAGTTTGGATTCATTAATTAAAATGAAGAAGGAATGTTCGAAATTGAATAAAAATTTTGCAAAGGTGACGAGACGGTTACGACAGCTGATAAAGGCAATTCCCAAGCAAAGCTAAAGGCCAAATTTTAGCTAGCCTCCTAAGTTTATAAGTTTTGACAATGTTAAAAATATTTGATAGCATGAAAATAACATTGGCAATATTTATCTACAAAAATTTGTAGTTAATGTCCAACTTACTATAAATAAAAATATATTTCTTAACCAGTTAATATTTCTAACTAGAATTGAAAAATTCACAAATCAAATATAAATAAGAATTTATATAAATAATATATTGTTATATGATCTAATCATTAAATATAATATAAGCCATTGCACTTGACAATCACAAGCGTTGGATTGGCAAATTAAAAAACAACAAATATAACGTTAAAACGCTATTACAATTGATATACACATTAACAATATTTGAAATTAAACAAATAAAAAGTTTAATTTGCTGAATAAAATAAACTAAATTGGTATTTTCTCAAGTATAAAAGAGCAATATAAAACCCTTATATTTTAGCTATTAGTTACCAACATTCATATTTATTATTCACTAGTTTTAAAGACCAACCAACAATGCACGACTTTATTTCGAGTATCGACGACATAATTAAAAATGGTAACTGGCAAACAGCTCGCATATTGTAGCAATCGACAGCACAAATATAAACTCAGATAAATATGAAATTGAAATTCAAAAGCTAATACTTATAGTTAAAATAATAAATACACGAAGTAAAATTTTTTTATATAAATTTTCTATATTAGTAAACTTTTAAACAATATATAAAAAAATAAAAAATTTAAGTTATTTTGTTTTTTCAATCATATTATTTGGATTTTAAAAACTATTTCCAACGTTTCCAATGAATAATTTAGTTGTACCTATGTCAAAAACTACGACTTTAATAAAATCAAAAAAACGCCCAGAATCCAGGGTGCCGATACCGTAATAAAGTCTCAAAATCTTTATCAGAATTTATGAAAAAGGATTCCACAAAAAAAATTTAGCAATAAGAAACATTTGATTTAAACATTTGGCAAATGCTCAACAAAAATTGTTTTAAAGATTCATAATAATAAATTATTTGCAAAATTAAAATTTTAATTATAAGAAAATTACTCAATCAGTTTAAAATATATATTGTAAAAATATTAAAAAACCTGCAGATCTCCAAGAAAATTTATAAGTAATACATATGAAAACAAAAAGCTAATTGAATAAATAAGAACAGGTTGATTTGTATGTTTAAGAAAAGATTAAAATAAATCAAAATCTTAATATTAATTTTTTTGAAACAACTTATACAATGCAATAAGACAGTAAAGTCAGCATGCCGTTCGCGTCCTGTTGAACAAGTAATCAAGGCAAAGATTACAGTACGTTTGTAATTTAAAATTTTATGTTATAAAGATTCGATACGATTTTTGTAGTTCTTCCATCACCAATACTTAGGAACGACCAATTTCAAGCTTTTGTATCTTAAGTAAAACAGATAATTTCCTTCGGGTATCCGAACCGGAACCGAGAACCAAACCGAAACTTTTCGGGTATCCGAACCGGAACCGAGAACCGAACCGGAAAAATCCCGGTTCTACGGTTCGGTCCGGTTCTGAACAGAGAACCCTAATCATTAGGCTTAGGCCTAAGCTTTTGCGCGATTTTGATCATTATGCTTTTTGTTACTAAAAAGCGAGTTGATGTTTTACCGTAAACGATCAGATTATTTTATGTGATCACAAAAAAAAAGCGGCTTCTTCCTGTTATGAAAATTGATCAGATTTTGCTTTTGAAACTCGGACTTAATTTGTTCTATTCGACACTGAGACTTTCGACACTCGGACATTTTTTCCACTATTCGACACTCGGACCGGAAGCGGATAGGCGCCGCCGAGAAAATTTTGAAATTTTTGACTCAATTTGTTAAGGGATTTGCAACCAGAGTTTTAAAATTACGGTACTTTTTTGAATTTTTTAGGACTGGGAGAGGTCCGCCGGCGCCGCTTGAAAAGCACTCAATGATGCTATCTTTAGGGGTGTAAATTCAACTGGGCAACACCCAAAACTTTTGTACAAAAAAGGGCATGGACCCAAAACCCAAAACCCAAAAATTTTTTGGTCATTTTTGGGTTTTGGTTTTTTTTTGGGTTTTGCTCCAATCTGACCCAAAACCAAAACCCAAAAATTTTTTAGTCCAATTTTTTGTACAAAAAACCAAAAAAATTTTTGGTTTTGGGTTTTGGGTCCGGACTCTAATTTAAACTCATATAAAGAAGCTGTATTATTTTTTATTACGACGCGCCAACCGACGTCTTACGCGCGAGAACGATCCGCGTTCAATACATCTCTCGTCGCTATGAAAACTTGTTTGAATAAAAATGATAATTCTGATTTTAATTTCCAACAAATATACTAATACAAATAGAAAGTAATTTTGATTAAACGGAGTTTATTCTTTAATTTGTACTATAATTTTTTAAGCCCTACAGCGGCCAGCACCAAAGGATAAACACATCGATCAAGACGGTTATTATTTGTATTTAAATTTTTTACTTGCTTTGAACTTTACAATTTTTTTTTTAAATAGAAGTAATATTTAATGTAAATAATATTAGAAAACTTTACGCATAAAATCTTAAATAAAATAAACTGGGCGCTTAATCTGCGCATTCGTCGGGTAGCCGCCTCCATTGTTGTTGATTCCCAAATAAATTTTTCGACCTTAAAATATCACACATAAATATAAAATTAAAGAGTTTAATAGCTAACAGCAGGGGTACCTTATATTTGAATAAAATTAATGCAACCAAAAATTAAATGACGAAAACAATAGGTACCTAGTATTTGTATTTAAAAATTTCTAAGATAATTTATAAAGCAATTTGATTTAAGTGAAATTCAGCGTCAGACGGTTCGAACCAACTTTGAATCAGATGCCCAGCGGACGTTCATTCAAAAAAACTTCCAATGCGCGTTCCTAAATTATTATTAAAAACTACCTTTTTTTTAAATATAAAATTAAAAACTTAAAATTATTAATAATTAGCGGTAATTTGATCTTTTAAAATTAATAAATAATCAAACAAAAGATTTGGAAAAAATTGAAATTTATGAATATGAAATTGGAAACATTAATTAATAAATTGGGTATCAACATAATCCAAACGTTATATGCTACAACATCTGCTCGGTTTTTAATATTAAATGGCTCAGCTTGACAAAGAAAGAAAAGTTTGGAACAAGTTAATGTTAAGCATTAAAGAAGATAAAATGGTTCAATTGGTAGTCACCGTTGAAATATGTTCACTAAAAGCAATTAGAATATTAAATATGCAAATAGTCTGAATTTGAGTGCTTTGACGAAGAACTACTGATTAAATCGAAAGAATCATCATCGAAGTGTATTTTCAACTCAGGCTTATTGCAGATTACATGCTTTCAAGTAATGCATTAAACGATTAACTTGTTGCCGCTCCTCATAATGGCTCGGGTTTTTACTGTTTTTTTTGCATATTTTACTAGGGTTTTTATCACTTAATGATTTTTTATGCAAATCGTATTAATACAACTATATACCTTTAATTTATTCAATATGTTTTCATTTATAATATTTTTAAAGATTTGTTTGATGTTCATCTATATTTTTACAATAATTCTTGCTTGCAATGTTTCTCCATTGTGTCTTTTTCTATGATGTTTTTTCCAAAAATATATGTTTGATTATTTTATTTTATGATTGCTAATGAAAGGAATTGCAACGAAAAGTAGTGTTACTGGCTGGAGACGTTAACGAAAATTTAATAATCATTAATTTATTAATAATAATAATAAAGAATTATGAAAAAAGCTGAATCCTTTATTTGACGCGTAACTAAATATTAAGAAAAATTTACTATTAACTCCAAAACTGAAATAATAAAAAAATTAATTTTTACAAAAAACTAAATAACTTGAACAGCTGATAGTGAGGCATTTTGTTTAAGCCTCTGGTTATTGGAAGGCTGTTGATTTAAAAAGAATAACATTTACATTAATTTTTAATTTTATACACAAAATAAATAAAAACTACAATAAGCAATAAGTGTTTTGTTATCATATACCTAATCAAGTATTATTTTAAAGTTAAGGTTGTGTAAACTATTAATAAAATACTAAATTAAAATTAGCGAAATTGTGATTTTGTAAGCGGTTGTACCATTGCATCAGTAAAATGTATTATCTATTCAGATGAAATTCAATAATTTTCAAAAGTTTTATTTAAAAAAAATTAAAATTGCCAATGTTTTTAAACTACAAATCTCCTCTTACATTCAATGAATAGAAAACTAGAAAATAAAGTTCCGTTATTCTTTACAATCTTCATTAACGATTTCGCCAAGCATAATCAATCATCCAGTCAGTATTATAGTGTTGGTATTTGCTGATTTCTGCCGGTCACATCGTTGAAAAAAGCCAAGTCGACTCAAAAATTTTTAAAAAAATTTTCGTTTATTTTTATAATTTTTATTGTTTTTTGCTGAAATACAAATTCTTTATAAACTTTGGTTTTTTTTTGTTTTGCCATTTTTTTCAGGGATTTGGGTTCTGCCCGATTTCGGCTCTGCCGAATTAAATTTTGTCTTTTTATAAACATTGGTAAAATCTTCTTATAAATTTGTTAGTTATATGCTTTAAATTTCTGTGAATACATTGTGTAACTTTTTTTATATTAGTTGTTTAACTTGTCGGTGTGTTCTGTCATGTCTTTTGTCGTTTTGTCGGATACATAATGATTTATGTTTTACGATTTGCCTGTTAGTATTAGGATTATATATTAGCATTTTGAATTTGAATTGGTGATAATTATTTTTGATAGTATTTTCCTGGTCTTCTTCTTGCAGTCTTGCAGGAGGACTGAACAAATGTTGGTCTTAACTGTGCACTTTTAACAATTGATATTAAATTTAAAAATTTTTAACTTGATGTTTCTAATTCGAAATTTCCCACATTTTGCTGCGCGTGGTGGTAAAAAACGCTTATATTTTATTAACGTTTAATACGTATATTTTTATTCATTAAAGTTTAAAATCCAAAAATAATTTAAAAGTATTCTTAATTAAGAAATTAGTTACGGTTGTAATGATCGTGCGCTGAGGTGAGAGCCCACCGGAATTCTTTCATCCTCCATACAATTTGTTATTTTATAATTTATTTTTTCTGGTTTATCGTTGTATTTTATGTGTTATTTGAACTTTTTAACATCTTTCAAGTAGCATGCTTTTTGCTAAAACAGAGACGCCCGCAATCGGTTGAGATTGCAGATGATCGGTCAGCCAGCATTTAGTTTCTGCTTTAAATCATCTACACATGTATTTTAATAAGTACTTGATAAAAACATTTTTTCTTTAACCTTTAAACGATAAGTTTTAGCTTATTTATTTCAAATATTCTAAAATTGAGTTTAAATAAAAATAATTGGTTTCTAAATGTTGATAAACTTGAAAATAGAAGAAGCAATTAGTTCATTCGTGAACACACAAAATAAGTTTAACTTTTAACTATCATTGGCTGATAATGCGTTTGTTTTTGAATAATTATTTTCTTAAGTACCAACAAGAGTTTTTGTTTATTTGCGAGTTTACGTATTTAAATAGAATTAATCCAATTAAAAAAGTTGGGTTCTCGACGTCATTGACGTGTGTGCCCTGTCCAGATTTCCAATAACATTCAATGATTTTGCATATTTTATGTTTTTATCATGAAGGCTTTTATATTTTTTAAAATTTTGTGTTAAAAAAATGATTAAAAAAATTGTTTAACATAAGTTCTTTTTTTGTTGCACAGCTTGATATTGGTCCTTTTAAGTTATGCATTTAAACAATTTTACTAAAAAACAATTTTATTCAGGCGTCACCTGCTGGCACTGTTTCTTATCTATAATATTTTTCAGTAAATCTGCCACTTCTTTGTTTATAGATTGTTGATAGGTTTTGGTGTAGCTTATACTGTCAATTTGGTAGTAAATTTGACATTTGCGAAGTTTCATAGTGTTTAATACAGGCACAAGATAATTATCAATACACATTTAATTTGTCTTCTTTTTTACTAACTCAAATTTCGATGTTTTCCATTTAAATAATTATTTTTTAATTATAAAATTTTAGGACATAAGACATGATTTCGTCTGCTTTCCTGTCATAGTAGTCCGTGCTTTTATTGTAGTTTTGATTGCCAATATTTTATTATCCTTTTTATTCCATTTGTTTACTTAGTTTTTTTGATTTTTCAAATTGATAGCAAACAATTAATTCCGTAAATTTTTGTTTAAAATATAATATTAATGTGTTCAAGTAGAATCATACTTTTAAAACAATGCATAAAAATCAGATCAAGTATTATGCGTAATTTAATTTACAGATATCATAAGAAATTGTTAAATCTTTTTAAGTATTTTTTTGTAAATTTTAAAATGATTGGTTTTATTTTTAAAGATGTTTCCTTTTATTTCGATGAGTTTTAATTAACAGCTATAAGTCATTAATTAGTTTCAATTTTTAACATAATTATTTAGTTTTATTTCTTTGTTTATTTTTTAATTTTCTTTGCTAGCTACGTCCCTGCCCCACCCAACATTTTTTTTTGATGGCAGGCATTCCCAACACAAACCTTGTTTGTTTCTATTATAGGCGAGCTTATTTTAATCGTTTCCTAAAAAGACTTATAAATTAATCAAATTTTTTAAAACAACCACTGATTTAAATATTCTTGGCAAGATTTACATCCATGGAATAGAATCGAGCGGCTGTCATTAAAAGCCCAATCAGCATTACATAAACACTATTTTTGATGATTGTAAAAGACTACGTGAGATTTATTAGTAAAAAAAAATATATTAATTTATAGCCTTTACCATTATTTAAAACACGTCTCTGAGGAACAAAAAACGAGCATGGATAAGAAGTGGACACTTGCATACCCAGAAAAAATATAAAAATTGATATCTTCGATAAAAACTTCAATGGCATACAGAATTATTATTCATTTTTAAAAGATAAGTCAAATAAAAAGTTAAAATTTAGGATAAATTTTTTTAAAGTCTAAACAAGCTGATAAGAACCCTTCGCATTATAACTCAAATACGGGTTTTAATTTTGATTTATTTTTTTTTGAATTTTTTAATTCTGGTTTAATTTTTTAACTCTGGTAAACTCTTTATTTATTTTTTATTTTTTTTAGGGACTATTTTCTAGCCCAGGTTATTTCTGGTAGAAATATTTTATTTCTAGTTCCTTTAAGTCAGGCTTTAAGAAAGTCTGACGAGAAAAAGGTTTTTTATTGGGGTTTTTTGCGGACTAAAAATTATTTTTTAATATATTGCATTTCGTCTGCAAAGATTTTTTTAGTTTTATTTGCATCGAGGGTAGCTCCCTTGGTGGAACTCGGGTTGTGGGTCCTCTTCTTTAAGGCTGGGGGGTTGTGGCCTACTGCCTACTCTTTTAGTTTTAGAGGAGAGTCTTGGGGCCTTTTTTCTAGCCTTGTCTAGACTCCGAGTTTTGAGAGAACTCTCACGTGGCCCTTTACCTGGGGGGTTGGGTACTCGGAGGTGGGTTTATGTATTAAATAAAAGGCGGCGAGCATAAAAATTATAGGAAAAAACATTAAGAGCCTAGTGATTTATTAAAAATATAATTAAAGCTTATAATAATTATATATTTTATATTTATAAAAATTAAACTCGACGCTTGGAGAACGGGATAATTGATGCTCAAGGCTGCAACATTTAAAAATAATTTATTTTAAGCCTAAAAAATACTATAAAGTAACGCACGACGATAGGTCTTTTTAAATTAAATATCCAATTCAAAAAATGAATTCTAGTTAAATCAGCAATCAGGCGTCTATCAGAGACTGAACAAGTGACGTCCTTGCACATCATCGGTACAAAAAGGCTAAACGTGAAAAAATATGCAACAACAACAATAAATAATTTAATAATATTCACATTTAAACCACAATCAAGAACTAGAAGCAAGCAAGATAAACTAAATATTATTTACTTGACACCCAATGCTGTTTGTAAATCTAAGCACAGGGAACCCAAAAAATTGACTTTTAAAATATTGACGCCAGCGAATAAGGCCGAGGGTTGCCACTGAACGCTAAAAAGTAATAAAAAAAACAACATTTTAGGAATAAACCAATAATTTTGGTGCGAAGTTAATATAAAGGTCAATTAAAAGATTATTTTCGGACCGATAAATGTAAAAAACTAAACCTCTAATAAATTAAAAACCTTCAAAACTTTATTTTTGGAACGGCGATTATTGGCGGCCCAGAGGGAGTGCACCAATTGCTCTTTATATGTGGTGCAAATGGCACATACGGATATGAAAATTAATTGCCAAATGCTGGGCACAACAAATTTGTAATTAATATAACCAAAAGAAATCCTAAATAAATATTTAAACTGCATTTTTATCAATATGAACTCAAAGATTTTACAATTTTTATAAAATTTCAAAATTTTTTAGATACACCTAATATGATTCAAAGCTGAGCAACTTAATTTAATATTTGATACAAATTATAATATAAAATATTAAAAGTTATAAATTTATTCTGAAATATATCAATTTTAGAAAGCTATCGTTCATGAATAAGTAGAAAATGTAAGAGCAACTTAGATGCCGAGACACCGACTGCTGTTGGGCCTACGGCATTTGTACGGAAGTGGCGGTTGATCTGCTAAAAAAAGAAGTTGAATCGTTATTAAACAGACAACGTCCGTTATAATATCCAAAATATAAAGTGAATAATATTATAAAATAGGAAATATATGAAAAGCAATTTATTAAAACAAATAGTTAAAGTTTTGGAATTCGAGTTTTCAAAGGCGCTTGGCAATCACGACATCACGGACCCCATAAGCTACAATATGTTAATTTATTTTATAATATTTTGTTTGTGTTGAGTTGGTAAATCTCAACATAAAAATCAAATTGGAAAACTTAAAATAGCTAATTCAAGTTAATTACATTTATAACAATTTGATACATATAAAAAACAAAACTTAGAAACGCTGGTGGGAAATTTTTTTTTATTCAAAAATTGTCTAAAAATATGTTATTTGATGCACTGAATTCGATAATAAGTAGGGAACGGATTTTTAGTCTTTTGACTATTTTTTCCTGAACGCCCCCTGCTCTGCAAGATCGAAAATCATGTTTTTAGCTCACCGCAAGTGTTTTTAATCGATTTTATGGTGACTATTTTGGTGACTGTAATAGTTTTTCAAAACTATTTTGGCCTTAGTCAGATAAAAAAATACCTTAAGAAAAATGATATTGTTTTATTTATAAAATTTTGATGGATTTATTAAAAATAAATTGCTTTTAGATATTTTGACCGCCGTAAAAAATAAAAAATGATTTAAATAAATAATCGTTGTTATTTCATCATTAAACTATATGAATTATACTGAGAATATTCTTTAGTTTGTCGTCCCCTTCTTATTTTTAAAAACATTGTATATCACAAAAATGTCCGTTTAGAAATTTTACTTGAATTTGTTAATTAATCCAAAAACATTTACATATTTTGAAACTGATCAAATCATTTTAAACACGTCTTTTAAAATTGATTTTTAAATTATATAGAATTTAATGCATAGTAAAATTAAATTATGCACAAGTTAATTTACTCATTATTTAATTTTCTATAATATGAATAAATGAATACATAAGGCAATCTTTCAACACCGTTATGCTAGATGCAAGTATCGCAGTCACTCACTCCCCATTCTTTTCCTACACCCCAAAAAGTTGCTATTGCAACTTTTTTGTTGTATTTTAGCTGATTTTTAAAAGCTTGGATGTTTGTCATATAGACTTGGCCAATTGGGCCAGCGAGTCATGAAATTGTTAACTACAAAATTTTCAAGTTTAGACAAGCAAATATTTATAGAAATTCATTCGCTGTTAGACCTAAATTGTCTTCACAAGCACATTATGACGGGCAGAAAACAACACTGATATAAAATTTTTTTTTTATTATAATTAAAATAAACTGAAAGAGAAAAAAACAAAAATTTTATTTTGTTTATAATTCAAGTAAAAAATGAAAAGGTACAAATTTTTATTAATTTATCAATTCAATTTTTGCTCTTTTAGCATAAAGTTTAATAGAAATTTATTAAGCTACAAAATTGAAACTTTCAAAGCAAATTCAAAAAAAATATTGTCTTTTGTGTTCAATATGTATGTTTATGTTTATTTTTATTTATATTATTATTACACGTTTTAAAGAAAAAAACTTTTGCCTGTTTTTCTAATAAAAATATCGTGGGCAGTGAAAACATTTTTGTTAACTTTGTTTTTGGATTTTTTAGGTTTTAATTTTGAATCGTTCTTATTATCCGTGTAAGTTTACTTTTGTTGAAACAGTCATATTATTTGTGCTTAATTAAAAATAAATTTGGCAGATTTTTTGTTACATTTATAATAAAATATGTTGGTTCATCTTGGTGATAATTTGCAATTGATTTATTAATAGTTTTTATTCTTATAGAGAAAATTAAAATTAAAGAACTGATTAACACACCGTAAGTATGTAAAGGGGCATTAATAAAATATTTTATCATTTTTATAAATTTCTTCCAGCTCTTACAGGTTTATTAGTTATTTTCCAGCTTCTTAAAAAAACCAATACGGTATATTTTAATAATAAAATTTGTATTTTGTACTAGATATAACAACGAATTATTATTAGAATTAACTGTGTATTTTTTAGGAATTAAAATGTTTAAATTTGAAATACTTGCTGCTCTGATTACAAGTTTTCTTAATATCATCATGATGATAATTTGAATTGAGTTTGATTCTGTTAAAATTTATACATCATAGCCAATGCGTATGCCTACTCAATTAATAGGCCAAAAAACTTTTCTGGAATGCTCAATGTGTATTTGATTTTCGGCGTCATTTGCCATTTATTTTTATACATTAATTTGTCAACACTAAAAATTATTTAAGCTTATTAATATTTATTATTTTTTTATAATTTAAAATTTTTGTTTGATTTGAATCCTTATATAAATTACAATATAATTGTCAAATGCTGTTGATAGTTTTTAACTTCTGAGAACATCAATTCTTATATGGTAAAACATATTATAATATATTGTTAAATAACATAATTATTGTAGAGCAATGTTGCAAACACTAAAAAACAAACTGGAACTGCGTTTTGCTGTCGGGTTCGAAAACGGCTGCGTGGGTCGAACTCGAGTTCTCTTGAGCTAAAAATTTAAAAAATTACAAAAAAATTAATCAAATTAATTGAAGAAATTAAAAACTAATTATTGAGAGGAAAATACAAGGCATTTTATAGTAAAATATATGATTTACACAAAATATGTAATGAAATAAAGTTTAAAAATGCAGAAAATTAGGACATTTTTTACTTTTTGAGATGTTTTCTCCATTTTAAAAAATTTAAAAGTTAATGTCAATTTTTTTTCTAATTAATTTTTACAAAAAAATTTATAATTATTTTTAAAATGAACATTTTCAAAAGTTTAAAAGGTTGACGCTTTTTTATTATTAGAGAAATTTATTTTATTTAACCTCCACTTTACCCGATTTCGGTCCCCGGACCGGAATACAAACATTTTTTGGTAAAATTCAAAATTTTGCAAAAATTAATTTTGACCTCAAAATCATTTAAAAAGCAAAAAATTACAAAAACAAGTACCTAATGCTTGAATGCATGCTTTTTCAATGAAGGCCAAATGTGGAGGAAGACTCCTAAAATTCTTATAAAAGAGCCGGAATGATAATTTAGAACTTTTTCGAATTTTTATTTATTTTTAACAGCAATCCATTGAATTATTTAAAATTCATATCTTTGCTTAAAGGTGGTATATGGCTTATAAACTTAAGATAAAATGAAAAATAAAGAGAATTTTTACGTTTGAGTTATTTTCACAAATTTGAAAAATCCAGAGGTTTGCCCAATTTAAAAAAAAAAAATTCAAAAATTCGGGGGGAGTTCTATTTCAGGGGGGAGTTCTAATTCAGGGGGCGTTCTATTTTTCAACCCCCCCCCCCCCCCCAAAAAGGGGAGTTCTATTTTAGGTTATACGGTATATTGAGCATCTCTGTGTACCTAAAAAAGCGACATTTATTTGCTCCATTCATGTAGAAGTATTTATGTTAACTGAATTTGGTTTTATTGTTTATTTTAAATTTCCATCGCACACAGCAGCAATTTTATTTAAGCGTTTTTAAAAATTTCGCTAATTTAACATTTATTTTCTAACTTTTCATGCCTTGATTTTATTAGTTTATTTGTGACCCATTTTTTATGGCGAATGATGTCTTTGCATCTTATAAAAGACTTAACAGTGTTTATTTATTTGATCGAGAACCATTAAATTCTTGTAATTGCGTTAATTTTATTTTTTTTTAAATTATACATTTTAACCAAAAATAAGTATACATTTTTTTGAGTGATTTAACTATGTAAGCGTAAAGAAGTATCTGAATTTAACTTTTTTAAAGAGTTTACTGCTTTCCATGTCTAACTAGTAGGAGCCTTAAATGATCGTTTTTTTAATGTATTAGTTTTAACTGAAATTATGATAATTATTTGATTTAATGATTGTTTTGTTTTGATAATACATTTAAAATTTGACTTAATAAACAAAGGAAAATTATATGTGCATAATTTTGTTTATTGCAAATTAAATAACATATTTAATAAAAATTAAGATTCTCATATATATTTTAATTGCATTTAAAATTTTCGTTAGCTGTTTTGTTACTTTTATATTCATTCATTTTTTAAATTTTTACTTTAAATATCGTATGAATCTGACTATTTTAAAAGATAATTGTTATAAATAAAGCATACGGTTATAATTATAATCCTGATCCATATAAGTAAAATCATTGTTTATAATCATATAAACGCGAATTAATTATTTTGAAAGCGTGTTCGATCAGTTTATTTGATTTACTTCCCGTGCATGAGAATACCATAATGGGCACCTTTAGATTTTTCACTGAAGAATCAATAATATAATAAGTTATCATTGCATATTTAATTTATGGAAACTATTTGTAAGTCATTGGCTATTTAAGAGAATGAATGCGATTAAAAATAAAAAGTTTCACTACAAACTTGCGGTGATTGCATTGAGCGGTTGAGGTTGTTGTGGCTAGAGTGGTGGTGATTTTGCTTTTTAAAGTTAAACATTTAATTATTTGTTGACAGATAGTCGATTTTATTGTAATGTTCAGCCTTTACACTGACAGGTATTTTTAATTTAATTTTTATCTTTAAAATAAATTCAGTAAATAAATTTAAATATTTGAATTTCGAAATGCAATGCCCACGGAAACGGCTGCCCATTAAAAATGCGACGGAAGTACGTGGTCATTGAAGAAAAAGCTGAAACTGTAGTTTAAAAATCATGCCTAAAAATGCACGTCTGCATTTATACCGTAGATTACATTATTTAAAATTAATAAATTTGCCAGAAATATAAGTTTTTTTAATTATTGGGGCCTTTATTAATAAGCAATCTAATTTTAGTCTTAGATTTGATTGAGTGCAAAAGCCACTAAGTGCATTGAATATTTCTTTGTTCACTTTTTCTTTTATATATTTTCACAGTTTAACTTTTTTGAGTTAACAGATCCAATTGGTTTAAAATTGGTTTTTTGAATTCAAAATGTTTTTGCTTATTTCATAATAGTATTCCTTTTTGTAAGGATTAGCATAATATATCGCAGACATGTCCCTATGATAGTGCGTGGCTTTTCCGGCAGTTGTTATCTAACTGTTTTTTTGTTGAGACATGGGCTCGCTTTCCATCCAAAGTTGTCGGCCAGAACTTCTACATATATGTTCTTGAAGAATCCGAAAGCCACCGGATGAGGGCAACTTGCGCATGTTTTTATTATGGGGCATTACTTTTATTGATTTATTCCAGTTCTATCTAGTTTCTGAATTGAGATTTTACATTTTTTATTACGTTTTTAATTGTTCTTCATTTTCTGTTTATCATATCTTACTTTAATTTTTAAATAGCTTTGCAATCAAAATAATAATTAATTGGCGACAGTAAATACTGGTTTTTGGAATAAATATTTTTTGATGATAATTAAAGTTTATTTTACATTAGCAGCATAGCTTCTTTATAAATAGGTGCAATTTTTTTTACTTCTTAACTGAATCAGATTTAATTATTTTTTAATATTTATGTAAAATTTATACGCTTTTTCGCGCTGAACCTGTCTGCGACCAGAGCATATTATGATTTTAGAATAGTTTAACTGTGTTAGCAAATGTTTTTTGTGTGCTCGTCAACAAAATAACAACTCCATCGATTAATAATTTTAAATTAAGGTTAATATATTAATAAAGAAGGTTTAAAATATTATGGAATACGTACTGTCCTGAATTAAAATATATATTTTTATACGAGATTGAACAGTTGGCACCTACCAATTCGCAATTAATCATTTTTCTGAGTATTTTTTATATTTTTTTCGTTAAAATTTAATACAGACACTACTTAATAAATACTCGCATTGAATAGTTTAAATATATATTATTTTAATCCATTTAATACAGCGCAACCATAAATTTAACTGGGGTCGGCAATTAACACTCAGCATTTCTACGAAATTTTAAATGGTGTGAAACTATTAGTTGCCTGTGGCCAAATTTAATAAACTGAGACTAAAAGTTGAGTTGAGAAACAATTTCCTTTATGTTACCCGTTAACAAAGTACATATAGTTTCATAAAACAAGTATATAAAAAGTTAACAAAAAAAAAACTATGCCCGATTTAAATTAATTTCGAATCAATTGGTTTAATTTCCTATATTTAAAATCAAAACGATCTTTAATTATAATTGTTTAATTTTTATGATTTCTGCCACTTTAGCAAATTACGATAAGAATTTACTTAAAAATTAGTTTTGGATTTTTAAACCAAGTCAATTATGTTTATGCAACATTTATTGTATTATTATTATTATTAAAAATAGTAATGCTTTTACATAATATCCGAATATGTTTTCTATTTTGTAAAATGACTTTATTTAAAATTATTTTATCTTTTCAACAAAAGAATATATAAATGGCACACAATTAAAATGGAGTTGCACAATTCCTTTGCTACACTTTTGCAACTATAGCTCAGTTTTTAATGTTGTCGAACACAAAGATTAAACGCGTTTTGTCATCCTAAGCAAATTAAATCATCCAAATTACCTAAAATTAACTCTAAAGTTGTTATTGTGCAATTCCACAAATTAATTAACTAAAATATATTTTTATAAATAGTGAAGACAATTTATTTATTTATTAAAAATAAATAATATAGCTCATTAATATTAAAATTTTAAAAAATTTAATTGTATTCGCTATTTTTTGAGACTTCATAACCGAAAAATGGTTGGGCGACATATCTGAGAATTGAATAAAAAAACGTTGCGTCAATTCTGAATTAATTATTTAAAAATTTAAATTTAATTCAAAAATTAATACAATAATTGGAAGAACCGTTTCCCATAAAATTAGTACTAAGTTCTTCATGCATAATGCAGTTTTAAATATTTCTGCATCAATTTATTCAAAAGTTTTTAATAAATTAATTCAATGAAACTTAAAATTTCTGGAAATAAACATTTGTTATCGGTAAACAAAATTTGATTTTCTGACGTTCCGTAAAACAAACTAGCTTCACAAATTCGTTCGATTATTGTCTGTTGGCTGGGGAAACATTTGCTCACAGTCTGTCTGGAATGAGTGATTCAACGATTGCAGACACCAAAGGCCGGTTTTTAAGTAAAATAAAATTAATTAAAATTTACTTATTTAAAAAGAAGTTATATCCCAATATAATATAGCAGAGGGATACTGCGTTGGATTGGGCAGCTAATAATGGTCACGCAAATTGAAGCCGGAGCCAGGATTGAAACTTTTTAATATGATATTTTTCTAAATTATTTACACCACACTAAAAAACAGACTTAAAATTCACAAAAATTACTATTAATAAACTTACATTTCATATAGATATAGAAAGAACTACTTTTTAACATTAATCAGATAAACTTAAATAAAAAGTTAGAGAACAAATAAAAATCATGAATATGCTGTTTATATCAAAAAGGTTGTCATTGTGGCATATTAAAATGTAAAATTGGCACAACCAAGATCTTCATTTTTGTATAATTTTTCTAGAATAAACTATCAATCACTTTAATAATAAAAAAATAAAATAATACTTTAAAATTTATTAACAATTTACATATAAACGGCACAATAACCTACTAGAACATGACGTGCTCCTGCACAAGGAAAAAGTGAATTTAATAAATAATTTTAAATAAATATTTATTTAACGATTTGGGAATAATTTGATTATATCAACATCTAAAAATATAAAATCCTTTATATTGAACACTAATATGGTTTGAGTTGTTAGAAGTTTAATTATATTTAATACGAAAAACGCAAAATGAAAATAAAATTGTGAAACAAATTATATTAAATTTAAAATTAACAAAAATATATGAACAACGAAAATAATAATCAATAAGACCAAATATGATTATAAATTCTTATATCAAAAACTCTTGTTAAATTATAACAAAGAACTTTAACCAAATGTTAAGTCTATGTAACACTTTAACATCTTAACTCAAAACTTTACTGGTCCAAGCGTAATCGTCCTTTTTAAAAAGGTAAATTAGTTTTATGTTAAGCGAAGTGCATGGCGGCAATATTTACTATTCAAATTTAAAATTATAAAAAAACTAAAAAATAAAATTTTAAATAAATATTCTACATACTCTATATAATATAAATTTTCTCAACGTAAAGCTGCTCAATTAAATTTCCTTTAATTGCAAATAAACTAAATAAAATTATACAAAAAACGAATATTTTTCAAAAAAGTTGCACGCAACCAATAAATGAAAAAATAAAGCATATACAAAAAGCGTTTTTAACTGCAAAAGATAACTTTAAAATGAATTGTTGTAAAGATTAAATAGAGTAAATTTGTATAAGATGAGGTAATTCAATGAATGCAATAAAATAGGTAGCTAATATAAAACAAAATATCTAAAACCGTTAATTGAATTTGTATTATTTCATTTGGAAACGGTGAAGAAAAACAAAAAAAGCATGCACTAATTAAAGCATAGAACGTTAAAAAGATAAAACTTTAAAAAATGATAAACTAAACTTATGTAGGTATTTACTCTTTGAAATTAATCAGCATCTATTTTTAAAATAATCTTTTAATTGCAGGTCAAGTTTCTTTAAGTTTAACAGCAATCTTCTTTTTTTGCAAAAAGTAAACGACAAATCATATCACTCCGACCCATAAGGTTAGGAAGTTGAGCCAAAATTTAAAGATTAAAATCCTCACTGAAAACCTCATTTCAATTGAGTCTAATCGGCTAATAAACAAACATGTTTACGAAATAAACTGCGAAAATTCGAAAAAAAATCAAAGCAACTAATTTTTTACTCTACTTAAAATTTTTTTCGAATGATGCGGAAAATGGCTAATTTATGCTAAAAATGATGGCTGAATGTTTTTTAAAGCAATCTGGCTACGTAAAAATGTTGTTACATAAGTAAAAATAATTTTATATTAGCAAGTTAAAACAAATTTACACAAAATTTAAATTTGTAACTACTTGTTAATGTGATATTGTCATTGATATTGCGTATATAACCCAAACATAAAATGCAAAGTTGCTTTGTGATGTCCGGTTACCAAATTGTCTTAAATAATTTCGTCGCAACTTTTATTTCAAATAATTTTAAATTTTTTTTGTGATGAAATTTTGCGAATTACAATAGGTGCTACTTCTTGAACAAATATAATTTAATTTAAAAAACTTAAATAAATTAGACATTAAACAAACGGATCAAATTTTTCTTGTGCTTTCTACCTTCAAAAAACTTAAACATTCTTAAAAATAAATCTTTTTTCAAAACATTGAATTTAAAAGAAAATGGCTTATTCTGTTGTTTCTTTTTTTTGACTCTAAAAGGGAAATTATCTATGCATTAAAGAAATTAGCTTTTACTTTTTTTAGCATTTTTCTAAATATTTTTATTTTTGTTTTTTACGAGTAATTATTCGATTGTTGTATTATAAATATTATGATTTTAAATAATATTTCTGCTTTATTAATCTATTATAGTTGTTTTTAAGAGAAATATCTTTGTATAACAATTTTATGTCGATTCAAAAATTTTTTATAACATTTAAATTCTTGAAAAGTTTGGGAATTAAATTATGATTTTAATGTGTTATATAGTAATATAATGCCACAATTTAAATTTAGTCTAATATCAGTTCAATAAGCAAAAGGTCCATTCAAAAATGTGTGAAAAGGTTTAACAATTAAATGGGTTTAATTAATTTATTTTCTCTAGCTCCGTGTAGTTGATCCCCTCCTTTGTTTTTTCATCTGCACTGCATTTATTAATAAAGATATTTTGTTTAATTTAATTATAGGTGAACTGAGGTGTTTATAAACTGAAAAGCTCAATTGCTGCAGTTTTTTGTCATTATATTTTGCTTTTTATAAACAGTTTTAGTTGAAAGTCTAAAAACAATGATTTAAAAATGAATTAGCAAGGTGGTTCCGATGAAAACGGGTTTGCTAATTAAATATGTTAAAATAATTTATTTTATATTCTTTAATTTACATATCAGAAAAATATTTATTTTATTTATTGCATAGGTATTTATTTAATTTTAATGAATTTATTAGTTTGAGATGTTACATTAACTTTGGTTTTTGTTTATTAATTTAGAGTTTAATTTTATCGGATATTTAATCTTATGTAATGTAAAAAACTTGAATAACTGCTTAGTTTCACCACGCTGCCACAAGCAGATGCGATTAGCAGAGTCTTCTTGGGATGTGTTTAATATGTAATTTAAAATTAAATTGCTCAGAATTGCGAAAAATATACTAATACCAAACCAAAACTATTATAAACAAAAACCACCTTTTGTATTCACTAAGAAATAAAACTGTACGAATCAAAGAAAATCCCCCACGATCAAAAAAATACTGCCTTTTGTAAGCAAATTTAAACAAATTAAATAAAAGCATAGATAGATAAAGTAAATTTAACAAATAAATTTGTTAAAAAACAAATAAAATTCATAAGCAATAAATCGTTAATAAACAAATGAAACATTCAATTATAAAATTTTTTAAAAAATGCATAATTTTTAAAAATTCAGTTGTCGTAAAAAACACAAACTGTATCTACTATGAATCCATGATCAAATTCTTGGCCAAGCGAAATTTTAATTTTTATAAATAGTATGTACGAAAAATATTGAAGGTAAAACAATAATATTTTATAAACGTAAAAAAAATATACATAAAAATACGCGCGCGCACGCAATGTTCGACTTTGGACTACATAGTCTGCTCAACCCCATTGGTATTTAGAAAATTAAGTTTACTAGATGATTAAACAATTACAAACAACCAAATTGATAAAATAAAATAAAATAAATCTTAATAAATTAAGAATAAAGACTTAAATTCGTTGTTATAATTACAAAAAGCAAAATAAATTTTCTGTTATTTTACAGCTGCTCGAACGATGCTGCTTCCTCTTGGTCCAATAATAAATTTAGGCAACTAACAAATAGTTTAAATCAAATATTTTTTTTGAATAAGTTAAATTTTATCTATTTGCTTTAACGTAATAGACTTTTTTGGCACCAAAATTTGCTCAAATATGCAGTTTTGGGAAACGACTATTCCCCCCACAAATCAGCACAAATAAAAAAGCAAATAAAAACAGCATAACAAATTAATTTTTAAGTTAAATTACTATTAAAATAATTATTGTTACTTTAAAACTAAAATTGAATAAATCATTTTCCTCTAATTATTTATGACTAAAAAATGTGTTTAATATTAAAATAAATTATTAATAAAATTGAATGAACACTGAATTTGAAATTAATGCTAGCAACTTGTAAAATGTTTATTTATTTGTTAATCAACAAAAAATAAGTAAAAAGCTATAAAAATGGTTTTAAAAAATAATCAAATCAAAGTATTAAAAGCACAATCTTGTTAAAATTGTGCAGCTTTAGTTCACGTAAGATAAAAAAGGAAAAAATAATTTATATGAAGTATAATAAATCACTAATAATAAATAAACATGCACTAATATATAACTAACAATGATCTCATCGGGATTTAATTTTTAGTATTTAATCTTTATTTATTTATTTAACAATTGCAAAATAAAATAAATTTAGCATTGGTTCTTAAACACTAAATATAAAAAATTGTTTAGTTAGCAAATATAATTCGTACAATAAAAAGAACTTCATAACCAGACTCTTAGTCCTTCTGTCAAACAAAAAAAAAACACCGTAAAATTTAAATTATTACCATTGTTTCAACATTTAAAAAATAAAAGTTATTTATAGTTGTTTTTTTATCTAAAAGGTTTGTTTGCGGTGAAAGCTTATTTTAATAAGAGGTGTTTTGTTGTTGCTGCTGTTTTGGGCACTATTAATTAAATAATTTTAATCCATTACCACGAAATGAGTGATAATAGAATGCGTCAAATTCATTTGAAAAAAATTTTATATTTTCTAAAATATAGTAAAGAAGAATGAAGAATAGTTATATAAATATTATGAGCTGCAAGCATATTGATAATTCGATTCGGAGCACATGCCATGTTTGATTATGGGTTACACACCATTTGCCCTACAAGATTAAAAGTTTGGTTAATTGCTAAATTTTATTTCAAAAACAGGTGTAATTAAATACTACATAATCACCAATGCGTTAAAAAATCTATCGATTGAAGGTTCACTTTCATCATAATTAAATATTTTTCATATACAAATTTTAATAAAACTATTTAAATATCAACTTAAAATTAACAAAACTGACACTCTTCTAAAAATAATTTTAGTGCCATTCAATATTGGCATGAGAATTATGGTTGAGCTGGTGCAAAGATAATTACACTACACGCGTCGGCCAAATTCAATAAAACAACACCAATTTTCATTAAAATATATATTTTAATAAAACCAAAAAAGCGTAAGAATTCAGCGAAAGGGAGTATTTTCCTCCTAATTTGTTAATTAAATTATTAAAAGTATAAATAAATTAGTGAATAATTTAAAAGCTCAAAATATTATTAATAAATAAATATCTTTATTTATTTCCGAGTCAATTTTAAGGTTGTCGCTAAATTGTAGTTTTTTCTTTTACGTTAAAATGTAATAAAATTCGAATATTTCTTGTTTTTTTATATTTCTCTCCTTTTTTACATGCGGCTCCTTGATTGGTCGTTTTTTTAACGTCTGAATTTGATAATTCTTAAGTTTAAAATGCCTTTTATTTATTAATTCAATTGTCTGCATCATAAGACGGGTTGCATGCACAGACAAATATTTATTAATCAGATATTAATTTAATTAATTAAAATAAAAAATTAACTATAAATAACATTTTTCTCAAGGAATTTTTTTTCCAAAAATGCATTTTCCCCTTTTATTTTTGTTAAGCAATTTGCAAAAATGCAAATTTTTGTTCAATATATTCCGCTAGGCAATTTACTCAAAAATGCCACATATGAACCATTAAGCTGTTTGAACACTGGGTAATTAATTAATTTTAAAAAAATTTCTTCGCTCTTTCTTAGGGTCACCAACAACCCGATTTAGATTCTTGCAATATAAAGGGAAAAAGTTGCGTTAGAATTATTTGGAAAATATTCCACGGCCATACAAAATTTATTAAGAATGGTATTTTTGCGGCCGCCTACTGCGCTGCCCTCGAGTGGAATAATAGTTGTAATTGTTGTTCGGGTGACGCCAGCTCATGTTGATGTAGATGAGAGAAGTCCGTTTATTAATTTTTATTTTTAGAAATATGGGCCAATGAAAGGGCCTCTAATGTTTTTTTATTAATTAATTTATCTTTTGAACCATTTTCGGAAATGTTGCCTTGTCCTCTAGCTTTCTTTTTGAAGTCAATAATTGTGCGCCCTTTTTTGTACCATTTATTTTAGCAACGTTTCACTTTTTTAATTTAATTTTTTTTAGGAATAACTCTTTTAGTTAACTTAAAAAGTTCATAATATTAGAATCATAGAATTAATTCAAACAATAATAATTTAAACATTATTCTGTTAATCATGAATTTTTGAAAAAAATTTAAGGAAATTTGTAAATAATTTTATAATTATAAATTTGCGTGTGCTTAATTAATTCTGAAAAATTATTTAATACGAAAGTAGATATCGCAAAATGGTTTAGAAGCTCAGAAACAAATGGACAACTAACTGCTTTAGATGGTCGACTTCGCCTGCTCGGTTTCGGTTGGAGCTATACTAATTAATAATTATTTTGATTAGTCTTTCAATAAATATTAATAAATCCTTAGCATGCGTTTAACATTTTTTATAAATTACCCAAAAATTTACATCGACATATAAAAAACAAATGTTTTATAATTAAGTTTAGATAAAAGAGTTTAACCAAAAGATCAATGATTGTTTAAGTTAAAGAAGAGAAAGATGATGTCAGAATTGATTCACTAGACATGATGGCACCAGCTGACCGTGAAATATTTTTAATGCACCTAATTTAAAATTTACATGTTTAACATTGTAATGAAACAAAAAATGTAAGGTTGTTTGGGAAGATGAAACTAGCATATGGAATAAAACGATTAATTGAAATAAAAAGACAGTTTATACAAGTGATTATTCGAAGGAAAAGGTGATGCAAAAAATAAAATGTTTCAAATCCTCAAAAACTTTTACAAAGCTCGTGTTTCGATCCACGAATGCGGCCATGAAATAGGTTTGAATTCTTAAAACGCACGGCTCGATTCGTTGTATTTTAAATAAATTTACACATGTATTACATAATTTCACATTTTCGTTTGTTGCGTCTTTAATCATTTATATCGTATTTCGTTGATTTAAAATGATTCAATTGCTTATTAAATTATTAATAAATTTTTTTGATTTATCTGCGTTTTTCCTTATTGTCCATCTAACATTTTATTATCTTTGACAAATTTAATTAGAGTTATGAACAAGGTGTCACTGTCAAAAGTTGCAGTAAATGTTTACTTAAACTTTTTTTCCTTTTAAATTTTAAAAATATAATACTTGTAATTGCGCCAAGCACTCAATGTAACAATGCCGATTTACGAGTAAATACTTTATTGAATGAATTTGTTACGACAACAAAATTTCATCATTATACATGTTGACGGAGTACGGAAAGCAGTTCATTTTTAAGAAATGTTTCGATCTATTTTTAAAATTAACAAGGCATTTTAATTTTTTAAATTAATATTTTTCCAATATAATAGAGTAAAACAGATATTTACTTATTTTAAGTTACTTAATTTTAATTCCTAATAGTTCGTATTGACAATATTTTTGTTAGCTTTTAATATTAAAGGAAAAAAATAAGTTGTGAGCAAAAGTAGATAATATTCCCAATCAAATTATCGATTGATGACGTCAGAGACGTCATCAATCGGAATTTGATTGGGAATATCTTACTTTACTCTTTCTTTTTTTTTGGTTTTTAGTATTTAAAATTTCTTTACCCCCCCCCCCCCCCATAAGCCAATACCTATTGATCAATCAAATTATCGATTTCTTCTTACCCCCCCCCCCCCCCTAAGCCAAACCTATTGATCAATCAAATGATCGATTTTTTCTGTATCCCCCCCCCCCCTAAGCCAATACCTGGTGACCCCCGGCTCCGCCCCGTTTATTAGTTATGGCCAAAGCTTTTCAATAAAATATTTTTACAATTAAAATCATTGCCCCGCCTCCTTTTTTATTATTTAAAGCTCCTAAAGCTGCCTAAGAATCATTTTTTATAATTTTAACTCTTTAAATATTAAAAAATATTCTCTTATTTAAAATTATTTTTATTTTATTGCCCAAGCAAAAAATTTTATTCAACATGACGTCTCTCTCTCGTTTTCAACTCCCAGAGCAGGGCGCCCGGCAGCACGAAGAATTGGAGCTGGTGGAGCCAAAAAATATCAGCGATGTGGTTAATTTTAATTCGGCGGGCGTTTTTTACGTGTTGGCCAAAGTTTCGGATCTGCAATATCGGGTGTACAACGTAAGGCCCCTTTATTATAAAAAATGATTTAGCATTTAGGCTTGTCCATTTCGCTCCAAAGGACTTCAGTGCCGCCGTAAACTTTCAGACAATAACGTTTGTGACACATGCGGACAAAAAGCCATTGCGCCAATGCAAACCGTTCTTCTACGTCTGGTGCTGCAAGATGTGATACAAGCGGACATAGCGCAGAGAGTTACCATGTTCTCCAACTTGGCGGAGGAGTTTTTAGGGTTAAAAGCTCCCCAATTGTTGAGTATGGAGGCAGAGAGTCTCGTCAAACACTTAGAGGGATTGCTTGGCGTTAAACTTATTGCCAAAGTGAACGTCAAGGTAAAAATAATAATAATAAATTGATTTTAATAAATTTAATTTTGAACAGGCAAATAACCAGACATTTACGGGGCTTGATTGGCTGGTCAACGCTTTTCTGATTCGATCCGGGGATGTTCCAGCTAAGAAAAACGATGATGCGAAAAACACGGAAAACAATAATGATGATGATGAGGATGATGCACCCGCTTTGAAAAAAGCCAAAAAAACTTAATTCCGCATGTTTTTACAACTGTTGAAAAATATGTAGATCTGGTATATCGCCTAAAAAATAGTTTTTCTCTTATACTTAATTTTTTTAATTTTAAGTTTTTTACAAAATTAAAGATGAGGCACAAGTTGCACAATGGAGTAGATGTGCTGCAAATTGCGTTTTTTCTGCGCGAGTTCACTGTTACTCAGGAATGTGTGCTGGTGCTATTTCGAAATGAAAACACCCAAGTGCACCAATGCTTTTACCCGAGAGGAGGGTCCCCTGAGCAAATGAACTCGATCAAATTGTTGCTTCTTGAGAAGCTGGGACCTTACTCATTTGTTAGGTACTTTTAAAAATTAATCATTCAATATTTTATTATTCAAATAAGATTTGATCTTCGCCGATGTGAAAAAAAAGAGGAGCCATTCCATTTCAAAAAGGAATAAAATTCACATTGTCCTTTCTCTTCTTGATAAAGGTGTCAATATTAAGGACGAATTTTCGGTATTGGAATATTTTTTAGATCGTTTATCATATCACTTGCTTCTCGTTGCGAAATATGCCCTCGTCTTTTGAGGAAGTTGATTAACGCGTACCAGCACAAAACAAAAATTGGCAGAGCAATAAGATAATGAGCAAAAAGCATTAGTTCAAAAATAACGTTAAAGTTTTTGCTGTTGTTGTTAGCATCCCATGTTAACACTTGAATTGTAGGTTTAAATGGGATGTTTGTTGTATTGTTTAAAATCATTTTTTCATATTTCTTTTTTCTACTAGTTATTTATAGCTTTAGCCAAGTTTTGAATCTGACACCACATGCCTGTTATAGTCAATCATGATCATCTGATCAAATTCCCCTAAGACAATCATTTCAACTCCGCCTAGAGGAATAGGGCTATTGAATGTTGCGCGGATACTTGTTGTCCCGCTCCTTAACAATTCGTAGCCGGTGCTATCATCAAGGGTAGATGTGAGCGGTATAACAAAAAAAGTCCAACCAGATTTGAATTGTTCCCTAGTGATGTCAAACGAACGTTCCGAATTGGCCATTCCTAAAGCTTCATACATATCGACAAAAGCACGCATAAAAATATCCTTTTCAAACTCAAGTTTATATGGAACAATTGGGTATATCATACCTCCTGCGTGTATGGCAATATCCCGAATATCAAACGGTCTAAAATTGAATGGCGTAAGGGTATAATCCCCATTAAATGCTCCATTTGCAACTAAAGCAATTGTCATTCGCCGCGGGATTGTTGCACTAAAAACATTATAATCAATTTCGTATCTGCCCTCACTGATAAAAGTTGATTTAAGCTCAGTTTTTCGCACAGCATATGTGGCTGGCTGTGTTTCTAATGTTTTGTAAATGCTCAAGTTCAACGATGATTGAACGTCAACCATTTTTGCATAAATTTTTACGTCATGAACACGGACCCTGTATTTGGTTTTATCATTTCCGATCAACGTTTGCACGATGAAAGCATCTCTAGCTTTATAAATCGTGAATAAAAGATCCAAATTGTTTAAAAGATAAAGTTCTTGATTTCCAAGATCAAAATCTAAGCGTGAAAAAAATTGAGCTTTTTTTCCCCCTTCGAATAATCGGCATTTTGCTTTGAATCCTTCATCAGTAGCACTGTCATGTTTATTAGCTTCATAATACCCCGTTGAACTAAGGAAGCTTTTTTTAACATTTTTGGGAAACGAAAGAGTATTGGTTATGTAAACTTTGTAAGGGTATAAATTTCCGCTGTCAAAAATTTCAGTATTGCCAACCGAGACTTTTAGCTGTTGAACAAAAGTTTGTCCGATCCCCTGTATCGTCCCAACTGAGTTATCATCAACACTGATTGGAACCCAGTTCCCGTCGTCATCTGGTTTTTCAATTGAAAGATCGAGAAAAAGATAAATTCGTGAAAGGTCTGTCCACAAATTATCGCTATATAGTCGGAAAAGGTAAGGTGATTCCTGGGTGATTGTCACCAAGGGGAGAACTTCTCGAAAATACGAACGAACAACCGAAACATTTGTGGGGGGAACTGAAAATATGTTTAACGCACTATTTGCCGCCAAGGGACTATTTTCACTAATTTTTTGGGGGCAGGTCATTTTGGTTAGTAAGTTCCAAGAATATCTGCTCGAAGTTGCCTACTTTTTTTAATTTTATTTTTCTTTTGAACTGCTGTTTTACTTGATTTTGGAATGTAATCATGCGGCCCCAAACTAGATTGAAGTTTATTTATACTTTTTCGTTGAGTTTTTAATTTACCGATTGCCCCCGAATTCCCGTTTGTCTTGGTGTATCGTTTAAAGTCAAAACCTTGACCTTTTTGCACATTTATATTATTAGCTGCCTTTTCAAGCAAATTTTTCAGCCCCGCTTTTCCTTCTGTAATAAGAGAATCTTTGAGGTCTTTCCCCTCAATAACATTTGATAGAACGCGGTTTCCGGATTCTAATCCTTGTTTTCCTATTGCGGTTCCAATTTCTTTTCCAATTGGGACGAGGTAGCGCAACAAGCTCCTGAAAACAGCCCCAATTCCAGCGCCACGCTGGTATGGAACCCCTCGAAACACATTATACCCTCCGTATTGAACAACAATTTCTGGCGACGTTTGAGCAAATGCTGCCCATTCTACTTTAAAGGGATCAAAATCAACATGCATTTTTACGCAGTTTTGTGCTAAATCATAAGTTTTCTAGTTATTTATATCTACATGAAAAATAACTTTTCGAACAAACTCGCTTACAATATTATCCGGGGAAGTTTTTACTCTTTGAAAAGATCGAATAATTTTATCGAATTGAATTTGTCTGCAGCGTTGATAAATAAAGAAAATGACATGCTTCCCACACGTGTGCGAAAATGGAGACTGAAGAGGCACACGGCTATAACGAATCAGCAAAAATTTTTCTAGAAAATGCCGAATGTAAATACTTATTGGAGGCCAGATTCCAGTAGAGTCGTAATAGTCGACGCAATTTGAATCATTACAAAATATCGCGACCCAATGAGAGCCACTTAGATTACTAGGATCCGTATTAACAACCAGGGCGTAAGGAAATATCTTTACTTTAATTGGAATTTTGTCAGAGGCGTAACAACCTAGATAACAATCACGCGTGATTGGATTTCTTGAAAGAATTTTATCAATTTGAAGGCTGTTCATTATATTGTTAAAAGTAGGAAGATTTTTTAAAATTTAAAGTTAATGTACATGTACCATATTGAAATGGCATTAGATTTCCACTAGAGGTTCTAATTTCGATGAAAATTTCGCTAATCTCTTTAACAAGTACGCGATGGTATTGAATAGAAAGGAATTGCTCCTCGATCATCTCATCCATTTTTCCTCTTATTGTAACAATTCTTAAAACTGGAGCAGTTACATCCCCAATCATCATTGGCTCAATTAGATCGGGGGCATATACATGAAAATATGAAACTCCTCCGCGCATATCCGGCATAAATTTTGCCACTGTTTCGCTTTGAGTAAATTCTGAGGAGCTAAATCCAAGAATGTAAGCAAGCTGTTCAGAAATTTTAATTTTTTTTACATAACGAGGGTCCATTTTTAATGAAAATCGATTTTTGAAGCTATCAAAAGGAAATTGACAAGCATAGTGAACGGTTTGATACGCTTGAACCCAAGCTTCCATTCCCATTTCCTTTGTTTTATCAAGGATTTCTCTGTCTTTTTCGTCCATATTTTTTATTTCTTCATTCAGCTTTGTACGAATTAAATCTTCAAGCAATTCCAAGTTACTGCCTTGTAGATTTGAAAAATATTTATCTAATTTTGTTTGAAACGACTCTTCCGTGTCATCTTCGTTTCTCAACGGTATTCTACTAGTTATTGCGCGTTTTTCACGTTCTACGATCCCCTCAGCTACCGTATTCAGATCAATCACTGTTCCAATTTCAACTAACAAGGCGCTCAATAATATTTCTTCAGCATTATCAACGCTTCGTTTCTCCCTTTTTCTTTGTTTAGTGTATTCATTTCTGCCCCACTGGCGGGCAGTGTTGGTACATTTAACAAACTTTTTCTGAACGTCTTGTACTTTTTTGGCTAGGGGCGCGCTTCCTTCGCCAAGCAGCTTATAAAGGTTTTTCCACAATTCTTTAGGGTTTGTCACATTTGAAGGGGGAACATTGATTCGAACAGTTTCCCCCGTGTTCCATTCAATCTGAACAAACTGGTCTTCAGATGTGCCAAGAGAGGGCCAAGAATGGGGATATATGATCACTGCCAGTCCCACATCCCATTCTGAATTAAATTGAAGCTTTCTTGGCAATCTTACACGGAAAGAATTGGTTCTATTCCCTTCCACATTGGTGTTTGAAGGTATCACCACATAAAAAGAATTTGATGAAGGCATTTTAAACAGTTTATATCATTATAACCTCTTTATATATTTTTCCAACTGATTGAACTAGCAGGAACCCAGCTGTTATGAATGGCTCCAAAGCCTTTCCATTTTACCAAAACGTATTCAGCACCGTTCTTTTTTTGTTTCCGAATAACGCGTTCAATATCAAACAATTTTTCATTATTTTTTCGCACCAATACCCGAGAAAAATCGTTTGCATAAAACCATCCCTTGATGAGCTCTTTGTCGTTGGCACGAATACGATAAGTGACGGGGGAGCGCTCTGTATGTACTTCCGCAATAGTGAAAATTTCTTCTGTAAACCGCCCGGTGTATCCTTTTTGGAAAACGTGTTTAAATTTTTCAATGCGCACGCGATCGCCAACTTTAAAGCGCGGCGCTCTTATTGGCCTTGAAATTGATGCATTTTTTTTGAGTTTTTTTCTCAATATTTCAGCATTTTTAAAATTCACGTCTATAGGCCGCATTCCTATACTGGAATTATGCGAATAGTTAATCCCGTGCACAATGTCTTGTATTATGTCAATCCACTTTTGGGTGTGACGTTCTGTAAAATATCGATAGAGGCGTTCTTTTATTGTTCTGTTAGCCCGTTCAGCCATCCCCGCGTGTATTTTGGGGGAAGTATACATGAAAAAATTCTTTACGTTTTTAGATGCAAAATAATTTTGCATTTGTCTTGCCTTAAACTCAACGCCCTGGTCGGTTAACAGCGTCCATGGAATATAACGGGATCTCTGGAATATTTTTTCAAAAGAAGAAGTCATGTCATTACTTTTTTTGCTTTTCACTGGCTCAACAAACAATTGCCTGCTCAACGTATCAATGCACACAAGCAGATATTTGTATCCGCTATTTTGTTTTCTTAATTTATCAAAAACAGAGAGATCTGCTTGCCATTCCGTATGCAGTCCTGAAGCAAGCGTTGGCAATTGCTTGTATCGCCTTTTTGCTTGTCTATGAATAGTGTATGTTCGCTGCCCTGCCAGATAATCCGCCACATCTTTTCGGGTAATTTTTTTATTTATCTTTCGGGATTCTTTAAATAATGGTTCAATACTTGTAAAGCTAACTGCCGAATTAACATCTTTGTACAAATGTTCCAACAACGCCTCTTTCTTTTTATCTAATACCATAAAGAAGGTTTAAATGCAAATGATTTTTTATCTATACAGTTCTTTTTATGTTTTTTAAACTCCATCATTCCCGTTCCAAATTGGAGAGGTTTTTCTGGAAACAGATACTTTTTTAACATTTGGTCCGTTTTTGCTTTTTCTGCAAAATCTTTATAACCTGTTGGCGGATTTTTAAACTGACTCTTTTTGTCTTTGTTCAGCAAATATGTGACAATGTCTTCAATATTGCTTGTTTTATACACCGCCCCATCTATCTTCAAAATTTTTCCTTCTGCATTTACACCTAAATTATCAGCCTTTCCTAAAATATATGTGATTAACCCATTTTTGGTCTTAGAATAGTTATGTGTGGGGGGCGGGGGTTCCTCAGATGGCCCCGGTCGAGCTCTGAGATTTTTCATTGCTCCTGTTGATGGAAGTCGATTGTGAGCATCTTCCCACTCTTCATCAGTCTCTACCTTTTTCGCTTTTTCATATGAATGTCTTAATCGCTTTATACTTGTTTTTTTTCTTACAAACCGGGTTTTCACTGGAACTTTTTTTTCGTCTGTTTTTACTGGCTCCATTGGCAGCGGTTGGGGTGTATTTTTATTATTGTTTTGCACAAGGACATTAAGTGGCTGCTCTTCTTTCTCTTTCACTAGTTTGTTCAAACGTTTAAACTCTTGATGATATTGGGCTGCTTTCTCATCCTCATTCATTTCTTTGCTTTGTTCAACTTGCTGAATGCGTGAACGCAAATGGCTAATTGGGGTCCCATCGGACAATGGCTGTTGAACAATTGCCTGTAAAAAATCTTCAGGGACAAGGAACATACGCATTGTGTAACGCATCTTTAAACACCATTAAAAAACTGTTTATTTATTCATTTTGGGGGGGGGGGGGGGCGGGAAAAATTTGTTCAGAAGCATCGGAACGAGAATGCCAGTCAAGATACTGGCAACAGCGGGAATTCCCGTGCCATTTTGCAATAAAAGAGCATTACGAGCCGAACGGGGGCACCGCGAACGTGATAAACACCTAAGCTGCTCTTTAATAACCTTTAGTTTTTGCATGTGACGTTGCCGTAACGGGACTCTTCCTTTCAAAATATTTATACAAATTTCGACAAAACACAACAATTGTTCATCAGATGCTTTTTTAATTAGTCCTTGCTGGGTTTGTTTTGACCGGAAATTGGAATGAAAATTCCGTAAAAAAATCATATTATTATGAATAAGAGGACTAATATTTAAATGTTTTTTCATTTTGGAACATAAACTACGGTTGCTTGTCCATTTTCGCCATATATATTAGTTTTCAAACGCAAAATTTCTTGACTTTGGGGATGCATATCCACTAAAAGATAGCCGAAATTTTTTACCGTTGCATCTTTATATGTTTCTAAAAAATAATTACTTTTTGTGGGAAATAATTGAGTAGCGAGAGTGCGCACTTGAAGGGCTCCCGCCGGGTTACGCATCAGCACCAAATAGTGAGAGTTGTTACGCGCAACGCGGAGCTCTTTTGCAAACAAATGTTGCGTGACAAGAACCACACTCATGCCCCAATTGTGCGACCCGCGTGTAAACACTGTGTCTAAAAATTGCTGTCCCATACCAACCATTAAATCATCCAAGACCAATAGCAATTTTCCTCCAGTTTCTTTCGCTTTCTGACTTAAGTGATCATCCGTTGGAACCCCTGCACTTGTTATGACCCTACATTTGCCCACATTCCCCGCTCTTTGTAACTGTATCACATTTGGGTTAATTTCTCCATAGCAATATAAAATTAGTTCAATAGGTTTTGAAATTATAGAGGGGGAATTTTTTAACAAACGCATAACCCATTCAGATTTTCCACTACCCGTACTTCCAGAAATTGTTAAAGTAAATGGATGCCGGAATTGAGCATCCACAGGTTCAAATCTCTGAAAGTTGTCTTGCATATTGATTAAGCACTTTTTTTAGCGTTTGAAAGCCTTTATATAAGCCTTCGAAATCCTCATATTCATTCTTTAAAAATAATGGATTCAATCCTTGCAACTGATTGGCTCCACAATGCTTATTCCGAGCAAAAGAACCCGGCGGGGGACGCCTCCGAAAAGGATAACAACGTATTTTAGTTAACCTTAAGTGTCTAAACTTGTATTTAGGAGGACCAAATAAGTTGGCTTAAAATCATTGACGAGGTGGAAGAGAAATCGGGTAAGACTTGTGAAATGGAGGGGACGTCCAAGAAAGGTTTGAAAAAAATTCTTTTGACAATAATAATTTACAAATCTTCAGTGAAAAATGAGCAACAACGCAATGAGAAGATAGTACCGTTGCTCGACTATCTTTGTCAACACTACAAATGCACAACTAAAGAGCTCCATGTACTTCTGCAACAGCTGGATGTTCGTCGGTCAATTTCGGAGCTCCTACGATGCCATGCTTGTCTTCGTACCAACCATCTTCGCCCGATTTGGAAAAATTTTAATGTTCACTGCAACGAGCTCAGTATTCATCCTTCTCATACAGCCTATGCGCTGCGTGGATATCTGGGCATAAGCGTAATTTATTTATTTTTATTTTTCAATCGAATACTGGTTTTAGGTACGCGCGTATTTCTATGTTAAGCATGGTGTTAAACTTCGTTTCCCGCAGCTGCCTTGTGTTGTCCAATATGGCGGGGGAGAGCATTGCTCGCTATTTCCCTTAGAATGTTTGGAAGTCATTAATCAGAATTGATTAATTGAAAACTTGATGTTTGTCTGGGTGTTAATTTTAATTGTTTAGCGAATAAAAAATGTTAACAATTCAAAATTGTACTGTTACTTTCAAATTATATCAACAACCATTCACGCCGCAACAGTTTCTAGCAATTGCCCGAAATGGGTGCAATACGGAATATGCTCCTCATCGTTTTCATGCTATTATCATGCGACTACGGCACAACGAAAATAAAACTTTAGCTTGTCTTCTATTTCAATCAGGCCGGGCGGTACTAACAGGGGTGCCCCATCCAAATCAAGCAGAACGAGAGGCTCGACGCGTTCGACGACGAATGCAAAATGCTCTGGGATCGCCTTTAAAAATTTTTTGCCTTCGAGTGGTGAATATTGTTGGATCCGGCTCAGTTTCACATAGATTGCCGCTATTACGAATCACGTTGCGCTTAAATGCTGAGCAATTTTTTCATATCCGGTACGATCCCACCATTTTCCCCGCCCTACGTTGTAAAATAAAATTGAGCGATGCCATAGTCTCCACATGCCTAATCTATAATTCTGGAAAAATTATTGTAACCGGTATCCGCCGGGAGGAATATTTAAAACACACTTGGGAGATATTGTTATCATTTTTATCTGAATAATGAATAAAAAACGGTTGTTTTTTTTCAGTTGACAAAATTAAAGGTATTCATTGCGATAATTTGAGCGGTCCCAATTAGAACAACCAGGCAGATTATTGATTAAAAAATCATCAATTTGTTCTTCTTGCGGGGCCAGCTGGTTGGACTCGCGAAATCCAAATGGCACTGTTTCCATCCCCGGCCGGATACGTCCTTTCACATAATGCGGCCGATAATCTTTATGAGCATCATGGGTGTAGAGGTCAGAACATTCCGTGCGCCCGATTTGAGGGAATTGAATTCTTATTGATGAACTGCTTCCGGAAAAAACATGAACATCGTCCATGCCCAAAACGTCATCCCTAAAAAATGAAAGGATAAATTAACTGAAAAATGCTTACATTCGGCCATCTATGTCGTAGTGTTGCAAAACAATGCGCTTCATTGATTCAAAGTTCAGTAATTGATGAGCGGCATAGGAGAGACGAAAACTCCGCACTTTGAGCTCGGCACGTTCATCTTCCCCGCTTGTTCGGTCACAATGCCGAAACCCGTAATTTTTTGGGCCGCCAGACACAAATTCGTAAATTCGACGCGAACAATGCTCGCGTTTCATTTGCCCCAGTGCCTCTCCCTCAACAACGTCTTGCCGGTCACGTTTCGCCACATAATAAATTGAGTCAGTGTCTACACAGCGATGGTTTTTAGGAACGGTAGATGAAAAATTACGCTTTGAACACATACCACAATAAAGAAGCTTATGCCCCAGCGTCAACACTTGCTCCATATATTTGTACAAATGTAGACGGGCGTACGAAGTAACAAAGATTGCGACAGGCAGACAATTTGTATAAGGGGCTTTTGCAAATTCTGCTTTTTTCTTTACCACTAATCTGTCCATGTGTGGGGACACATGATGAAAATCAAGGATTTCAAGCGTGTGATCCTCAAGCAAAGTGTGGAATTCACTGGGTGTTCGCGTGTATACCACCTCAGTTCCACCGACCCGTTGGGCAAGTTTCCCCCAGAGAGAATTTGCAAGAATTTTCTGAAATATCTCTGTTGGGAATAAATAAAAACAAAAAAACTGACCGCCACCATACGAAGGCCAGGATTGTTTGCAATCTTATCCGAGTTCAGGCGGATACCCTCAATCTGTTCGAATTCTTCAACGTACGCTTTGCGCTGTTCACTTGTCTCACACCCAAGAGGCCAGCCGCTTGCTTGAACTTTAAGCCCCACAAATGTGTTTACATATTCGCGAAACAGTTCTCCGTCCCACTTGTCGTAATGCCAGACCTTTAATTTTTGACGCCATAAAACTGGATTAAAAAAAACCTCAAACAAATCCACGATTTGGTAGCCGAGTTGAAGAGCCTTATTGAGTTCAACATGAGTGTATCTGAATTTATCGATTCCAACAAAAAAATCAAATGATATATTACGCAGAAACCCATCCTCTTGACTCGTCGCTGTGCTTGCAGGGGCGTTGCTGTCTATTGTCAGCACAGCGTGCGCAAAGGGGAAAGGTCAACCGCCCATCCGTGGTACGATAGGCAAGCAATGGAACTTTTAAAGGACAAAGCGCGGGATCTGGCGGAAGCACGCGCACAAACAAGAGGCCAAGAAACGAGTTTGCTTCAGGGCTGCACCATGGAAGCGGTACCGTCGGGGGTTGTAATAGAGTTTCACGTGTCAAAACTTGCGGATTCCCAACAGGGAATTGGAATGCTTTCATCACGTACGGATACAAACTGACCTAAAAAGATGAATAAGGCCCCGGATTTGTTTTTAAGTTACTATGTCTATAAGAACAATTTCTTCATCCGGCCCACAAGTGTAATGGAGTACAAACGGCTCGGTACGTCCCCCTCGGAGGGCGTCTTCTCGTGGATCGAGGGGTCTTGGGACAAACGCCGCATTATATAGTCGCCGAAATTCGGGATCGACACGGACACGGTGTTTTAATTCACAGCCCCAAATTACGTGAAGTTCAAAACCAAACTGGTGCTCGAGCTCCCATAAGCGCCGCTGGGTGCGCTCATAAAGTTCTTCAGCCGTCCTCCCGCCTGCCAATTTATGCTGTCTGTCATTGACATAGCATTTGGGGCAGCCTAAATTTATTCATTTTTAAAAATTTCTGGATTCGATAGATTATTACCATGGTAATAACATCCCATATATTCAATTGCTAGATCGCGCAAGGGTGGCTCTCTTGTAACGAGGCCATCAAGACGGTATCCCGTATCCTCTACGCTAGCCTCTCCTATCGACCATTGAGCTGATTGAACATTGATTCCAGGATGCATCAATTCATAAAGCCGGATATAGCGCGCTGACTCGGCGGAAGCCTTTCTTCCTCTTAAGTAACCCCCCTCCGGCGAATTGACCAGCTTGTTTCGGGGTAAAAAACAACGACGCAATGTTGCCAGCGCCAGTCCCGCAGCTGTAGACGCAATTTTAAATGGATCAAGTCCTTTAGCGTTTTCAGAAATGAGCTGTCGAAATTGAAGAACACTTTCTCGTAAAATTGCAACATCGTTCATGCAATACAATAAAAGCTGTTCTCTCAGTTGAAATCGCGCAGTTGGGGCTTCAGATTCATACCAGCGGAAGAAGGCATCCCTTTTAGCAGTTTTCATATGGGCAGGTTGATAAAAGTCTTGAGCGGGCAGGCCGTTCAATCGTTGTTGCAAATTTGCTCGGCGTATAAACAAATATGGAAAAAAAGGGTTTTGTTGTTGCCACATCTGCGGGTAGATCAAAAGTTCTAGGAAGGGCATCTAATTCACAAAAAAAGTAGTTCAATGTATCCTTGAAAGTGACAAGTCGCTTATGATGCCCCTTCAACGTCATCGAGTATATCTTGAGCCCGGTGGTACAAATTCGTTTTGGTGGCAAATTTCGGCGATGAAGTGCTTCAAGTATTAGATGCATATCATATTTTCCCCCATTATGAGACAAGCAGATTGTTTGAACACCATGAGCGCCGGTGTCAATTAGAAAATCCAAAAAATCGTCCACTGGGTCGTTGTTAGGATCATCAAAGCTGTGAAAGAACATTCGTCTTGGATTGTAATAGACATTTTCGGGGCAAGCAGAATTATCTTCTGGGGCATTTTGAAATGGAGGTGAGCACCAGCGTCGTCCTCGGGGGCCTGTCGGAGTTGAGCAAACACACCCAGATGCATATTGCCCAGCTCCACTGTGCACCGAAATTCCTTCTTGAATACACGCTTCGCAGATTGTCTCGGCAATAATCAATAGCGGGACATGCTTTTGCACAACTTTGGTGCGTAGTTGAAGCGGCAAATCTTGGGATGTTTCGGCGTCAAAAAAGCAAAGTCGTATTGGGCGCTCCTCTTCATCCTCATTATTGGGCTCGTTATCCCCCAAAAATTCGTCAATTGCCATTTCATTATCATCATTATCACCGTCTCGATGCGCATCGTCCGCCCCCTCTTCAATTTGATCGGGTCTTCTTCTTCTTTCCCTTCGCCTCTGTCTTGGCTGGGCATCTTCAAGTGGTTGGATGAAACATGGATCGTGAATTTGGTGAGGCCCCTTGCAACGTTCACATTGATATGGCTGGGCTTGGTTGAATCGCGGGGGACATTTATGTTGAAAGTTGGTGTAGGTTATTCCGCCACATTGCCGGCACGTTCGCCGCCATTCGCATATTGGCCGAAAAGCACGTCCTTGTCCATTCTGCCCATTTATTGTTGGAGGCGCTCTGTTAGCCAAATGGTAGTTGTAGCAGTCATCGTTTGGAAAAACAAATTGACATTCGCGACAGAGGCGTTTGCTGTTTGTCCCATCGGCAAACTCGTGGTGGTGACACGGATATCCGGCACCGTACCGAAGGCAAAGACGACAAACTACGGTGCACTCCTGAGGATGGTACCAGCGAGTCACTCGTCGTTCGCAATCCACGCAATAAGCTTGAACTCGAAACAGCTGCTCAATGCGCCCCACGTAGTTAAAATGGTGATTCTCTAACAACAGGCACAAATTAAATTTTGCCGCCCGGTTTGCCGCTCCTTTAAACACGATACGATACTCTCGCTCCTTCTCAAAAACAGCAATTCGAATTTCTCCAACTCCAAAATGTTCATCAATCCATTCTTGAAATTTCTGTACATCTTCGAGCGAATACATTTGCTTGTTGACGGATATTCCTGCTCGGCGTAGCAAATTTCGAGCTTCCGGCCCATGACGATGTTGGCACTGTGAAAAAGTTTTGAATACTGCCGCCCCGCCCCCGGCCAGTGCTCGCGCCCGCCAATCATGCAGACCAATGAGTATCGCTCGGGCAATGCATATGCGGTCATTTGGGTTTTCTATGCGAATCAACGACCGAACCCTTTGTGTAACCCGATGTTCATCTTCAAAACTGCATCCCCCTTAAAATATTTGAAATTTTTAATGTATTTAATGGAAAACCACCTTCTCGGCCCCGTTCTGTTTGATCAGATTCCAATGGCCAGACAGCTAGCACTTTGGTCAAGGTGGTCCCTGCAGTCAAATCAATGCCTGCTGCAGATTGATCATTCAATCTTTGAATCCAGTCCGCAATTGCTGCAGGATTGTTTTGTTCCGGAGGTCTAAGTGCAATAGTGAATGGATTTTCAAAAGTTGGCGGATGGAGCTGCAGCCCGATGAGCATCGGGGGAGGGCGGCCATAAAGGACCCTCTCAAACAGCCGCTGAACAAGACGTTCCAGTATGCGATCAGGGCGTTCCACGTCTTCAAGCGGTACAAAACGGACTTCGGCAATTTCTCCAATTGTGTTGCGGGGGCGATTCCGCATTTGATGAACAGAATCAATAACAAAATCATTTTCATCAGGATGCCTTGGGGCGGGCATATTCCTGTAATAAATTACCAACATTAAGCTTCGTGAATTAAATTGGAATTATGGTTTTGTTTTTTTTCAAAATTCAAAAAAGTTAACCCTTTTAGGAAACCTAAGAGCAATTGCCATAATAATGTAAAGTAAATCGTAATAGTAAATAAAGGCACCCGCTAAAAGAAGAATGAAAAAATGTAATATCGTCAATCTAAATTAATGTAATCGCTAAAAATTCAATTTAAATCTGCATCTAAAAGAGTAATGTAAATCGCAATGCGGCAAACCGCTAAAAAAAAGAAGAATAAAAAATGCAATTTAAATTGTCAATCGAAATTAATATAATTGCTACAAAATGTAATTTAAATCGGCAATCTAAAAGAGTAATGTAAATCGCAATACGGCAACCGCTAAAAAAGAAGAATGAAAAAATGTAATTGAATCGCCATCGTGCGTAAATTAATGAAATCGCTAATTAAATCTGCAATCTACAATAGTAATGTAAATCGCAATGCGGCAACCGCTAAAAAAACGAATGAAAAAATGTAATTTAAATCGCCAATCTAAATTAATTTAATCGCTAAAATGTAATTTAAATCTGCAATCTAAAAGAGTAATGTAAATCGCAATGCGGCACCCGCTAAAAAAACAAGAATGAAAAAATGTAATTTAAATCGACAATCGAAATTAATGTAATCGTTAAAATGTAATTTAAATCGGCAATCTAAAAGAGTAATGTAAATCGCAATGCGGCACCCGCTAAAAAAACAAGAATGAAAAAATGTAATTTAAATCGACAATCGAAATTAATGTAATCGTTAAAATGTAATTTATATAGCCAATCTAAAAGAGTAATGTAAATCGCAATGCGGCACCCGCTAAAAAAGAAGAATGAAAAATGTAATTAAATCGCCAATCTTGCGTAAATTAATGAAATCGCTAAAAAATGTAATTAAATCGGCATTCTAAAAGAGTAATGTAAATCGCAATACGGCCCCGCTAAAAAAGAAGAACGAAAAATGTAATTAAATCGCCAATCTTGCGTAAATTAATGTAATCGCTAAAAATGTAATTTAAATCTGCAATCTAAAAGAGTAATGTAAATCGCAATAAGGCAACCGTTAAAAAAATAAGAATGAAAAAATGTAATTTAAATTGCCAATCGAAATTAATGTAATAGCTAAAAATGTAATTTAAATCGGCAATCTAAAAGAGTAATGTAAATCGCAATACGGCAACCGCTAAAAAAGAAGAATGAAAAAATGTAATTTAAATCGTCAATCTAAATTAATTTAATCGCTAAAAAATGTAATTTAAATCGGCAATCTAAAAGAGTAATGTAAATCGCAATACGGCAACCGCTAAAAAAGAAGAATGAAAAAATGTAATTTAAATCGTCAATCTAAATTAATTTAATCGCAATTCGTAAATAAATAAAATCGATCGCTAAAAATCTAATAAAAATGTAATTAAAATTGGGGATTTTAAAAAGGCAGTAAATCGGAATTCGTTCGTAAATAAATAATATGACTAAAAAAGTATAATAAAAAATGTAATTTAAATCGTCAATCTTAATAGGATTGTAAATCGCAATGCATAAATAAAAAAGTCACTAAAAGTGTAAGTTAAATCGTTAGTCTTAAATTGAAGATTAATATAATGTAAATCGCAATGCGCATATAAATAAGTCCTTAATGAAATCGTAAGAGTATAATTTAAATCGTAAATCCCAAATAGTATGGTAAATCGCAATGCGTAAGTAACCTAGCTAAGAAAAATGTAATTTAAATCGTTAATCTAATATAGGAATATGTTAGTCGAACATTAATATCTAATGTAAATCGCAATGCGTAAATATAGCTCTAAGAAAAGAGTAATGAAACCGTTATTTAAATCGTCAATCAAAATAATATTGTAAATTGCAATGGAGGAATAAATGAATCGCTAAGAAAATGGTAAGTTAAATCGTTAAGCTAAAATTGAAGATTAATATAATGTAAATCGTAATGCGCAATGTAATTTAATAGGAATATGTTAGTCAAACATTATAATGTAAATCGCAATGCGTAAATATAGCCCTAAGAAAAGAATAATTAAAAAAGTCATTTAAACCGTCAATACAAAATAGTATTGTAAATTGCAATGGAGGAATGAATCGCTAAGAAAATGATATTTTAAATTGTTATTTTAAAATAATAGTTAATCAAAGGTTATTATCATGTAAATTGCAATGCGTAAATAAATCATTAAATCAAAGCGTCAATCTGAAATAGAAATATGTAAATCGAGAAAAATATAAGGTAAATCGCAATCCTATATTTATTTATTTGCATTCATTGCAAATTAAACAATGCTTCGGCAATTTGGGCACCGATTGCATCTTATAATCCATGACTTAATGCAATCGAAATGAAAAACATGGTCACATGTCAAAACAGTAGCCGTTAAGGTTCCCAATGTAAAATCTTTTTGGCAAATTGAACACGATGATGAATTTCGGATATCTTCATTAACCTCAAGAACGGGGAGGTTAAGCGTTGCTTCAGCTGGGTTTAGACCATCTCCAATTGCAAATGGTGGGGTAGGAGGGGGTCCAAATTCAACTTGAACGGAGGTTTCTCCAATCGGCCCTTGATTTCGGGGCCCTCGGCGGGTTGGCCTGCGTATTGGTGACAAAGGGGCGGCCCGTTGTCTACGTGGACGGGTGGCAACCTTTTTTAAGAATTACTTTAACAATGATTTGCCAAGCATTTTTATATAATATGCCAAATAGAAACAAAAAAGCAATTTAGGGGTGTTTTTTTCTCTTCCTTGCATTATTTCAATTCACCGAATTATCATTCGCAGGTCGGGGGGCCGCCCGTCCTCGAGTTGCGACGGCTCGTCGAGAAACTCGCTAAATCATTTGAATTCCGGCGGCGGAGTAATTTGGGCATTTGCTCCCTCCCCCTTTTGTAGGGATTTAGAAAAGATTTTGGAATTGTCTGCCCAAAAGTTTAGACTTAAAACGGTTACAACAATAGAATTATTTTTTTTTGAAAAAAATAGTGTGTTAAAAAGAGAGAAACAGCTGCCGAGAGTAATTTGGACATCAACGCCCCCTAACTAAACATTGTTTTATTTTTTCTTTAAGACATCAGAAATTGAAAGGGCGATGACTGCCAAAATTCAAAAAGGTAATGTCTGGGCCATTAGAAAGATTTTGGAATTGTCTGACCAAAAAGTTAGACTTAACGGTTTCAACAATGGAATTAAATTTTTGAAAAATTGTGTGTTATAAAGAGAAAAGCAGCTGACGAGAATAATTTGGGCATCAACGCCCCCCCCCCCCCCTATATAAAAAATGTTTTATTCTTCGATCCATCAGAAATTGAAGGGGCGCTGCCCAACCGAAAGGTTAGACTTAAAAAATTCCTACATTGCCGCTTCCCCCGCCCCCACGACGAACAACATGTGAAGGAGGAGGAGCTGGCTGCTGCGGAGGTGTTTCCAAATTATTTGAAATTGCATCCGGGTCCTTAATTATAATAAATAAACGTAAAATATTTGCATTAATCATTTTAAAACAAAAAACGAAAAATTCCTACATTGCTGCTTCCCCCGCCACCCCGCCAAGCAACAAGCGGCGCGAAAAGAGCTGCCGGTTGCGGCGGAGGAGGAGGAACTGCCGGTGGCGGTGGCGGGGCCAATGAAATGCCACCCCGCCGAGCAACAAGCGGCGCGGAAAGAGCTGCCGGTTGCGGCAAAGGAGGAGGAACTGCCGGTGGCGGTGGCGGGTCCAATGAAATGTCCTCAGGGTCCTTAATTATAATAAAATTAAAAAATATAAATTTGTTTTACATCCAACAAATCGCGCATTATATTCCTCAAAAGATCTTCATCATTGTTATTGGCAAAAATGGGATTGTTGGGAGCCCCCCCAGGTGGCGCGGGCATAGTCAGTTGTTGCAGAAGGGGCGGCATTATAGGCGCGGCAACTATGAACAAGCAATGGATGATTTTTTTAAACGATGTCTGTACCGGCTGTATTTTGCGGAACTGCAGAAGAGCCTTGAAGGGAAGGGGCCCCGGAAGTTCTAGGAGTAGCAGTAGAAATATTTGCTGCCGCCGGCGCTTGTGGATATGGCTTGTTTAATAAAAAAATCAGCTCAAAACCGCGCCAATGAATAAAATTTCTTTAAATCTCACATCAAGAAAGTCAATTGAAGACCCAAAAGCCACCGCCAGTGAAACGGTTGCAGTCATCTCCGGCCGCGGCCCCCGCCAGGCAAGTCGATTAAGACGAAAAATTGTGCCAACACCTGGGTTTTGAAGGTAAAGATATTATAAAACATTTCAAAACTGGCACCCCCATCTTGAAAAGTTTCGGCAATGCTACGGGCACGGTATCTCCATGCTGAGACATGCACACGTATTCCTTCCTGATTAGTCAGCAAGGCGTTACACAGATCATTAAACTCGTTGTTTCGTTCCGACGGAACGGCGGGCACGAATTCAAATTCCAAAAGGCGCAATGTGGCCGCCCTCAAACATTTTTAGAATTAATTTTTCGTTTCTGTAAACCGATTCAAAAACCTCTAAAATATAATTTTTAATTGACGAAATTCGTAATCAGGGCATATCCTCGGATAATTTTCAAAATAAAAATAAATCCAGTACATATTTTTGACCAAAATGCCCCCCCCCCCCCCCCTCCCCCCTATTTTCAAAGTTTAGACTAGGGATTCGACTCACGGGATTCTCTCATTTAAGGTCCATTGTCCTAACAGATAGGAACTTCTGGTTGTCGAATCAGCATTAAACTAGGGGAAATTTATTAATTTAAGCAAAAATAGAGGAGCAAACTTCTTCCGGCATTGTGAACGGGGGAGGCACAGGGAACGGGGGAGGCATCGGGAACGGGGAAGTCATCGGGAACGGGGAAGGCGGAGGGGGGTAGTAGATTGGCCGCCCTCCCCCCAAAACTGGAAGCGGAGAGTATACATAAATCGTGCCAGGGTGTGGAAGCGCAAGAGCAGAATTCTTAAACTTCAATTTTTTTAATCAAAAAATCAAAAAAAAACCGGAAAATTTGGGACAATCCTGAATGAAGGAGACTGGTCGTTTGAAGGATTGCTCGTGGGGGGCTAAATTGCTGTTTTTGTATTTAATTTCATTTTTTTCTTACTCGGAAATTTGCCATTCCAGAAAAAATAAATCCTAAAATGAAAAAAAGAATTATGAAAATGCATCTTATTATCAAATGAATATGTTTAAGACTTGCGGAGATGGAGCGTAGGGTGCTCATTTTCTTACAATGAACGCTTTCCACCCTTTTTTCTTTGATTCCGATCCCCCCCCCCCCCCCCCCATGCCCGGGGCTGCGGCAATCATTTCCCACATTCCTCTCGCTTTAATTCTTTTCTCGCCATGCCCGTGGGAAATAAGCAACAGAATGACATTGGATGGCTGTCGGGGATAAACAGGGACAGAACATGGATAGGGACGGAAAATAGTGGATAAAGAAGAATCGGGAATGGATAACGGTTAACCGAGAAACGGGAAAGCCGCGAATGAAATAAGAAAGTTGTGGAAATTAGTAGACAAAATTTTGGTGTTTGACAAAATCGAAATGTAATTTGGGGGTTCCCGGCTCGGTTTCAAATCAGAAATTCGGCTCTGATTGCCAAAAACTAACATTCAGTACTGATCGGAGTCCCAAAAAAATCAAAAATCAGTTCTAACTTGTCCAGAAAATTTAATAATACGGTTCACATTTAGTCTAAAAAATCAATAATTTAGTTCGGACGCCCCCCCCCCCCCTAAATCTTCTTGCTCGCTTCAATCATCGCGAGTTGCCGCCAGTCTCGCCGTCCCTGAAACAATTTTTTTAAACAGCTTTCAATTTTGAATTTGCCCCCCCCCCATAGGAGATTTTTGAAACCAACATCTTGTTTGAAATTAAATAAGATCAGAAACACCCATTTGAAAAAAATACAATTGATTAATATTTTAGAAAGATCAGTTTATTTTCAAAAATAAAAGTTTGGAACTGCTCATTGGGACATTAAAGGGCATTATTAAAAATCCAAGAAAAAATCAAATAGTTGCTATTTTCAAAATTAAAAAACATCATTTAAACCCGTAAAAATCAAACTTTTAATTTTCGATAATTAAAAAAAATCATTAATAATGAATTACCTCTAGTTGTGCCACGACTCATGCCAAAATCCCCAACCATCCTCAATGCCCCCGTCAACCATGTCGTATGGTGGCGGGGGATACCCCCAAAAAGGAAGGACTAAAAATGCAAATTTAAAAAATCATACAGTATAACAAATCAAAAACTCACCGCCCTCATCAGAGGATGGACGAGCACAATTGGCACGGCGGGAGCGTTGAGGACTTTGTGCTATAAGCAAAATAAAAAAAATCATAAAAATAAATAAAATGTGCTACCAAATGGTGTGCAGCAGTATACGTACAGCAAAACTAGTGAAAAACTAATAAAAACGACCAAAAAAAGGGTCTCAAAAATTTGAATTTCTTTGGACGGCATTTTTCTAATAAAATAAAAATTCGTAGGTGAAAATAGGGATAATAAATGCTTTCACTTTTTACTTTCTCATTTGCCGCCCGATCTCCTGCCTTCGGAAGCGTTATCGGCCCGCCCATCGATGCATTTTCTGAGAAAAAATCCATTAACGGGGGGGGGGGGGGGGGGTGATCAATCGGCCAAAGAGGACGGGGGTTTGCCAAAGAAGGACAAAGAGAATAATGTATGGAAGCACGCCGGGGGGGGGGGGGGGGGGGGGGGGGATCAAGCGGCCAAAGAGGACGGGGTTTTGCCAAAGAAGGACAAAGAGAATAATGTATGGAAGCACGCCGGGGGGGGGGGGGGGATCAAGCGGCCAAAAAGGGAGAGGGTTTTGCCAAAGAAGGACAAAGAGAATGTATGGAAGCACGCCGGGGGGGGGGGGGGGGGGGATCAAGCGGCCAAAAAGGGAGAGGGTGATGCCAAAGACAAAAAAAAAGATAGGGTAAAGTAAAATATTCCCAATCAAATTTTGATTGATGACGTCTCTGACGTCATCAATCAATAATTTGATTGGGAATATTATCTACTAGCAAAAATGAATTATCAACAAGCATTAAAGTGTTTGCTCGTCTTGGTGTTGCCATCATATGATTTGAAATGTTCAAACTGTGTTTGTTTTAATATAAAAAAGAAATTAAAAAATCATTAGAATAAAAAGACATTTAATATAATAAATTTTGAGAGTTCTGAATATCATATGTACTGAAATACAGATTTGTCACATAAATTATGTCGGTTAAAAAATATATTACATTGAAACTAAAAAGGTGAGATTAAAACAACATATAACAATATTTTAAACAAAATTACTTTTTCTAAGTATATAAATTTAAAGAAAAACAATTGTCCTCACATATTAAATGTTAATAATAAATATAAGCATTTATAATTTTAAAACTTAATTGCAATAAAAAACATTAAATTTACTTAGTTAGTGAAATGTATCAATCACCGATCATTAAACAAAACATTAAATTAGAATTAATAAATTTTTTCAATATCTTAATTGTAAAATAAACAGCAGACCAATAATTAAAACCATAAAATTAAAAACCAAAATTATCTTCAAATAAAATAAATTGAAATTGCATCAATTTATTAATTTGTTTACTCTTAACCTTCGTAATGATTCAAACCTACAAAATTAGCGCGAAATACAATCGCTGCTGTGTTACCTTTGTATGCCGCTGCAATGCAAAAAGACTACAATAAGGCACGAGTGGCATTTCACGAGATAGGGCACATTTTGGAGTGTGGTTCCAGTAAGAGACCGACCAATTGATCGACGTAAAATCAGCACTTTAAATTTAAAATTAAAGAAATAATACTCATTAAATACTAATGTTTATTTGTGGCTTAAAATTTAGAAGAAAAAATGTATGATATGAAGACAGTCATGGTATATAAAATGCCTTATAAATTAAAATAATCTAAATCAAAAAAATAGATTTCTTGTTAGAATTTACATTAATAAAAATGAAAATATAACCACAAAGAGAACGATAATTAATAATTATGTATTGCACGTGAATTTTGTTTAACCCGAAAAAATCTTTCGAAAAAATTTTGTTTACATTATTAGAAATAATTTACAGTAAAACTAAAAAACACCAAAAATTGTAATTTTTTATCAAAAATATTTAAAAGAAATATTTTCACTCAAATGGACGAGAAACTCGCCAGAAAATAAAAGCATTTGGTTGGAGGTCGTATAATTCAATGTACCTGCCATTTTTATTATTATGTTCTAAACTTTTGAACGCCGGTTGTTTTATCTAAAAGATTATATTAAATTGACGCGAATTTAAATAAAAATAATGTTATTAAAAAAGTAGTATAAATATTAATGTATTGTATATTAAAAAAAGATTCGACGAACTCCAGCGCAGGGTGGACACGTGGAAGCCATGCTCTTTTGAATGTTTTGCAACGCCACAAGTTGTCCGAATGCAGGTTTTGCAAAGATTTTGTTTTGTTATATTGACAATTGAACAGGAGTTAATTAATTCATAATATTTAAATTAACATATTCAACGCATACAAAATTTTCAAGCTCGAATGAAATTTTAACAATAAACTTAAATCTAAACGAACATTTTTGTGTATACAATGTTTTTAAAAATAAGTGGACGACAAACTAAAAACTCAAATTTTGCCGTTATGTAAGCGATATATTATTTTAAATTAACTATAAAATTTCTATATAATTATTAGCCTCTGCGAAGTATTAACAAAATTTCCTTGTTACAAAAACTCAAAATACCCTTTAAACAACAGTAATTATTTTTTAATGAATAAACAATTTTATTAAAATTAGATAAAAATTTTTTATTGGTCTTAATAACAAATGATATTTAAAAAAGTTATGTAACAAACTTAATAATATTAACTTTTTCAAAATTATTAAATTTGGTTTTTTAAACAAATATTACAGTCGTTATATTTATTGTTTCATAATTTGTAAAAAAACAAGTTTATACGACTCTAAAAATGGCTATTATAATAGAAAAGTTTTAACGAAGAGAAAAAATTTTACCTCTTTTGGGTAGAAATTAAAAAAAAGTTCGGCAGAAATTGCATAAATATAATTTGTATAACGTTTACAAATAAATTTAATAATTCATTTAATCTTGGTTATTAAAAAAATATGCATAAATAAACATTTTTGATAAATTAAAAATGATGCAAACCGAAATTCTGGAACTTTTTCGTTATTTTTTCTTATAGATTTTGCATTTTTTCTTTTTCCCTGCATAGAGACGAGCCCGGGTATACACTTCATTTTATATCGTTGTTTTAAAGTAGTTAATTTTACTTGTTTAAAAATGATTTTTGAGCATCCTGTTTAAACAATAAAATTATTTGTTGTGCAAAAAGTTTATTTTAAATATTTTTGGAATTTTTATTTGATATTTTAGCGCTCAACAAACGAAAGCACTTTACATTTTATATGATTCTTTCCCTGAATTAAATGTGAATATAAGCCATTAGAAAGGGTTGTTTTACAGCTGCTGCTTCGGAGAACACTCTCATATTTGTGCCGAGTTTCTGGATCTCATACTTGATTTGCACGAATTCAGTTGTGTTTTATCTTTATTTTAATTCCTATTATTTAGTTTTTTAATCAACGTTTATATTTAATTTATCATAAATTTTTTATTTTACAAATAGCGAAAAATTCTTGTTAAATTGACTTTGACAAATTGTAGTATGATTTTAAAAGTTCTATTCATTTAAATAACACTTTAATGTTAGTTTAAATCCATTAATTATTTTGGTTTATAATTTTTTTTATCTCATAAAAATATAATATAGCTTCTTGATATAGAATTAGCTTACTTAAATTTGTTTAATTGTTAATCGATTTATTTATTTAGCCTTTGTTAATTGGTAATAATATCGCAATATTTCATTATCTAAAGGTTGTCAGTCTAACAAGGGTTTTGATGGGAAACGAGGTGTGATTGCCGTAAAAATCTGCATAATGTATGTATTATATTAAAAAACAAAATCAATATAATCAGTTAAACTAGTTATAAAATTAGATTTAAATAATATTTGTTTGCAATATTTTTTTTAGTTTTACAAATTTCTCAAAGATATTTTACTCAATTTTTTTTTGTCAATTTTTAATTTTATTTAAAGGTAAATTTTATTAAAATTTTTGGATATTGATACTTAATAGTTTTTTTATGTCGAAACATTAGAAAGTGACGAACTTTTCGATCTTATCTTTTATCATGCCGATTATATTTCCGAAATTATTAAGGTTAGGTATTTCTTTTGAATATTGCTCGGAATTCATTATTCACTTTTAAGAAAAAGTTGTTGAGGTTAAATTCCAATTTTGAGGCGACGCCTATCGGATTGCCGGACTTCCTAAAATTGTCTATGACTATGTTTTATAATAATATTAAAGCAAAATTTATGTTGTTGTAATTTTAATTTTTTAGCAGTAATATATTATTATTTGTTTGTCTAAATCTAAGCAAAAGTCGCATCTCTTATATGTAATTATTATTGCGGGTTCTAAACCGCAGCCATTACGAATTCGAATGTCTTGTTCATTGCTTTGAATTAGCGTTTGCACTCCTCTCTATCGAAATATTTTTTATCATAAACTTAAATAATATAAAATATTTATTAGTTAAAAATAATTTGTATTTGTATTTTATTCACATATTGTTTCTTTTGGATTAATTATTCCATTCGTGATGATGTAATGAAAAAGCATCGACTCTTGATAATTTCAGTCGCAAGCTCTACGAATGGTTCTTTTGGTTAAGTTTTTTTTTTTAATTTATCGGAGTTTACTTGGGGAGAAAAAGTTGTTTAATTTCGTTCTTGCGTGTTTCAGTTAATAAATTTAAAATGCACTATAAATCACTTAACAAAGTCAGAATTGTTATATCGATTTTTACTTTTCTCATTACAAGTTGGAGCCTTATTTTTTAAATTAATAATTTATAATATTTTCAAATACAAAATTGAATTTTATGGTTTAATCAAATATCAAAATATTTCTGTTTATTTTAATTACTCAAGTAAGTTTATAATTGAATTAAGAGATTCATTATATAGTTGGTCGTAATTTATTTAAAATATTTTTTAAAGTTTTGTAAATATGCCATTCTTTATAGTAAATTTATTAATCATTTTTCAACCGAAACAAAAATCAAAAAAACAATTCGCTGACTGAGTAGCAATCTAACCGCTGGAAAAAGAAAGGGCAACTGATATTGTTTGTATTTTCTTTTTTATTTATTTAAAAGTTTTAATTTCGGTTTGGAGGCTAATAAGTGAAAGAACTGAAACTGAGATTTTTGACATCAGGGCATGCATTTAATAAATAAAAAAATTTAAACAATTCAAATAACAGACTTATAAAAATGTTATTGCTATATAAAAATCACTAAATAAAAAACTAACGGTATTTATTGATTTGTTACAAAATTTAAAAACATTTTATACAATAAATTGATACGCTTAAATAAATCTTATTTACATGAATCTATATGGGAAATGATTGGAAAATAATCTATAATTGCTATTCATTAAAATGCATAATAAAAGTTAATGTGTACAACAATTATTACAGATTAAGCCTTGTTTAAAACGTAAAATAATTGATATATAAGAAGTGAAACTAAGCTCTCTTACTAATGTCATAAAAACAAATTAATTTTTAAACCTTAAATAAAAAATTAAAAATATTACCAATAAGCTATAAAGCTGCCACAATCGCAAATTTTTTACATGTAATAGCTTATAAATTTTAATAGTTTTAATATTATTTTCTCCATATCGTGTTCTATGCATATAAAAATGATTTAATTTTTATGAGACAAAAAGTTTGTTGAATATAAAGATTAGGCTGTTTAAACAGTTATCAAATTGTATTTATTTTTTATATTTTTAATTTATATCTAAGATTATTATAAACGTTATAAAATAGGCACATTTTATTTCACCTTAAATTTCGATTGCCTTCTTCAAGAAGTGTACATATTTGCTGACGGTTGCCAGTGGCATAGTCCCATTTATTTAATGCATTAACAGAGTGTTTATTGTATGCCGTAATTGTTCATATGCATTTGCACAATTAATGTAAATTCAAGCTTGGCCTGTTTATTGAAATACAATTAATTGTCTACTTATTTTCGTTAAATTATGTATGTCATTTATTCAATTTTGTGAAAAAGCAACCCTTATTTTAATGAATAGCAATTATACATTATCTTCCAATCATTTCCCATAAAGATTCATGTAAATAAGATTTATTTAAGCGTATCAATTTATTGTATAAATGTTTTTAAATTTTGTAACAAATCAATAAATAACGTTAGTTTTTTTATTTAGTGATTTTTCTATAGCAATAATATTTTATAAGTCTGTTATTTGAATTGTTTAAATTTTTTTATTTATTAAATGCATGCCCTGATGTCAAAAATCTCAAGTTTCAGTTCTTTCACTTATTAGCCTCCAAACCGAAATTAAAACTTTTAAATAAATAAAAAAGAAAATACAAACAATATCAGTTGAAAATTTAATTCTAGTCTTCGTCCAGCTGGGCCGTAATTGCTCAACACAATTTGGTTTGAGCTTTTTACATTTTTTAGATTAAAAAAGAACTTTTGTGAAAACAATATATTTGCGACCTAAATTGGACAACATGATCATAAACGAATTAATCACGATAGAGTAGCATATACGAAATCAACTAATTATTGTCCTAGAAAAATTGTTATTAGTTGGCAATCGTAGAGAATTAGAATAATTTGCAAAGATAAAATGGTATAAATTTATATAAACCCTATTTTAACTTTATAATCAAAAATCGTACTTTTAAAGATGAATATTTTAAATGAATTAATAAACCAGTTATCTATCTAATTACTTGCAAACATTTTTAAAACAAAAATAAAAATATGCGGCTGCACTTTTGTTACAAAGTGAGCTTATACAATATACCTGATAAAATTATAACCTTTATATTAAAATGTAAAAGCATATTATGAACAAGAAATAAACACAACAAAAAATTTTAAAGAGTGGGAGTGGAAGCTTTTAAAGGAAGATGCAAAATAAATAAGAAATTGGCTTTCATTGTTGTATTATATACAAATCAGTCATATTTAACTTTAACAGCCGTCTTCGAAATTACGTGGATTGGTGGCGAAAGAAGTAAATGTTCCCAAATTTTTAAAGAAATTTCAAAACTAAATTAAAACTACAAAATTTATTAATTGTTAAATTAAAAAATTTTTCAACGAAAATTAAACTAGAAAAGAAATAATTCAACGTTGTTTCAAAAAATTACAACTAAATAGCCAAATGTTTTGTTTGTGTACGAAGACATTGCGTTCGAAACCTTAAAGAAAATAAAAAGCTTTATTTATAAATATTTTACACGAATCCAATTATAGAAGGTCTTTAAAATCTTTAAACAACTTTATTCGAGTTATACACAATAAAAAATTAAATTGAAAATTTTTCTAAAATTATTGAATAAACTAACAATTCAATCTAAAAATAAAAAAAATTGTACGTCTCCAAAAGCCAATTGCCTCCAAGTCATCCGCATCGAAACCTACCGCCTCTAAGACGGTGAATCACCCATCGTCTCGTCAGCGCCTCGAAACAGTTTTGATGGATTTTTCATGTGTCTCTTTGTGACCATTTTGCTGTAGAGACAGGCAAAAATTTTCCCTGAGAATGTAGTCAAATTGTTACATTTATAAAAATCATTTGACAGCTTTATCTCTACCGTATATACTGTTTTAAACCCACCGATGGAATTATTTTTCAACCTACTCAAAGAGGGCGGGATTATTAGAGGGGGTGGGATTATTTTTTGGCGATGTGTTCATCTCTCATGAAAATTCTTTACTTGATTTTGGAGAAAATTTTCTTCTGGAAAAATTCTTTAAGAAAACTGTAATAAACCTTAAAATGCACTTTTTTTACAAAAATTCCTTAAAAAAATACAATAAAATCCAAATGCACCCTTAAAGATTGAGTTTTTTTTGAATTATGTGGAAGAAGTGGGCTTGTCAGAAAATGAAAATGATTTTGAGCTAGGCGGTGTTGGCGAAGATGATTAATTATTTTTTCAAGTTTAGAACATCTTTCATAATTTTGTTCATTTTGCCCGTTACATCTCATCAAATTTTACCCAGTGGAAATGCGATAAATTTGATTTCGAACTGTTAAATGAGGGTGGGGGATTACTAGAAAGGGTGGGATAATTAGAGAGGGCGGGATTATTACAGGGGGTGGAATTTTTCTCAAAAATAATTGTGCAAAAGAACAATTTGCCCAAGTTTTATGCTATTGGAAGTTCTTCAAATTTGTGAATATTATACCAGCCGTCGAAAAAACAGCCTACTTTTTTTGAATTCAGCTTCTTGTGGAGGGGGAGGGGGTTGGCGGTGCTGATAGGCTGCCGAGAATTTTGAATTTTTAATGTCAATTTGTTAAGAAAATTGTTCCAAAATAAACGAATGTTGCAAGACAAAAGGCCACTCCCTTGTTTTGAGCACGTTAAACACATTAATTTTATAGGTCTAGGCGATGAAAATTCTGTTTCGTTATAATTTTTTAAAATTACAATTAAACACTATTTATATCAAAATATTTAAAGCAGTAAAATAAAATTATATTAGTTGTATGTTATCAAGAAATTGAAAAATCATTTAATATATATTAAAGGAATAATAACTGCGATAAGAAATAATGGAAAAAAATAAATGAATTTTAAAATTCTCTAACCTACAATATATACAACTAATTTTTATAAAGCGATAAATTACGGGCCTTCGCTGAGGGTTGAAATTGATTAATAAATAAAAAACATAAATTTATAGAATGTTATTTTGCGCAAAAAATATTATTACTAGTTAAAATGCCAGACATCATCAACTGCCTTCAAACCCCAATCTAATGGATGGCACCAAAATCGTTGCGAAACTATGCCTGCTCAAAAAGTAACAAGTGATTTTACCAAACAAATAAAAAAACTTGTAATTAATTATTAAACATCAATTCCGCATCCAAAATGGACAACGGAGTTGTTCACGCTTAAATAGGGACGCGGGCAGAATAGAAAAACCGAGTTGCAAAAGTCCAGAAAATAAAACAAAAACTATTAATTCTTCAAAACATTTATAAAATAAATAATTGCAAAGAAGAAGAAAAAATTTGCAGCTTTGTTCCTTTTTTCACTTGTTTATGTCATTTAGTTTGTTTGAAATGAATTATTTTGAATGACGGAAAGTTAGTTCGCGGGTAGTTTCATTATTTATAATATTTTAAATTGCATTTATATCACTTATTCGATCCATAAAATTAGGTGCGACACTCTTCATGAGATAAATATTTAAATTATGCTCGTCATGGGTTTCCAATAAAAAATAAATTTATTAAAAAAATAAAATGAAATTAATTTCTTTGTTAAAAATAAAAATTGAAAGACACAAATTTAAATAAAATCAAATAAATGATTATTCATTTTGCAATAAATTTTGAAAATATGAAGATTTAAAATGGTTTTTATTTTGAATGTAAGCTCTATAAGTGAGTAAATTATTTTAAGAAAAGGATGTGTAAAATTATTTATAAAAATCTACAAATTTACTAAACTAAAATTACAAATTACTATTTTTTTTAAACTCTATCAAATAACGGCAAAGCATATTATTAAAAGCAAAATAAATATGCAATTGATTCAAATAAAAATATTTTAAATATGAATAATGGTACTCAATGTTTATTAAAAAGCTAGCATAAATACTATTTAAAAATTTAAGTAAAAATAAGGAATACACTTTACCTAAGAACTTGTTTTATTTATAGCATAAGTTAAAAATTAATATTTTAATTTCTTTTGTTCTTAAAAAGGCTGCATTTGTAGCTAAGCACGCGAGTCTTTTATTTATAGTTATTTGTTGCATTTTTAATTTTTGTCATTATGGCAGCTTGAAGGAAATTTGAAATTTATGATCAAGCTTTAAATGTTTGACATATCAAATACAATTGGTAAGACATCATTATTTAATATAATTCAAATAAATTTTGGCAAACCCAAATTGACATAATATTAAGTGATTAAAAAATTTTGGGACTGTCCGGAAAAACCTATAATACAAAGTTAAAATTAAAACTTTTTATCCCAAATATAAAAAAATTGTCTTGCATTAATTGTGCAGTAAGCATCCCACAAATTACTCCGGATAACAAATAAACAAATATTGCTTATAATATTTTAAATAGTTCATAGTTTAGATGAATGAAAATATGTAATTAAGAAATCATGTAAAAGAATAATTGTGTAATCCAAATGATTTGCATTTGTTTTGACGTTGTTAAATATCTAGGTTTCGTATTATTTGATGAAGACTTTTTTTTTAATTTTATCAAATTCAATTTTTTTAACAATTATTTATTTTTAAGAAAATTTTTTTAATAATTTTAGTAATATTTTGAATAATATTGTCATTTTATAAAATTGATTAATCCATATTTCATCAAATATTATTTCTCATAATTTAATGTACACTCATTTGTTTTAATAAGATATCATATTTAATAATCAAATAAATTTTTGTTTATTATTAAATTTTTGCGTTTTTACAAATCTATTTACTTATATGGAACATTGTTTAAATTTTGTGACATATTTTTTCAATACGCTAAAATTTGATTTATTATGAAATTTTTATCAATCAAAAAGTCTTCGGAACACATGGCCACACGACGTCAAAAACTCATAGGACGGTTGTTGCAAAGATTGCCTAAGTTACTGGACTTTTAAAGCCAAAGAACAAAATAATTGAGATGAACAATGCCTAATTTTAACTTTGGTGCTAGCTTCTTTGTTCGTTCTAAATTAACGTTAGGTCTTTTTAGAAATTACGAATTTTCTTATTCTGAAAATTAAATGCTTTATTTAAATTCTGTCTTGAGGGATCTTTTGTTCATTATTATCAGCGATTTATTTATTTCATTTATTTATAATTTTGCGTTGGTGTCTAAGATATGGCCACCATTTACGTGAAAGGTCTAATTTTATTTATAAACAATTCATCTTTAATTCATAATTTATATTTCTTTCATAATATTGTAGGATTTTTTTATTTTCGAAGTATTTTTTGGTTTAGTAATCCTGGTATATATTTTTTTAATTAAATTAACTTTTTGGTTTTTGCAAGATGATTTTTTATTATAATTTTATAAAATCCTGCTAAATTTTTACCCATTTTTATACATGAGACCATTGGTAATTATCATTTTTTAGCAGTAATGTATATTCAATTATTCATATTTTAAGCATCCTTTTAAAGTTTTCTCATTTACAATTAGTTGCAATGCTACATTTTTTAGTTACTTTTCAACTTTGGATCATTTAATTTCCTTTGCTTTCTGTTCGATTGGTTCTTTCAGTCGCGATATTAAATTATGATTATATATTATTAATAATGCTATTTGGTATAAAGCATTTAATTGATAGAAATGCGGACGCTGGTTACAACTTTGCCGTAAAATTTTAATATTTTATTTTAATAAATGATCTTGACTTTATGAAATTTGGGTTTTAGTCTGTGAATATTATTTATGATTTTTAGTTCATTTCAACTTTTTGTTTTTCGTTTATTTTTTGCTAAAAATTCATGACTTTAAAATTTTTCATAGAATTTAAATGGTTTTTCTATATTTAATAACAATACATTACATCCTTCCTTTTTTTTTTTAAATTCAGCATTATCATCTGTTATTTTTTTATTAATATTTAAAAATATATATATAATTAAAAAAGTGCTGTTTGCCATAAAAATCAATGCATTGCTTCGTTGGGAAGAGAAAAAACCTTTGTTACAAAATTAAATAATTTTGGTAAAACCCGTCATTTACATTTTACGTAAATACATTTTTCAAATATTTTCAGCAACATTGTTTTTATAGTATTATGTACTTTAAAACTGAATATATATTTTTATTTTTAAAATGGTTTTGTATTTTTACAGTCGACAAAAAGTTGGATTAAAAGCAAAGCTATATCTATTTTGCTCAACCCGTTCCGCTGCCAGTCGGGAATAAAGGCTATTCCATTATTTTGTATATTGCAATATGTTTGGTCACTTTTTGGTTTTGCAACTTGTTAAATATCTTTCATTACATTAGTTAGCTATGCTATACAAATAAATTAAATTAAAATTATTATAAATAATTTTGTTTAGTTTAAAAATAAATATTAATTCGTTAAATTAGTATTCAATAGTTCATCAAAATTCCTCAAGATAGCGCTAATTGTAAACGCGCGCAAGTCTTTAAACCCTTTAAAGGCACTATTGGGGAATTTTGGAATCCATGTTTATGAATACGGTTGGGCGAATTTAGCTTCATTATTTTTTCTTTTTAATTTTCTTAAATGCAATATTTCGTAAGAATTGGTTTTGTTGCAAAGTCCTGTTGAGACTCATGTTGAACCTGTTGACCGGCCGCATATAAGGCAATTATTTGTAATTTTTATCTGGCGACACGCTACAAGAAAAAAATCATTTATTTATTTAATGATTAACAACTTTAAATTAATTCTTTTTAGTCGATGATGCGCTGCTGATGGTTCATAGTTTGCTCTCGCTCCAGATTTTTTTTAAATCTATGATTTCTATTTTTTAAGGCTGTCATTTTGCTTTTTTCAAAATTGATTTCTATCAAAAGAATTATTATAAAGTAATATAATGGCATATGTCATAGTTTATTTTCTATCAATCAAACAAAACCAATTGAATTAAAATAAGTAATATATATTTTTTCATTGTAAGACACATCTGCCATTGGCTTGTTCTTTGCTCTATTAATAATTTTTTTGAAACACAAATTTTAAAGAATTTATTTAAAAAATGATTAGAATGTTGTAAGTGTTATTGCGCCTATTAATTAAAGTTCTTAACAAATTGTCATTAAAAATTTAAAAATTGAATTTGATTGTTAAATGTTTGTTGTTTTAGTTTTTTGATTCGTAAATTGATTTATTCAAGGCAACATATTTAAGAAAATTTTTTAAAACTTCCGAGTTCCGACTTCTGAATTCCGACCGACATTTTTTGGGCTCGGAATTCCGACTTCCAAAAAATTTTTAAGGCCCAGAATTCCGAGTTCCGAAATTTTTGAGGGCGTCGGCTCCCATCACTGGTTTGTACTTTTTTAAGTAATTTACTGATTAAAGAATTAATGTTTTAATTTTTTTTAAATAAAGAAAAGACAGCGAGCGAGAATCAGAATTTGTCAGCCTAATAAATTGAAAAACAAGCTCTATTCATACCATCGGGCCAGAAATGAAGATCAAAATAATATATTAAAAAGTGTACAACTAAAATCTTTAAAAAATTGGTGTTTTAAAAGAGTAACAAATCATATACAATTAAATTACAAAAAAATAATATAATTCATTCTATACTGTAAGATTCTGCAAATAGTAGAAACTAAATCAAAATTCAGGGTTACCAGACTTTTGCAGACGAATAATTAAAGTTTCAATGCAATTAATTAAATCAAAAGTTACGCACTACAAAACGATTATAATAAACTTTAATCAATTTATTTATACCAACTTTACAATTAAAAAAATTTAAAGTTTAATTGAGAATTAAATTAAATCTCTAAATATGCCAAATAAAAATATTAAACGATCAAAAATAATACAATATTTTAATGCGAATTAAAAATTTAAAAATCTTAATAAAATTCAAAATTTTTAATTAAATACAGTGCCTATATTATAATTCAAAAATTTTAATTAAATACAGTGCCTATATTATAAATTGCTTTATTTGTTTAAATCCGAAAGCCAAAATATTTGAATGAATATTTGAACAAATAATGCTCTACAAATTTTCAACTTTCATAACCGAAGCGCATAAAATGAGTCCCTAGTAGGGAGACTCGACATGGTTTTATTGACTTAGTGAAATATAATTTACGTGTTATCAAAAAAAAAATTTAAAATTTTATGAAACATCTTTTAAATTTTTAAAAGTAAATCTTATATTATAAATTTGCTAATAGAGATTTTATTTATAAAATATTATAATATTTTTCTAATTAGAACAAAGATTAGGTAACTTTAAAAAAATTAATAATATTTTCCTAAAAGAATTGGCAAACACTAAAAAAATTAACGAACTCAGACAGGTATGCAAGTAAAAATCAAACTTAATTTTAAAAACAAAAATGTTTACACAAACCCAAAGCGGTTCGGAATATTTAAAATTACTGTTTTTAATACATGAAAAACGTAATTTACTTTTGGATTCCACAATTTAGACCACCCATTAAAAAATATTTGAGAAGAACAAAGAATTAAATTATATGAACAAGTTGCAAGCCGGCTCGCCATTTAGATTATTAAAATTAGCATTAATATTTATGATTAGGGAGCTAATCTGTCTAAAAATATCTTTTTGATTGTTTTTCTATTAATGAGTTGATTAAAGTATTTTCGTGACAAACAGAAAGATTTATAATCCCTAATATGAAATATACACTTGTTTAAAAAATTCTGATTTTGAATTTTAATTTTTGGAATTTACGACTCAATGTTTTTGTGTTTATTTTTTTGTTAGGAATTTTTATCTGATCTTAATTTTTAATGTCATGTTTAACAGTTTTTGAAACAATTTAAAAATTTAATCCTAGTAAACTAAAACTCTTAAATAAAATAATAAAAAGTAAATTATAACATATGGATGGTATGAAAATTTGTTAATTCATGATACATCTGAAATTCAGAAGCAATTCAATTATCTCTTCTTAAATTAATATTTTATGCAGCTTAAAGAGCCAAAAAGCAAAATTTAAAAAATTGTGTAAAAGAGAACAGAAAATATCAATTTTTAAACAACAAATGAAAGCGAAAAAAATTATTTTGTAAATTACAAAAGTAACAGAACCCAAATAAATGTAATAAATTAAAATAGTAACTACTTAATAATGTGAGAACGACACTCAAACAAAAATAGAGATAAAATTAAAGAATTTAGAATAAAATAATATTCAACCAAATGTATTATAGAAAATGAAAGGATCACAGATTAGTCCGAGGAAAAAACGCCTAGCACCGGCGCATTTTTTTACGGTTCTCGTAGGAAACCCCATTAGTGTGTATGCTGAACAACATATCATTTACAACAAATCCATTGGTTTTCAATTTTTCAAAAAAAACATTTGGCGAATTAATAACTAATTTCTATTAATTGATTTAAAATGTTTAATCTTGTTCTTTTTTAAATTAAAATCTTTTTTCTATACTTTTTGCGGCGCTTATGTAAAGGGGTATGGAAATGCCCTTTTCTTATTTAATTCTTAAAACAATATGTTTAATTATGTTGATTATATAATTATCAATTTAGATTTAATTTTTTTTACAATAATTGCAACTAATTTATATTTTTGTGAAAGAGTATTAGAGCAGTAATTTTTGTTTTATTTTTTGCAATATACATATTAAATTTGTATCATTTTACATCTGGCGGGGAGCTTTGTCCATATTGTGTGCATTTGTATGCACACCCCAATGGTGCTCCCTAAAAATATTTTCTATACTTTTTAGCTTATTGATGTTAATTTTGAATAATTTGGTTTTTTATTAATTTGTTTTAAAATTTAATTAATTGTTAAATATTGAAAAAATAAAATAAATTTTAATTTTGTTTCTATGTGTATATCTATTTTAAATTTTATTCTAAACTGTTTGCTAGAGATGTTGTTGCCAACAGTAATTTTTAAAACCTGAAAATTCGAACATAAACGACAATGTTTATGATCACAAATTTAAAAACTCTAATTAAATGATAAATAAAATGCACGGGGGCATGTACATATAATTTGATGTTGTAATTGGTGGATATTGTTACATTTTTCTTCTTCTATTAAAAAATTTATTGCTTTATTTCAATCGTTTTAAAATTTAACTTGACGACTTAGATATTTAAAAAAATTGTAAATTGTTATTTAGTATTTAATTATTTCAGAATGTTTAAAAATCACCCTTAACTGTTTCACATTGACAATAATAAAATCTCCTGAGCAGAGCCAATGACGATGACGTTCGAACTCGCTCCCGAGCAGAGCCAATAATTTAAATCAACCAATAGTATTATTGTGAATCCAAAAAATTTTGTTTACCTACAATTCTGTCAATGATTTATTACTATATCTGCAGGATTATTATGAAAATTACAAAGCCTTTTTACAAAAAAAAATTCATATATTAAAAAATTAAATATCTAAACTTTCTAGTTCTTTAAAAAATGTTTAAATATATCGAATTTGCAACATTTATCAGTCCGGAAAAGTTAATCAACCGAACATTTTTGCACTTTCAATATTTAAAATCAAATATGCTTAAAAAAAGCTTTGAATTAAAAATTTTATTTAAAAAATGAAAAATGCAATTTCATCCACGATTACCTTAAAACGGTTGAACAGAGCGACGAACTACTTGATACGTTGATTAAAATAAGAGATTCAGTGTAGAGATAAATAGATTTGATGGATGGGGTTATTAATTAAAACAAACCACTATTTAAAATAACTTAAATTATTAAATAACTACAATTAAAAAAGGATAATTAAATCTAGTTTATATAATTAGGCCAGTGCTGCAATCAATTTACTAAATGCAGTAATAAAATAAATTACAATATTTATTATGTGAGGTTGTAAAATGAAAGCAACAAACAACTAAAAAAACAAAGCCAGTAGTAATCATGTAGCAACTTTTAATTATTACGATTTTAGTTCATAAAAATGATGATTCTTGCAATGGTCGCATTTAGTTGCCGGGCATGTCTGTCATCTTGGATGTATAAAGAATTACCCACAACGAATAAACATTATATTATATATATATTTTATTTTCAATTTCTGAGAAATATTTAATTATACTTTGTTGATTACCCTGTTATGTTTCAAAACAAAATTTGTTATTACAAAACCTTAAATTTGATTTAATATTTAAAAATTCAAGTAAAATTTAATTTGTCTAACATTTGCGTTAATAACTACAATAAGTAAAGTATTGCCTTTAATTATTCGTCAGGCAACACTAGCTCCATTTATCAAATTAAAAAAGTTTAATTTAATATAATTTTGTGTTATTTTTTGTTCTGAGAAAAATATACTATAATTATTAATACTTAAAAATTATTTAAATTAGCTAAAATTCACTAAGGTCTTAAATAATCAATCCTGCTGATGTAACTATTTGACCATATTATCGACAATAATGGTAGTTAAACATTAGGTGTTTAAAAATTTACACTATTACGGTAAAAGACACCGAGTAAATGATCAGCAATTAATGTATTATGCAAGACTTAATCCTGCCACTCGTTTTAAAATATTTAAAAAGTTAAAAAATATAAAACCTTGATTTATGTTATTATATGAAGATGATAAAACTATAAATAAAACTGTATCTTCAAGCTCTTAATTGCGACGAAACAGTTTCTCCTACAATAATTTTTTGTTTTAATAAATATTAAATATTTAATAAATACAAAATAAACACCAAACGACTGACTAACTGTAGCTGCATACTCTACTTTCATCAAAAATCATTTAACAAAAGATTATTCTGGCAGGCACGATGGCATCGCACTTACACACGATGGCGTTCCGCAATCGTAAAAAAATTTAATTAAATTTCATAATTCAAAAAATAAAAAAACATTTATGCGTAAGATAAAAAAAAGTAATAAAAGTATTTACTTAAAATTTAAAAGCACCCATAATTTTAATAAACATTATTGTTTTACCTAAATAGAAAGAGAAACAGAACTTATTTAAACTTACATATAGCAATAGTGTTATATTTATTAAATGCTAAACGCAGTGATATTTTTGTTACTACATACATAAAAGATTATTTAATATAAATAAAAGTTTATTATTTCTGAATAAAACAACAAATGATCCAACCAAAAATTGATGTCGATATCTGTATTTAATATTAAGTTAAAATCATTTTATTAATTTTGTTTATAAAATACAGAAATTTTATTATTTTTTGGATACATTTTTGCTATTCTTACAAACAGCGGCATTAAATAATATTAAATTTTTCGACACAATGAAATCAAATGTTTTAAAATATTTTATAAGTTTCTCTGATAAAATTATAAATAATATTTATTGAATTAAACTAGACGCCTGCGGGGGGTCCAACTGATTAGTGTATAGGGGGGCTTTGCCTGTTGCTACTGTTCCTAGGGTTTTAAAAAAAGTTTTTTTTTACTATTTTCAATGTGATTTTTCTATTAATTTGATTTATGAGCGTATGCTCTTGGCCGGACAAGCCCTAACAGAGGCCGGGGAAGCACTTTCCGCGCCCGGACAAACCCTCTCCAGGGCCTGGCAAGCCTTCTACTGGGCAGGGCAAGCTCTTTCCGATTTTTAAAATTCTTATTTTAACTGATTTTAGTTTGTTTAAATATCTTAAATTTTCTCTTGCCTTAACATTTCTCTAACAAAAATGTTCTATGGGTTGCATACAACTGCATAAAGACAAAAGTAAACGTTCTCTCTCTCTTGTTACGCTCGTATCTCTACCCTTATCTCTCCCTTTCCCATACTATTTCGTCTTCAAAATAATTAATTCATATCTCGATCAAATCTGATCAGAATAGCACGAATTTTTTTTTGTGTAGCTCAGTTTTTCAAGAACAATTTTATTATATAAATTTTATTTTAAAAAATTTAAAAATTTAAAATTTAAATTATTCGTTTTTTGGTCAAAAATGACAATTCTGTAACTTGATCAGTTTTGATCAAAACTCCACACTAGAAAATTGGCGGATTGAGTGAGGATTTTGTTTATTTTAAGACGGCCTTCAGTCTCAGTGTGAGAATAATTTTTATAATTATATTTATGTTTTAGGTTTTTAGTTATTGCCTACAATAACCTAAACAATCCTTTTTGAAATTTGAGATTCAATAAAAGTTAAAGATATACAAAAGCGATTGAAGGACCCATGTCAAAAATTAATTGATTTAATAATAAAATGTTGACACGCTCGAGCGTAAAATAATAAGTTAAATACAAAATTGGATATTTTAATTACCGTTTAATACTTAATTCTTCAGCGCTTCAACACAACAATTTTATTTAAATATTAAATTGACCCTTAATTAAATTAATTCTGCAACCAGTTTTTGGCAGAGTAATCTTTTGTTGAATATAAAAAAATAAAAATAATTGATTTATATAAAATTGAAAAAATAATATACCATATATGTAATTTTACAATCAAAATCAACGTAATCATGTGATATTAATATGTTTATACAAAATCTCTAAACGAAATATTAACGTGCAATCAACAGAAATTGAAGTAAACAAATGTTTATTGGAAAAAGTGTTAAGTATACAATTTATTTGTTTTTTTAAATGCTAAGGCAATACGAATTATTGTCGCGTTGAGTCATCATTGTTATGCCTTTCTGCACGAAATTGGAAGTTTTCACTCTAAATAAATACATAAATCTCATAAAGGTTTAAATACCGTTATGGGCATCTGGTATGAAATAAAATAAAACGAAAAATAAAATAATATATTATATTTGATTTAAAATTATGTTATTAAAAATGAAATAAAATCTTCAAAGCATTAAAATATATATCACAAATAGTCGCTAAGGCGAGCGCGTGCATCTGCATTTCCTATTTTGGTTCTGCACACCAACTTAGTGTACATAAAGGTTCACTAATTGACCATTTTAGATTGATCCGCCTCATAAAATAATAATTTTAAGCAAAAATTTTTTAACCCAGACAACACCAGAAGCATTCGAAGCGGAAAAGATAAACAAAAATAAAATAACAAAATATGATAAATAAAAAATAACAGAAATAAATTTAAAATAACATTGGCAACCCGTTAGAAATGACTAAAATAATCTTAAAGCTATAAATTGGGCAAACAAAACTATGTTCTATTAAAATGGTATTGAAAAATTGTAAAATATGAATAAAATAAAATAGGGCACCAAGTGCCGTCAAGGAAGCGACTCTGAATTAGTAATTTATCGTATTTATTTCACTGTAGCTTAATAAGACCTTTCGCTTTGGAATATTGTAGTTTTTAGACCAATCTTCTTAACAAATTCGTTAAAAGCCTCTCGGCACCGTCGGGCTCCTCCTATTCCTAAAAATTGCCGTATTTTAAAATTTTTGTTGCAAGTCTTTTAACAAATTGAGTCAAAAATTCAAAATTTTCTCGGTGGCGCCTATCGACCGCCAACACCTCCCCCCCCCCCCCCCCCCCCCCCCTCCCCCTACTAAAGCAGAATTCGTAACAAAAAATTGCATTTTTGATTGAAAAATCGGCAAAATTTTGAAATTTGTTGCCCTTGGATTTCGCCAATAAGATAGAAAAACAACTTTTTTAAATCAAAAATGCAAAAAATTTCATTAAAAAAAATTTCGGATTTTGGGTTTCAGATATTTCGGAAATACCGGGATTTTTGGCTTTTTGGATTTCGTATTTAAAATCGTTTAGAATTTTTAGGATTTCGGAATTTCGGATTTCGGGTTTCGGGTTTTATTTTCCGGTTTTGCACATCCCTGGTACCGAGTACAATTTTACACATATTTTGTTTGCCAAACAAATCAATATCTTCTGGCATTCTCCTTGCGAGTCAGGGCGAAACGTTAAATTCCATTAAGCATTTTAATCTGCTTGAATCGTTAATTATAGTATTAATTTATTAGATTTATTTCTTTTTTGTTATAATTGATATTAATATGTATTCATGACTTAAAAACCTAAATTTATTTTTTATTTTTCTGTTTACTGCTTTATAACATTTCTTTTTAGAATTCTTAAAAGACAAAAATAGCTGGCTAGAGTGTTCCGATTGGACTGGGGAAGTAAAGATAGACAACGTCATAAAATTAAAGTAGGGAACCTTTGTTAAAATTATAATAAAACTAGACGCCTGCGGGGGGCTTTGCTTTTTTGAGTGTGGGAGGCTGTTTCTAGGTGATTAGGGTTGTAAACAAAAATAAAATTTCATAAAATTTTTTTGAAATTTTTTTTTTTTATGAGACTGTTGGCTTCCTTTTCAGCGCTGTGCTGATAAGTACTCACGCCTCGCACCACGTGAAGGTCGTCTCTTTTTAGCGAGGCAACCCTCCCCTGTGCTTTGTGAAAGACACAGGCTCATCGGGCAAAATATTTAAAATGGGTTTTAACATGTTCAAAAAAACAAATGTCTAATACTAAAATTTTATACAATAAAATGAGCCGAAAGCATATATGTGCGGAAACAAAAGAGCTAGTGGAATTGATAAATATAGTGGAAAAAGAACAAAAAAAATTAAAAATAGAGAACGAAATACATCTAAAATAACGAAGGGCGGTTAGTTGAAGAAAAAGAGGAAAAAATAGAGGAGGAAATATGGAAATAAAAAATTATATATAAACGAAATAAAATAACAAAAAAACGAAAGTTGAGCAGACATAGAAAAGTAGGGTAATGAAAATAGAAAAAGTACCATTTAAATGGTGAAGAATGGCAACATGGGGCAACAAAGCGCGAAATGTAATCGAACAGCAAATACAAATAGATACATTATTCTCCAATAACATTTTTTTCTCCTAAAAATATTTCCTGCAAACTTGTCGCTCCTTATAGATGGACTTCAGCTCGGCAGTTGGGACAGGTGGCGCTCGTTTTCAACCACTTCTTTAAACACGACGTGTGGAAGTTGCTGTGGCCACAGAGAAGCGTTGTTATTGCATTGTTGGCGCGAATCTCCAGCTTACAAATGCAGCATTCACCCAATGGTTGGCCTGCTATATTGTATGGCAGGCGCTTCAGCTGTGCGCGGGAAAGACCAGCTGTGGCAGACTCGAAGGCATCCAAGCTCTGCTCTTGAACAGTCTCTGTTGATGAACCTTGATCTATAAAGAGCAGTGGTCAAGTACGTTATGGACCAAAGAACCTTTGGCCTTTGAAGCAGGCGACTGCGGTGGAGAAGGGCGCGCGGTAGAAGCGTTTGGTGCTACAAATGAGTGAGGCAAGTTGAAAAAAGATTAAGAAGTTTGTAAAAATCTACCAGAGAAGGACGTTGGGGCCGGGGACGCACGTAATTGCGGCGCCCACAACTGTGTGATGTGCCCGCGTCGCTGTTGAAGCTTTTCACGACGCTGCTCTGCTTCCAGCTGCAGTTGTTCAGCTGCTTGTCGTTCCCGCACACATTGCTGCGCCTCTTCTGCTTGCTGAAGTTGTCTCCTCCCCTCTGCTGCCATCATTTCGCTCCAGCGCTTTTTTTTCTCTGCTTTTTCCCGTTGTTGACGTTCAAACGCAGGCAGGCGAGGGGGGCTGGTCTTGGAAGGACGACCTCTTTTCTTCTCAGGCGACATAAGCTTAAAATCAAAATATTTTTTAGAAGAAACAAAGAATTGGTTTATTACATTTTCCATGTCTTCGGCAAGCATGCTCATCTGGCCGCTAGCGCGCTCACCGCTCATTCTGACCACACTCGTAGACATTCGCTGATGTTCTGGCGATTGTTGTTGTCTCGCCACTTCAACTCTGAGCAGAGGCGACAGTTGTTGTGCTGCACTCGTGGACGGGCTGAGATGGCGCGCGTCTTCTGTTGCCGACCACTGATGAGCAGGGACAGCGTTGAGCCGGTCGAAACCGGTGGAGGTGCGCTGACGGCGGTAGGACTGCAAAAACAAAAACAGTAAAGAGGAAACCCTTTGATAAATAAAAAGAATTTTACCGTGTGTACAGCATCGAAATGGTTCTGCCTCCGCCGTATGATGATGGGATTTTGGACTTCGAGCGGCCCATTTTGCTGATGCACCACTTGCATTTCTCCGCGGCGCACAAAACGTGGCGCCCGCAAAATCGCTAGGAAGTCGTTATGCGTCAGTCGTTCGATGCGCTTTATAAAGCAAAAAAGATTGAAGGATGGAGAGTGAAATCCTTACATATTGTTGGAAGCCTGGCATCAGAATGTATAGGTCCCGTAGTTGATGGCGAGCGGTGGCATCGATGATGTCGTCGAGCACATAGATGTTGCGGCCAAGGACATCAGCAGCGTACAGCCCTTCGAAATTGGCATTTGCCCAAGCGGCTGGGTCGTTTGCCGCCGGATAAAAAATTCGTTGGGCATAGGTCGAGATGTTGTCGATGCCAGCGCGCTCAAAATGTTGTCGCAGCTGATAGTCCGGGTCATCTGCTGGCAAGTCAGCGGCGGGAAAGACGGCATAATGCATCCGCACACGCTCTTCTTCGGGTGCAAGGTTGTAATGCTGCTGTATGGATCGGGCCACTGCACGTCTCAAGCTCCTTTGAGCAGCTTCCTGCGTCAGCGCGTCACATTCGCTCAGTTCCGTTTCGCCGTTGTCGTAGCCAAAGAGATGACGAACAATGGCGCTAAAACATAATGTTTGCAGTGCTTAAAGTAAGAACATTTTTACCGGTAAAAACAGTCGCCATCTCCCAACACATCTTCGTAGTAGAGATTCCGGTCGATGTGTATTCTGCGGCTGAGTTGTTGCACTGCCGGGTGAAGGACGACGGACGTAGTCGGCGGTAGATCAGGAAAGATCTGCTGCCCCAAAGGTAGAGACGGGGAAGGAACTTGGCAACGTCCTAGCTGTCGTTGTGGTCGTTGGTCGTCATCGTTGTCATTGCTCGAGTCATCCGAGTGTTCGTTGCTGGTTGGTTCAAATGGAGATGGGCGTGGCGCAGACAGAGCACTGAGGCCATGTTGTGGATGAGGAAGCGCCGCAGTCTGGGATAAAATAGAGATAATAGGCAAAAAAAGTGTTCATTACAGGGCTTACATATTGGCGGGCCTCTTCAATGTCCTCCTTGTCCACAACTGCTTGCACGACCCAGTTCTGAACACAGTTGGAGCTGCGTGCGCTGGTCAAAACGCGAATGTCGCCACTGGTCCGAACACGAGACATGGCCACGTAGAATTGGCCATGGGCAAAACACTGTGACGATGACAGATGGACACCGACGCGCGCAAGAGTCTGGCCTTTAAAACAAAATTGTCTTAATTATATGGGAATAATTTAGATCCCAGAAAGATTGCAAACAAATGTCTGAAAAAACTGAGTATTATGTTGGCTTTTTCCCTCTTTGAAAAATGGAACACAAATGATTTTTAACTTTTTTGATCCCAAATTATACATAAATACAAGAAATATTTCGAATTTCGACAAAATAAATTTAAAAATTTGGTTCTATTTGACCCAAGCCACTAATAAACTTGCCTTGCGCTTTGTGTGTTGTAATCACAAAGCCTGGGCGAAGCGGAAACTGTAAGCGAGTCCACTTCACAGCGCCGTGACGAGTTGCCTCTCTTCCTCTGCCCCCAAAGCGGAAACGATGTCGGTACAACTTGAACTCTGTGCCGGCTCGGGGCCCCTGAATGTAGCGGCAAGTGATGATGTTGTCTCCCAGGGCGAGAATCTGCACGCGGGTGCCATTGCAGAGGCCGTGAGCGACGCTGATGTTTTTAATGACCATCATTACAGCGCCGACTTTGAGTTGCAGGCTGTGTTCAGGCATTCCCGGCGGTGTTTTGCCGTAGATGTTTTCGATGTAGCGCTCCGCCACATTTAATGCCAGCACATCCATTGGGCTGTCAGGGTCCACAGTATCAACGGAGATGTAGGTGTGCTCCGACTGATGCACAGGAGTTGGCATTGCGTTGGAGATGCGCGTCTGAATTAGAGGTTGGGACTATTTTTAAGAAAGAATAAGGAAAAAATTTATTCTAACCATAAGTTCAGCGTTCAGCTTAAAGGTGTCCTTGTTCAGAGGACAGAGGATGGCGGCGCCACGAAGCTGCTCAATGTTAGCCAGAGGATCCTTGAGCGCGTCACCAAACACAAACTCAATCAGCGCTTCCTCAGAGCTGAGGCAAAGTGCTGGGCTGAGTTGTACGTACGGCCTGTGTCTGTCGTCCGCTGCGGCAGTTCGAACGGTTACGCCAGTGCCCCAAGTCTTGAGTGTGCGCCTGTAGTCTTCCTGGTTGCCGGCAACTCGCATGTTGACGGTCAAACGATGGATGTTGACCAGCCCGTTCGTAAACCATGCCGTTGTTTTGACCGACATCCAGTATGACTTGTTGACGTTGTCCAACCCGAGCGCACCAGAGCTCTCTGCAACCGGCAGTAGCTGCTTCCAGTCTCCGCCAAAAACGACGATCTTACAAGAAGGAAATAATGGATAAAAGTTTTGTATTTGCAGCTGCCCACCTTTCCTGCAAAGTGCTTCTTATGGTTCGCCATATCAATTGAACGCAACAATTTGTCGACGTAGTTAATGACATTCTTGTCAGCAATGCTGATTTCGTCAATGACGAGAAGCTCAAGTGCCCGAAGCACTTTGGCAGGGTCGCTTTCGTAGTCGATCATTGGCAAGGTGTCGTCTTCAATGTCAAGCGGAATGCGCAACTTAGAGTGCAGAGTGGCTCCGTCAAAAAGTAGTTCAGCTGCAATGCCAGTTGAAGCTGTCGCCATAAGTCGACACCCCATTTTTGCCTTCAGCCTCGCAATAAGCGCCTGGGATAGAAAGAATTTGTGTGGGAAAAAGAGAGAAATTAAAAAACTGACATTGTAGGCAAATGTCTTGCCCGTTCCGCCGTCTCCGGTCAGCATGAACAACTGCTTTGTTGGCTCCAACGTCCCGTTCCGTCGCTGAAGAACAGATGAACAAACAGCATCAAGGAAGGCGCGTTGTCTGTCATTCAGCTGAGCACTGAACTCCGCATCTTTGGCTGCGTACTGTGCAGTTGTCATTGGCCCATCTGTTGCAGAGTCGTTCTGTGCATTGTCTCCTTGCATGAGCTGAGCCCACATCCGGTCGCCATAGTCGCCAGCATTGAACTCGGCCTTTAAAATTAAATGTGCAAGGAGCGAGGGAATTATGGTAACCACCTCAATGATGTCTTCAGTTGGCATAATAAAGCCCACAGGCGCCGGAAGGCCCAAGCGTTCGCAGCAGCTGTTGAAGTTACCAGGAACAACACCATGGAGCCTGAAGACCAATTCCATGCGAAACAGCACGTACTGTCTAACTGCTTCAAGGCCATGTAGAAGCATCGTACGTGGAGTCAGAAAGCGCCTTGGATCCAGAAGCACTCGGTCGAGGATTGAAGACGCATCCAAAATGGCGGAGTTTGCGAAGAGTACAGCCGTCCAATTGAGGCGCCGGCGAAAGGTTGGCAGTCCAGAAAGTGCTTCCAATATGGTGTTGACCCATATTGACGAATCCTCAAGGAGCCCGATTGCTCTGGCTGCTTCAACGAAAGTTGCATGCCCATCATACAAAGCGTCCCACCCGGTTGGTCCACGGACGTGCAACAACAGCATTCGCAGCGCCTTAACCATTTTGGTAAAAAAGAAAATACAAGCCAATTATTTTCTAACCTGATGTTCAGGGTTGCCGGCAGAAGCCGCCTCCAGCATAGCCAAGTGGTTTTTGCGTTGTTGGGCACGCTGTTTCCACTTGTTTGCTTGTCGATCATACCAATAAGCATTGCAGATGGTGAGGAAAGTGTGCTGTTGTGCATGGTCAGGCCCAATGGTGCTGTTCAGCGTGAAATATGCGGTCAGTGGAGTTTGTTGGTCCTGTTCAGCGGCAATGCGCTCTCGCTCTTCCTCTGCACGTTCTTCTTCTCGGCCGACAAGAACGACAATGCGGTTTTGGCCGGGCAGATGGAACCGCTGATGTTGGACCTGATGTAGGTGTATTTAATAAGGAGTTCAAATGAAATTAAATCGGTGAATAATATTTAAAAACAAACATCCACCTGATGGGATTTGCGCACAATTTTGTTGCCCCAAATGCTCAACACAGCTTCGTTCGGCGTCTGATATCGGGCCATTCGAATCTGCCGAAATTCGTCGTAGTTGACCACAACAGGGCCGGTGGAAGTGGCGTTGTCGTTGACGATTTGGACAAATGCCATTTGACAGCCTTTCATCACGTACTTGAGCACATACTTGATGCAGGCGTCGCCCTGGATCCACTCCACATTGATACTTTAAAAAGGAGGGGAGGTAGTAGAATTTATTATGCAACCAATGTAACAAAAAATGAAAAGTTGGTAACTAAGCAAGGGAAAAAATGAAAACATACTGAGAGCGAAATTTGAGCGCAAGAAAACGGTTGTGTGGCACAACATAGCGATTGTCCTTGCCGCTCACAGGGCAGGAATAGCGCTCAGGATTCAGAAGTCGTTCGGCCTCGGAGGCAGCGGGCGGGCGCCGGCGATACTGAACCCCAATAACTCGATCGTCGACAACAGTTTGTTCGGCAAAGGGACGCTATAAATATGAAAATAAAATGGTTTTATTTACATTAGTACCCAGGGGCTCATTTTCTTTATTTCTCAGATATGCTTTTGTTTGCAGGGAGCCAGGCTTAGCAATGAACATGCCCTTAGTCATAAATTTGCACTAATTTGAAGCCTTATTATTTTTTAGGTAAAGACTAAATTTCTTTAAAGTTTCTTATTTTGGATAAAATAGTTTTAAATTGGTGAATTCTTCACTATTTAATTCATTTGGTTTGACATTTTTTTTTGTATTTTTTCCCAAAACATTAAACGATTTGTGTTATTCTGCTTAAAAGTAACTTGCCGGAAAATGTTTGGAGCATTTCCCATCGGCGAGACAGTAACGTGACGAACATGTGTGATACATGTTGTCGAGTATGAAACGGCGAAACAGTCGTTGAAGCATTGCCGCACGGCTGTTGTCTTCCGCATGTGGCAATTCGGGAATCTCGGCGCATATGTACTCGTCGATGTAGTCTTCAACGCTCAGCTGCATTTTGGCGAAGTCCAGGATGAGGCAGAGATGAATGTGTGGAAGACCCCTGAGGGAACAATTTGTCAGGTAGGAACATAAACAATGGGAAAAATTTTGCTCACCTTTCTTGGTGTTCGACACTGTAGAACCACGCTTTGACTGGGCCCATCACCTGCCGCTGAACAATGTCCTTCAGAAACTCCTTCGATTTGTCGATGAAGAGTCTGTCGGAGATGTCTGGGCGGTTGTACCAGTTTTGTCCTTCCCATAGCATCGTCTCAAACTCTTTTGCTGCACTGTTCATCGTGAAGGTGATGAGCAAGTGGGGAGCACCAAGTTGTCTGCAGAGGGCCATTGCATCGGCAAACTGGAGCTGGTAGTAGGCTCGAGAACCGCGAAGAGTCCGTGGGGCAAGGAAAATGCGGCCCAGCTGCGCTCGCGCACCCAATGGCTGCCCTTGCGGATCTGTAATGACCGAAATAAAAATAGAGAAAAGAAAAAAGGTAACCAAGTTGCTTGCGTGCTTCTCGTTCGAAGTGCTGCACCAAATGAGCTGGGAGGATTGAACGTTGCTCCGGCCGGTATCTTTTGATGTTGGCGAACTTGTCCCGGTCGATGCGGTTGTTAAGCAGACACACAAAAAACTCGGCCAGTCGTCGAGCCCACCAAAGCCAATGAGGGTCGCGCCAATGGTTGCGTTGTTGACGTCCTGCATTGCGAGGAGGAGCACGGAGCTGCATCATGTATCGAGCCGCTTGTGATCTCGATACATGATGAAGTTTCTTCGGTTCTGCTTCGAGTAAGAGTTGTTCGCCTTCGCCATCGTCGTCAGGTTCCGCCAGAATGTCTTCTTCTTCATCTGCATAGGGATTAGACTGGCAGGCAGCATCTTCTTCAGGCATGGTAACAAATGATGGTTGTTGTTCAACATCTTGCTGAGAGTGGTGTTGTGGTAGAGTTGTGGATGACTCAAGCTTCTCCAACGGGATGGATGGTTTCCACACACTTCCTCCACACGGGAAGAGAAGCGGGCAAATGGCTCCATCGATCCAGTTGTCCCACCATGGAAGAACTGTCAGTGCGCCGCTTTTTGTCTTTAGCATGACTCCTTGCTCAGCAGCGGGTGGAAGGCCGTCGTCGCCGTCCACAAAGAAGAGCTGTAAAAGAGGGTAAGCTATGAAAAATGTTAGCATTCCACCTGAGCGAGTTGATCAACGGACTCGGGTAGCTGAAGTTGATGCGGGTGGATGTTATGGACTTCCGCAAGATTTTGCTGCATCACTTCCCCGCGGGTCAAAAGTCGAATGCGAAGGGTGTCTACGGGAGGGCCTTCGCCTTGGGCCTGCTGTTGTTGTGCATCGTCATAAACGCGCTTCAGATGGAAGTAAAGACCAGAAAGGGGATGACCAATCAGCGGATGGGCAAGTAAGCGATGCAGCAGTTCCAAAAGTTCTGCCTACAATAAAAGAGTAGAGAATTAAAGTGAAAGAAAGAGACTCACATCCAATTGAAGGCCAGCAGCTAAGTTACGCCGCTTTCGGAGTTCAATGGCGTCGTCTGGATTTAAGGTCCACACTTGACCGCAGAGTTCTTCGCGCGTCGAACCATCAGAATTTCTTGGAGGGTTGAGGCCGCTCAGTCGGTAGGTGACCATGCCATTCATTTTCACTGGCTGGTAGCCGCCTGGGACCGGTTTTTGCTCCGTTGTCGCTGTCCCGAATGCCAGTTCGTGGTTGAAGCGTGCCACCATCTTGATGAATTTGTTGGAAAGGGGATGACGGCCCATTATCAGATCGTTGAGAAGGCAGTCCAGGAGCTTCGAGTTGTCGTCAAGCTCGATGTGCGCTTCCTCATCAGTTTGAAGCCGCTGAGCAGGGCGAAGAAACGGGCGCTGCAGCTCATAAAAGTGCCGTTCCATCTTGACTTGTCCCTTGGCACAACATTTGGAAAACGCTGCAGGGCCAGTAGCCTCGCTCTTCAGCAAAAGTGCAGCACAATGAGGGCAGCGATAGATCGTGTTGTCTCCAAACTATAAAAGGGGATGAATGACAACAACAAAAGATATTTATCACCGGCACAAGAGTGTTGTAGTATCTTGGGCTATGGTTGGCAGATAGAGATGCACAAAAGCCAGGGTGCGCGTTGTTTTTGCAAACACAGCTTATTGGAACGTCCGGCCAGCGTTCCAATGAAGATGACGAATAGCGATGTGGAGCTTTTCGTTGCCGAATGGGACGAATACTTGGCGGCGGCATCAGAATGTTGTCTTCCTCCTCGGCGATAACAGAGTTTTCTTCGGACGCACAATGGGGGGCTACACTTAGACCGTCGGCGTCATACTGGATCAGGTTGACTACTATAGAGTTGAGAAATGCAAAGAGTAAAAAAAAAACTAAAACTTTTTTTAAAACGGCCGTTTTGTGCTGAACGCGCACGCGGTGTACGTTTAGCAATTAATGTTGCTATAGACGTGGCTGGGCTTGAAATAGAAGCTTGTTGCTCTACACCATTTCCACTTGTAGTTGCCGTAGTAGAAATGAAGGAGCTTGGCACTGAAGAAGGCGCAATAGCTTAAATAAAAAGTACAGTTTTGCACGTTTAACCATTAAAGAACTTACAAAGTCTTGGCCGGCCTCCCGTTGAGCCAGCGTCCCTGCTGTGGACAGTGCGTCGTCCAACCTTTTGACCGGTGGAACTCAGAGATGGGGAAGGAGTCAAGTTGGTCGCGCCTACTGTAAATAAAAAAAATGAAGGAAAATCAGATTGAAAGATTTAAAAGTAAACGGACCCAAGCGTTTTTGTTGCATTTTAGCTTTCTTGGCCTCGCGTTTTGCACGGTCACGTGATACGCCTCCGCCACGTAACTTGCTTGTTTGCTGTAAAAAATTGTGTACAATTTAAGAACGAATGATTACGCACACCTTATCAGGAAAATAGCCGATCGGATAGCTCACAGGCTTAGAAGTTGCGCCAGCTGGCAGAAGTACAGCCTCAAATAAGAAAGGATAAAATAAGACAAAAAGGTTAAGTCTACAGGAGCACCTTGCCCTTAATCATAGTCAGCCATGGGCTGGAGTGCTTGTGAGGCGCTATTCGGTTCGTCGCTGCTGTGCTCCGAGCCAACTGCTTCTGCTTGTTCTGCTTGACCTTAGAGGAAAATATGGGGATGAATTGGTTTAATGTAATTTATTGAGTAGCTACTAAAAAACAAAAGCAAAAACAAACAGGAGCTAAGCCCACTGGTCCATTGCTGAGCGTCCAGCTCGATATAGGGCCGCTGCATGAATCCCATTTTGCGCGCGCACGATTGTTTCGCGTCGCAAAAGCCGTCTTCGTGAACCACGCATTGTCGCTTAAAAACAAAAACGGCGAATGCAAAAAAAAAAGAATTATTACAAGCCGTTGGGATCCCATTCCGACTTTGTGACCCATTTGCTGCTGAATGTTTCTTTCGGAAGCTCCACTGCCTGCCATCCGTCGCCACATGTAGAGTCCCAGGCTGGTATTTTGATTGGCTGCTGACATTTGACAACTTGCGCCAATCTGCCACACTCCTGCAGCTCGTTGACCATGTTCCTAAGAAGCGACACATGGCCAACCGCATTGCCTTCCGTTTGAATGCGGCTTAGCAGAAGATTACGGCGTGCGCAATCAGCGTGCCAAACGCGACCCTTTAATGTAAAAAAAGATGATGCAAATTAAAAAAATAATTTGTATTCAAACTTTATAAATTTTAAAATAATATTTTTTCAAAAGCATTATTTGTTCCGAATATAATTTCTATATAAACACAAACAGTGATCGGGTTGTCAAAGACTGACAGGTCAATGTTCTGCGCCAAGGTCGGTATTTTAGTTGGAGGCACAGGTATACGTTCAGGCGAACAATAAAGAAGGCGCGGCATTGATAATAGAGGAAAAGAGTTATTATGGGAAATTTCAAGGTAATCTGTAAATTTAAATTAAAAGAACAACAAATAGAAAAGGAAAGATAACGCATATGAATATGATTGAAAAGCAGGGGTGGACACGGACCTATTTACAGGCGATTAAAAAAGGATCTTTCAACTGGACGCATGACATTTAACCGCCCCTCCACCAGAAAAAACATTATAATTTATTTAAATTAAATTTCAAAAAATTCAAATTCACTAAAATTTAATCAGTAGGGCTGTTCGAGACTTGAAATTTACCGAAATTGAGAGTCAAGGCTCAGGCCGAGAAAAACCGAGACGCGAGACCGATCGAGAGCGACCCCGAGACTCCAGACCGAGGTCGCGACCTAAAAACCCGCAAAAATTTTTCGGTTCGAGAGCATGTGGCTATAAAATTTGGAAAAATCACCATTTTAAAATTAAAAATTTAAGCATTGAGACATACAATAATTAGATCGAACTTGTGCAAAACCTAACAAATTTTCTAAAATTTGATGGCTTTGTTTATTTTTAAATCTTTCAAGCTCAGAACCCTGTAAACCGAGACCGAGACTCTCGAACAACCCTCATAATTCTTGAGTCGAGAACCGAGTTCGAGACTCTCGAACAGCACTATTAATTAGGCACGGGATGATTAATTTTGAACTTGTTTAAAAAATTAAATTTTAAAATTACAATTAATATATAATTAGCTTCGGCATAAAATTAGGCCTAACAAAAAAGTTTGATCAGACCTGAGCAAAGTACGGTATGCTGAATTGTTAAGAAAATTTAAAAAATAAATTTTCAATTTGAAATTTATAGAATTTATATATAATTAAAAGAGGCTTAAAAAGATAATGTCAACCAAAAAATGTTAACTCCTTTTTGCCCAGAGCTGATCAACATATAATGATCAATTTTGAGGATTTAGAAAAATGAGAATTTTAAAAATAATTATACGGAAAGGGATTTTATTCCAATTAAAAGGTGCACTTTGCATATCACCAATTATATTGGTAATAATGTAAACGCCCTTCTTCACGACAACGCCTTCAATAAATAAAAAATTTTTAATGGATTTAAAGGAAAACTTACTTTTTACAAAGGTACCAGTTTTATAAGTTTTGTTAAATAATTGGAACATTTTATTTCTAAATTAAAGATTTGGTGCACTGATTACGATTCGTTAATAGAAAATAAAATTAGAAAATTTAAATGATTTTTGAAGCAGTTTCAATTTTTGAAAACGAATTTTAAACTTATTCAGATACTTTTACCATTAAAAAAATAAATTTTGCTTATGAACCCCGGGGTTTGGACACATTTTTTGCAATTTTGTCTTAACATGTTAGGCGCAAATCTTCAGATCTTTCCAAGTGCACGAAAAATTGAATTTTTTTTTGAATTTTTTCTTGCCATGATCTCTCCAAAAATGTAAAATGCCTGATTGGTATTTTACCATCAAAAAATAGTTTTACTTTGAACACCGGAGTTTGTAACCCTTTTTGCATTGTTTCCTCACCAGTTTAGATTGGGATTTTGGATTAATAAAAGAACGCTTTTTTGAATTTTATTTAAAAAGTTAAAAAATCAATATTTTAGGCATTTTACAGGAAAAGAATTAAGAACAATACGCCAAAAACGAACAATGTCGCAGTAAAACCCAAAAAAACCTTTTAATCAAATTTTGCCCCTTTTTTGGGGGGGGGGGGGGTAGTCTAATTTTGGGATTAAAATTAACTGTATTAAAATGATTCATGAATAGTCAATAAAAAGTATCATTTATTTAAAGTAAGTTATTATAAAGAAACCGCCTTTTATGGCCAAAAAGAGTTGTTCTGTAAATTTGGCAATCTATTTTTACCTAATTTTGTGTTGGATGACTTTTAGAACACCAAAAAAGGGCAATTTAGGCCACACAAATGGTTTCCAAAATTTGCAAAAAATTGTTACAAACGTAATACTGTTCGAAGCCCCTCAATTCAGCATTCCAAAAGTGGCCAAAATATTTTGAATCTCTTAAGGGTCCTAAATTCTAAGCTTAATAATATTTGTGATAGTTTTTAAAAAATAGCCAAAACCTTTAAAATTTCAAAATAGTTCACCCGTTTTAAAAGGCAATATAAATAACCCACGGCTTTAAAAAGGGAGACAGAATTTAAAATAACCCTTTAATTAAAAACGATTTCAAGGGGGTTATATTGCCTTCCAAAAATTTCAAACTGGCGTCTAAAGGTTAGGAAAAATGCCAAAAAGGTCCCAAAATCCGGTGTCCATTTTTTTTGAAAGATGTTGTAGGAAAAAGTAAAAATTCGAATTTTATTGCCTTCCAAAAATTTCAAATTGTCGTCTAAAGGTTAGGAAAAATGCCAAAAAGGTCCCAAAATCCGGTGTCCATTTTTTTTGTAAGATGTTGGAGGAAAAAGTAAAAATTAGAATTTTATTGCCTTCCAAAAATTTCAAATTGTCGTCTAAAGGTTAGGAAAAATGCCAAAAAGGTCCCAAAATCCGGTGTCCATTTTTTTTGTAAGATGTTGGAGGAAAAAGTAAAAATTCGAATTTTATTGCCTTCCAAAAATTTCAAATTGTCGTCTAAAGGTTAGGAAAAATGCCAAAAAGGTCCCAAAATCCGGTGTCCATTTTTTTTGTAAGATGTTGGTGGAAAAAGTAAAAATTCAAATTATTGCCTTCCAAAAATCTCAAATTGGCGTCTAAAGGTTAGGAAAAATGCCAAAAAAGTCCCAAAATCCGGTGTCCATTTTTTTTGTAAGATGTTGGAGGAAAAAGTAAAAATTAGAATTTTATTGCCTTCCAAAAATTTCAAATTGGCGTCTAAAGGTTAGGAAAAATGCCAAAAAGGTCCCAAAATCCGGTGTCCATTTTTTTTGTAAGATGTTGGAGGAAAAAGTAAAAATTAGAATTTTATTGCCTTCCAAAAATTTCAAATTGGCGTCTAAAGGTTAGGAAAAATGCCAAAAAGGTCCCAAAATCCGGTGTCCATTTTTTTTGTAAGATGTTGGAGGAAAAAGTAAAAATTAGAATTTTATTGCCTTCCAAAAATTTCAAATTGGCGTCTAAAGGTTAGGAAAAATGCCAAAAAGGTCCCAAAATCCGGTGTCCATTTTTTTTGTAAGATGTTGGAGGAAAAAGTAAAAATTAGAATTTTATTGCCTTCCAAAAATCTCAAATTGGCGTCTAAAGGTTAGGAAAAATGCCAAAATAGTCCCAAAATCCGGTGTCCATTTTTTTTGTAAGATGTTGGAGGAAAAAGTAAAAATTAGAATTTTATTGCCTTCCAAAAATTTCAAATTGGCGTCTAAAGGTTAGGAAAAATGCCAAAAAGGTCCCAAAATCCGGTGTCCATTTTTTTTGTAAGATGTTGGAGGAAAAAGTAAAAATTAGAATTTTATTGCCTTCCAAAAATCTCAAATTGGCGTCTAAAGGTTAGGAAAAATGCCAAAATAGTCCCAAAATCCGGTGTCCATTTTTTTTGTAAGATGTTGGAGGAAAAAGTAAAAATTCGAATTTTATTGCCTTCCAAAAATTTCAAATTGTCGTCTAAAGGTTAGGAAAAATGCCAAAAAGGTCCCAAAATCCGGTGTCCATTTTTTTTGTAAGATGTTGGAGGAAAAAGTAAAAATTCGAATTTTATTGCCTTCCAAAAATTTCATATTGCCTGTCTCAAGGTTAGGAAAAATGCCAAAAAAGTCCCAAAATCCGGTGTCCATTTTTTTTGTAAGATGTTGGAGGAAAAAGTAAAAATTAGAATTTTATTGCCTTCCAAAAATCTCAAATTGGCGTCTAAAGGTTAGGAAAAATGCCAAAAAGGTCCCAAAATCCGGTGTCCATTTTTTTTGTAAGATGTTGGAGGAAAAAGTAAAAATTAGAATTTTATTGCCTTCCAAAAATTTCAAATTGGCGTCTAAAGGTTAGGAAAAATGCCAAAAAGGTCCCAAAATCCGGTGTCCATTTTTTTTGTAAGATGTTGGTGGAAAAAGTAAAAATTCAAATTATTGCCTTCCAAAAATCTCAAATTGGCGTCTAAAGGTTAGGAAAAATGCCAAAAAAGTCCCAAAATCCGGTGTCCATTTTTTTTGTAAGATGTTGGAGGAAAAAGTAAAAATTAGAATTTTATTGCCTTCCAAAAATTTCAAATTGGCGTCTAAAGGTTAGGAAAAATGCCAAAAAGGTCCCAAAATCCGGTGTCCATTTTTTTTGTAAGATGTTGGTGGAAAAAGTAAAAATTCAAATTATTGCCTTCCAAAAATCTCAAATTGGCGTCTAAAGGTTAGGAAAAATGCCAAAAAAGTCCCAAAATCCGGTGTCCATTTTTTTTGTAAGATGTTGGAGGAAAAAGTAAAAATTAGAATTTTATTGCCTTCCAAAAATTTCAAATTGGCGTCTAAAGGTTAGGAAAAATGCCAAAAAGGTCCCAAAATCCGGTGTCCATTTTTTTTGTAAGATGTTGGAGGAAAAAGTAAAAATTAGAATTTTATTGCCTTCCAAAAATCTCAAATTGGCGTCTAAAGGTTAGGAAAAATGCCAAAATAGTCCCAAAATCCGGTGTCCATTTTTTTTGTAAGATGTTGGAGGAAAAAGTAAAAATTCGAATTTTATTGCCTTCCAAAAATTTCAAATTGTCGTCTAAAGGTTAGGAAAAATGCCAAAAAGGTCCCAAAATCCGGTGTCCATTTTTTTTGTAAGATGTTGGAGGAAAAAGTAAAAATTCGAATTTTATTGCCTTCCAAAAATTTCATATTGCCTGTCTCAAGGTTAGGAAAAATGCCAAAAAAGTCCCAAAATCCGGTGTCCATTTTTTTTGTAAGATGTTGGAGGAAAAAGTAAAAATTAGAATTTTATTGCCTTCCAAAAATCTCAAATTGGCGTCTAAAGGTTAGGAAAAATGCCAAAAAGGTCCCAAAATCCGGTGTCCATTTTTTTTGTAAGATGTTGGAGGAAAAAGTAAAAATTAGAATTTTATTGCCTTCCAAAAATTTCAAATTGGCGTCTAAAGGTTAGGAAAAATGCCAAAAAGGTCCCAAAATCCGGTGTCCATTTTTTTTGTAAGATGTTGGAGGAAAAAGTAAAAATTCAAATTTTATTGCCTTCCAAAAATCTCAAATTGGCGTCTAAAGGTTAGGAAAAATGCCAAAAAAGTCCCAAAATCCGGTGTCCATTTTTTTTGTAAGATGTTGGAGGAAAAAGTAAAAATTAGAATTTTATTGCCTTCCAAAAATCTCAAATTGGCGTCTAAAGGTTAGGAAAAATGCCAAAATAGTCCCAAAATCCGGTATCCATTTTTTTTGTAAGATGTTGGAGGAAAAAGTAAAAATTAGAATTTTATTGCCTTCCAAAAATCTCAAATTGGCGTCTAAAGGTTAGGAAAAATGCCAAAAAAGTCCCAAAATCCGGTGTCCATTTTTTTTGTAAGATGTTGGAGGAAAAAGTAAAAATTCGAATTTTATTGCCTTCCAAAAATTTCAAATTGGCGTCTAAAGGTTAGGAAAAATGCCAAAAAGGTCCCAAAATCCGGTGTCCATTTTTTTGTAAGATGTTGGAGGAATAAAAATTCGATTTTATTGCCTTCCAAAAATTTCATATTGCCTGTCTCAAGGTTAGGAAAAATACCAAAAAAGTTTCAAACACCGGTGTGTTAAGCCAAACCAATTAAAAAGTTCAAAAATTCGCCCTAACGTTTTCTTAGTTAGCAAAAATGTAAACGATTAAAAAGGTAATTTAAATTCTCAAAGGTTATTTTCTGTTGACGAATTCGTAATAAGTGCACCAAAATGGTTAATTTAGAAAACAAATTTTTCTTTATTTTTTCAAATCTTATAGATGTAAAAAAAATTTTTCATTTATACTAATCCATTAAAAAAAAAATTTTATTTTTGAAGGCGCTGTCGTGAAGAAGGCCGTCTTTGCATATATGACAACCGCAAAGTGTTGCCATATATACAAAGTGCACCTTTTTGATGAATGAATGGGGGGTAAATCAATTGGCCATTCATTCGCCCCTCCCCCCCCCCCCCCTCCCCCCCACCCCCCTCCCCCATCAAAAAAACACACGTAATCGATTCAATGATCCCCCCCCCCCCTCCCCCCCCCCCCCCCGGCTGTCGGCAGCTTCTTTTATTCATTACAATATTTCTTTGTTTAAGTGAATATAATTAGTTTATTATAAAAATCCATTAAAATGTTTAGCTTTAACTGATTAGTATATTTATATTTTTACAGGTTACTGACTAATTTTATATTATTAACTTTATTAATACTGTGCAATTGACAGGAGTTCAAATAGAAGATTAATTAACGAATTTTGTGATTATTATTACATTTGTTATAAGCAGAAAATGCTCAGATCGGTCAGAAAATTATTTATTTTATTTGTACTCATTTATTTGAATATTTAATGGATTACAAAATTTTCAGGCTTAGTCCATAAAAATAGCATATATTTGAAAGAATTTATTTTAAAGTGACCGCATTTTCTGACCAGAAATTCAGAGAATTCTTTATTCTCTAAATTTGGCAAAATTCAGAAAATTGCGCAATCTATTTGCTAATTTATTAGACACAGTGAATTGATTTTTGTGCGCAGAAAATCCTTTATAATATTCAGGATTTCTTTAATTTATCTGTACTATATTCGAATGTTTAATGTATTACACAGCCAGAAATGATTCAGCATTAGTCCATAAAAAGTGACATTTATTCGAAATAATTTATTATAGACTAAAATGCATTTTTTGCTAGAAAAGGCTTCAGAATATTTAGAAATTAGCCAATTTTGTACCAATTTATTAGAATATTTAATAGTCAATAAAAGAGCATTATGTAGTTGAAATAATTTATTATAACGATTTTCTGACCAGAATTGCTGGCTTTCTGTAAATTTGGTAATCGATTTGACTAAGTTATTAGAACATTGTGGTATAGAAAAATTCAGAAAAGTGCTCAAATCTATTTTAAAATTATTCAGATTGATTAAATCATATCTCGATCAGTTTTTTTTGATCAGAGAAGAACAAACTTTTTTTTTGCTCAATTTTAAAGCTGAATTTTATTTGTATAATTTATTTTTAAAATTTCAAAATTTAATTTTTTCAATTTTTGGTAAAAAATGATACTTCTATAATTTGATCAGTTCTGATCAGAACTCAACAAACTTTTTTTTGTTTAATTTAGCTTTTTATGCTGAATTTATTATATATAATTTATTTTAAAAAATTTTTCAAAATTTTATTTTTTCAATTTTTGATAAAAAAATAATACTTCTGTAACTTGATCAGTTCTATCAGAACTGGACAATTTTTTTAAGCTCTGCGTTTTTTGGATGTATTTTATTATATAAAAATTATTTTAAAAAATTTAAAATTTAATTTTTTGCTTAAAATTGAAAACCGTAACCTGATAAGTTTTGATCAGAACACAACAAACAAACCGGGCAAACGATATATTTTTTGTAGCTTATCATTTTTTTTCTTTATTGTTTTTCTTAATTTTTTATTTAATTAAAATTAATTTGTCTTCCCTAACATTCACCAGCTCAAATGTTCATGGGGTGTAAACTACTGCAATGTACATGGGCAAAGCCCTTTTCTCTCTCGTTACGCTTGTTTCTCTACCCCTATCTCTCACTTTTCCATACTATTTCCTCATCAAAATTAATAATTCATAACTTGATCTGTTTTGATCAGAATTGGTCAAACTTTTTTTTGTTTGGCTCAGTTTTTTAAGCTGAATTTTATTATATAAAATTAATTTTAAAAAAGTTAAAATTCTAATTTCAAAATTAATTTTTTAAATTTTTGCTTAAAATTGAAAATACCGTAACTTGATCAGTTTTGATCAGAACTGATCAAACTTTTTTTAGTTAGACTCAGCTCATCGAGATGAGTCTAAATATATATAAAATAACAGCCAACAGCAAAATTCGAATTTTTCCTTTTTTGACCCCAGCCAAATATAGGCATAAATTGGTTCGACCTCCCATATCGCCTCTCAACCCGAACGAAACCGGGCAAGTGATATATGATTTTGAAGCCCGAACTATGGCGCACCTCCTCCCACAAAATCAAGCCGTTCATCAACCAAAAAATTTTCACCATAAAAGTTGGCGCAAAAAAAAATAATTTTTTTCAATTTTGACAACCCATTTCGACCTCGAGTCGAACTTTTACAGACCCGACCAAGAAACTTTTTTTATACCTTATTATGTCCCCAACTTATAATTAACCAACAATAAACCGATCTGAGCAAACCCCATCGTTTTTGTGAATTTCTCCCAAAACAGTCAAAAAAAAGTGCGATTTTTCGACTTTTTGTGTCACGCACAAGTCGAACACGGTTAGACCTACCCCCAAACTTCATATACCATTCGAACCCAAATTTTGTCTAGTTGTGCTCTTTCTCCAAACCCGGCCACCCAAAAGCATGCTTTAAACCACTTTTGGCCCTCCAACTCCAACATGGTACCCAAAAAGAGGCGCAACATTTTGGGCGGTTAGACCGTTCGACCCTTCCCGGGCAAAAATGTCGGGAAAAAAAACCCGAGAACTGTAAAAAGCCTGGAGCTTTATCTTTATGCAAATTTTCAGACAAATCAAACCACAGGGAATCCCGGTATATCCATTCCCCCCGGCACCTAAAACGCAAATTTCCGTATAATTAGAAATATTGATGCCTCTACAGTAAAAATTCAATTGAAATTTATTTAAATTACGCAATCCTAGAGAGCAAAGATTAAAATTTTTTCCAGAAATCTCAAACAAATATTTAATTAAAATAAATCAGAAAGTCGATTAAAATAAATTAATGCAGTTTGAGACTTACAAGAACACATCTTGTTCATAATCAAAGTGCTTTTGGAAAGTCCAACGAAGTCCTACGAAGTCACTGCAAACTAGATTTATTTCAAACCAAAAAATTAAAGCATAACAGCGTCTGGCAACAGCAAATGTCAATTGATAATACTACGAACAGACTGGAGAGGCTCATGAAAGATAAAAGTCGAATAAAAATTTATTGTGTAGGTCTTAATGATATTGATAATCATATTATTTTATCAAATGATTAAAAAATTTGCAACACAAATATTAACATAAGACCAAAGGAGCAAAAAATAATACTAAAACGGTTAGTGTTCTAATGATTGGATTGAGCAATCAATTTGCTAATTTCACTCTGGAATCGAAAAACGCCCAAACATAAAATCTGTTAAATGGATTAAAAACTTAATAAAATGTTCTTTATATTAAATGGAGATAGAATTTTATTAATGAGAACTAAAAAATATATATAAATGATATAATAAAAGATTAAATATTCAGCTAAAAAATCAGTAAATAAAATGGAATAATGTAATCTACGGTATAAATGCATAATATACGAATATGATTAAAAAATTTGAAACACCAATCATTTATTAGTGTAAATTCTACATTACTGGATACACTTTATTATAATGCAAATCGAAGGCTGATCCGTAATTTCAACATCTAAGCGATTTTACCGCAGATTCTTGGATAATTTATAACAATTATAAACCTGCTAAATGAATAATTTTTGTTAACATTGCATTTGACTTGACAACACATAATATCGACTAAATAATATGCGCACTGTAGAAAATTTGAAATAGTTTATAAAAAAGTTATGAAGTATATTTAATTGCTGACCTTTAAGATGGATAAAGCGAGTGACAAAATAAATATTAATAAACTGTCTCCAAGGGGCTCTTCATAAAAAACTAATCAGCGAAACTTTCAAAGAGTTACTGTCGGAGGGCATCTTAATGCCTGTAATATAAAAAATTAAACTAAGTTCCTCTTTTTATGCGCCATTGCTCTTGCCGAAGTTGAACTTCTGGGGGTTTAATTTGAAAAAAATCATTAAACTAACATTTGATACAACTATCAAACATAAAAATTTAAGTATTAAATAAAAGGCGGCGAGCATAAAAAGTTATAGAAAAAAACATTTAGAGCCTAGTGTTTATTAAAAATATAATTGAAGCTTATAATCTATTTTATATTTATATAAACTAAACTTGACGCTTGGAGAACCGGATAATCGCTGCTCAAGGCTGCAAGAGTTAGAAAATAATTTATTTTAAAGCCTAAAAAAATATTACTATAAAGTAACGGCACGACGAAATGTCTTTCTAAATTAAATATCCAATTCAAAAAATTTATATTACAGCCAATCAGCAATCAGGCGTGTATCAGGGAATGAACAAGTGGCGTCCTTGCACACCATCGTTACAAAAAGGCTAAACGTGAAAATAAATATGCAACAACAACAATATTTAATTTTAATAGCTATATTAATATAATTTAATTTGCTATAGGTTATTAAAATTTAATCAAAAAATATAGAAATTCAAACAGCAATTTAAAATCCTTACCTAACAAATAATTTATCAGTTTTAATATAAAAATAATAAATATTCACATTTAAACCACAATCAAGAACTAGAAGCAAGCAAGATAAACTAAATATTATTTACTTAACAACCAATGCTAAGAGATAAAACTTTTAAACAATTTTACGCCGATTCGTCACAGATAAAACCATTACCTTTATATTAAAAACATTTTAATTTCAACACTCTACCTATATAAAACCAAATTAAACAAAAGCAAACACGACCTTACAAGATAGACTTCTTTACCATTTTCAGTTGCAATTGGCAACGAACCAATCTCTGACCATTGATAACCAATCTGTACCATTGATGCAGTTGGACAATTCAGCATGTGCTTAATTAAGAAGTGAATCAATTACAGTTTATTATTTTGAGCAAACAATTTATTTGAGCATATAATACAAAAAGACTTTTTTAAATGCCCTCTATAAACAGCGTTAATGTAATAGAACTCTGTAATGATTTAAAAAAATATAGTTAATTAAAGATACACACAGAATTTAAATTTTAAATTTTAAAAACAAAAAATTTATTTATTAATGAGTTTTAAAAAAATAAAGCTTGAGTAAAGCAAAAATATTAAAAACGGGCAAAAACGACCGCGCACATCAATACGTCAAAAGGGCGATAGAGGGCATTATCTGAAATTTTCGTTAAAAAAAAATTAAACAGTCCAAAATCTTTTAAAATGAAGTGAAATAAAATAATTAACAATTATTTCTCGTTAATAATAAAAATATAATTATGCAATGATTAGCACCTTTTAAATAACATTTTGAACTCTAACAAGAAATGAAATCTTAGAATAAAATGTTATATTTTTCTTTTAACAAAACTTCATTGAAACTGCTCTGTAGTTACCATATTTAGAAGGTTAAAATTAATTTGTTTGTAAAATGTTTTTATATTGTTCATTTTAATTAAAAATGTGTTTTAGTTATATTTCTAGTTAAATAGAATATTTATTGTTCTTGTAATTAATTATGATAAATTTATGCAATTATGGATTTCGTGCGGTGACTTGGTTTTTGGCTATTATCTCTTGAAGCTTATTTTTTATTTGCATTCGCACTTTTTAATGTTATTAAATATGATAATAATCGCCAACTCTATGCGGGAGGGCTCGGCTGCGTCAAGTTCTCCACGCAAGTTACCTGCATAATTGGGCGTTAGTAAATTTTAAACATTGAATCAAAAGGTATTTATTTATTTTATCATTGCTATAGCCAACCTTCGTTTACGCTTAAAGATTATTTTAACTGCATTTTTTTTTATAAATTTGTATATTGCACTAAATAATGAAATTTTTATTTGGCGAAAAAATTTTAAAATAATCAATCCACCACACTTGATTTGTACATTATTCTATAAAATAAATTAGTTAAAACATTCCTAATAAAAAAATTAATTAAAATAACAAAAAATGATAAAAACAATATATAGCGACTTATATATTGTTAAAAATATCAATTAATAAATTAAAATTTTTATAGACCATTATAAATGCTTACATAAATTATTTAAAAATTAAATATATTATTCAATCAAGCCATCTACAGATCTTAAAAACTCTATTCACGACATATCGCATTAATTTCACACACCAACAAATTAAAGATTAATCAATTTACCCCACAATGCATTATTAATAGTATTTTTTAACCAATACTGCCGGATAATTTATTATTTTATTTTACTTGGCCATCGGTGGTCTTCTATTAAATCAACATTCAACACCTAATCAATTGTTATATTTAAAATAAAAAAGGTTAGATATTGAAAAAGAAAATCACACTAAGTGGCACGCAATACCTGTGCACCGCAACGACCAGCATTGCGTCGATTTATGTAAAGATTATATTAATTTTAAATGAATCAGCATTACGTTTTGCTTTACATTTACTTTTATTTAGTGCATACAAGAAGCAGATTATATATATTTTTTTGAAAATAACTGCAATTTTCTTCATATTTGGAATTAGTTTAGATATTTTTCTTAAATTGGATCAATTTGAAATTTTTGAATATAGTCGAATATTTGTTTTATCCAGAATTATGAATTTATACCGTGGTTTTATAAATTTTTTTATCCAAATTTTTGTTAATTTAACGAATTTCCTAACTTTATTTAATTGCGTAGTTGTTGGTTTTACGTTGTTCATTTTTTGGTTAAAATCATAATTTTAAATGGTTTTATTCTTGCAAAGCGTTCGCGCGGGATTGGTAACAGAACTTGCGGAGGTGGAAAATTAAAATCATATTTAGTACTTTTAATATTTTTAGATTAATTAATATTTGCAAAAAGACATTTAATTAAAAATGGAGTCTTTAAATTAATAAAAAATACATATACTAATATTAATCACGTTTATACATTTTATTATTTTGACGGTTTAAACAATTAAAAATTAAATTAATCCTAAATTTAACTTATAAAGGTGGAATGCCAAGCGAAAGGTACAAATGCTTACAATTTATATAGAATTTCAAGAAATAAAGAATATTAATAAGATTTATTTAATATTTTTTATCAAATGAGAATTTATTAAAATAATATAAGTTAAATATGAATTAACATAAAGTTTCACGTTTATTTGTGTGCGTTGAAAATTTGAATCTGATTTTATATTACATACCCGCAATGAATAGTTGATAATAATTGATTGGAAAAAGGGTCGTTTTATTTGTTAATTTAGTAATTAAATTATTATATAAGTAATACGAAAAATTCCGGCTGATACAAATAAATAAAAAATGGAATTTGGGATTATTTAGCCTTGAGGCAAAGAAAACTAATTTTCCAAAAATTAAGAATATTATTAACAAAATAAGCAGACATACCATAACACAAAAAATGAGTGTCGAAACCTAATCAAACTAAAGTTAAAGAATCATAATTTACGATGGTTAGAAAAAGAATTTTGAATCACTTTGCGTAACATGTAAAAAATAAATAAACAATAACAAAAGACAAATAAAAATTATAAAAATATTTTTGAACGCCACTTCTACACGTTACTTTTCAAAAAGTATCGCTATTTTTCGAAAAGGTTCGGTCGGTGCTAAATTCAATAAAAATTGCCATATATTTAAAATTTAATGTTAAATAAAAAATTAGAACTAAGTCCATCTATGTTTGAATATATTGGATATATTAATTTAAGACATAAATCTATGATTATTTGCTTATATTTTCTTTCAATTCGGTAAATAAAGCATGTCACAGATTTTAAAACAAACTACTATAAAAAATTTTTAAGTCGAAGTTTGATATTTAATTATTGAAAATAAACAAAATTGTAAATATTACAAACGATATTATTCATTGCAGTGTTTTTCTCTGATATTTATAAAATTCATTTATTAAATTAACACACTTACTTATTTGCATATTATTAAATTTTAATGGATATGCTGATAATCTTAAAGAACACATTTATTTTGAATCAAATTGAAACCAAAAAATCAAAAAAAGATGTCGGCTATTAGGTAATTTTTAACAAATTTCTTTTGTTGTATTATTACTAATAAAACAATCTTTTGTATAATTTCGAATACTTGTATCTTAATTGATTAAATAATAATTGAATTTTGCGTATTGACGCTTTTATTGAAAATGGCCTCTGACGTGCGTTTTTTATCCTCTTCTTCTTGGGTTGTCGTCCCGGTCGGGCACCAAAAATTAATATTTATTTCCTTATTTTGCGGACTTCCCTTCTATAAAATTGTTTTAATTGTTGGGTTATTTATTAAACAAGCTAGATTATATTTTTAAATGTTTTTTAAAAATTATTAGGTAACAATTTTTTATCTTATTAAAAATTAAATTCAAATCACATAAAATTAAGAAAAGATCATGATTCAATGATTATAGAATCGGCTACTAAATAATAAGTAAATAGTTTTGTTTTTATAAGTGATTTAATTTCCTTTAAAATAAATAATAACGTTTTTAAAATGTTGAGGATGGTTTCAATTTTTGCTTTGTTTTAATAGTTTAACTCTTAAATTTAAGATTTATTTTTAATATTTAAGATTCATCATTTTTTAATTTTTGTGACCTTTTTATCGTTTTAATTATTCATCATTTTTTTAAATATACTTATAATTTTATTTGTATTTATGGGCAATCTTATAGATCATTCAATTTTTAATCATGTCCTTTTGCTTAACCGTGAACAAATTTTAAGTATTCAATTAGTTTAATGATTTAATTAATAAAATATGAGTTTGAGACGACTTGTTCAACTTCGAAAATTTCAAGGCCATTAGACAAAAATTTAAATTTAAAGATGTAATAAAAACAAATATAATTGTTATATATAATAACTTATCAATATATTTAAAAAAATGTGTAATGTGAAAACATAATAATAAAACATAAACCAAACAGACAAATTTATGATAATTGTTTTTTCAAATCATAAATACAGGTTATTAACCAAAACTATGTTAAAGTTCAAAAAATACAATTTAAAATTCAACTGTCATCTGAGTCAAACCCCGAGAAGTCAGCGTGAAGGATAACGTACAACAATGAATTAAAACAGAATAAATAATAAATAAGTCTAATAAATCAGTAAATATTGAATAATAATAGTGCATTCAATTAAAAACATCTAATGAAAATTATACTTAAAATAAAATAAAGGATATATGTAATTAATTATTCAAAATAAACAGTATGTATTGTAAAAGAGTATAAATATTTAAAGTGGAGATATTTCAAATCTAAAAATTAAAATTAAACTCAAATCCATCTTCAACTAAAATTTTTGTGTCGAAGGATAACATATTATAATAAAATACTATTATTTTTTAATATCATTTAATAAAGTTTTTTACATTATATAAGCATAGTCCTGTGCGGTCATTAATAATTGTTTGTCGCGAGTCCAAGTCTTGTATGTTTATAACATTTTCACTAAAACCGCGTAAATTTATATGTAATTTTTAAAATTGCTTTTTTTATGCGTGGAAGTGTCCGGCGGTGCCGATAGAAGGCACCTCTAAATTTTTGACTTAATTGTTAAGAGATTTGGAAAATTTACAATAAACTATACTTTAATTAAATCTAAATAGTAAATATTTAAAAAATAAATTTTAAACTAAGTTGCCGACAAATTAGATTTGTTGGTGTTTCTGGAGGCGGAAACCCCCCAATTATTATTTAAATTAAGATAGAAATAAAAAATAAACCTGATAAACGGAAAAATGAAACCCCAAAAATAAAAGCAAAAAATACATATGAAAGAAGTCGAACTAAATAGATTTTTTAAAAACAACAAAAATGACGGTAAAGGTTGACTTAAAGAAATATTAAAGTAAAACCCTGAAATTAATAAAAATATTATTATAAAGTAAAAAAATAAAACGATTCATAAAACTATCCTTATTTTCGCATTGCATGCTATACAAATTACGATGCACAAAAAATAAAATCTATACACGAAAAACTGAATTTAGATTAAGGGCGAATGTTATTAGATATTTTATAAAAAACGTAAAGTTTCGTAAATTCTGAATAGCAAAAGATTAAGCTTATTTTTCAATAGCCTATAAAGTATTGTCATCAAATTTTTGTAATAACTTAAGACTTTCGGTCGGGAAAATGCCATTTATAAATAAGTTTTCCATCTTTATTTATTGGGTTCTCGCTTCGAAATTTATTTGCATAACAAATATTTAGTTCAAAGTTTGTGCCTATACCAGATTGTCATATGAATTTTTTTGAAGGCTTCAACACAGCAGCCAATCTCCCCATTCATCAATTCTTATTATATTTACGTTCTTTATTTATATGTATGAGTGACTTGTTTGGAGCGCGGCGACAATAAAGCTCAGTTTAACGAAGGTACCATCCTCGACTAACGAAAGCTGATGGAGCACACGGAAGAGCTCTGAAAAAAACATGAAAACAACAACATTCACCACCGGATCTCGTCAAATTTTTCAACCGTATTTTAAATCTTTGGTTAAAAATCTCTTAACAAATTGAGTTAAAAATTCAAAATTTTCTCGGCGAAAATTTAAACAATTTTTATTTGTTTCGTCCACAACGCTGAATTCCCTCGCCGTTTTGGTCTGTGTCGTGCACATTCGCTCCTCTAGACAGCAGGGCTGGGCAAAATTTCGGATCCGAAATTTCGGATTCCGGAAAATTTCGGGTTTTTTGGACGTTTCGGATTTCGGATTCGGATTTCGGAATTTGGGTTAAATTTCGGATTTTACACCCCTACGGATGGGGTTTTTGAAATAGGAGCAAGTTTGGTTATAGTGTAGTGGTGAGTGGTGGGTGCACTTGGTGCAGGGTGTGATGGTTCATATCCCTGAAATTTTTGGAGCTTAAATAAAACATTTTCAGTAAATTGCAAAAAAAAATTTCAAAAAAGTCTCGGTCTCGAGTCTCGACTCGAGAAAAGTCTCGGGTTTTTTGGGTCTCGGTCTCGGTATCGAGTCTCGGGGTCAAGTCTCGGTCTCGGTATCGAGTCTCGAGTCTCGGAAAATTTTAGGTCTCGTGCAGCACTAGCATTTACTGTGGCTAAACAATTCCAAAATACTTTTCGTGTTTTTAATTTTTTTTTAATATTTTAGAAAGAATTCACAAGTTTTTATTTTATTTTTTTGATTGTTGCTGATATTTAAAAAATTTATAACTTCGTTCTTTTAAAGTTGTTTAGTGTCATAAAACGCGAAAACCCAATTTTCTTTACAAATTGCCATCGAAAATCAAAAAAATTCCCGGCGGGGCTTATCGGCGCCGGCGGACCTCTTCAATTCCTAAAAAAAGCTTCAAAAATTGCCGTATTTAAATTTTGGGTGCAAATCTGTTAACAAATTGAATCAAAATGTTCAAAATTTTCTCGGCGGCGCCTATCGGCACCGCCGACCCCTCCCGCCCCCAGAAGTAAAGCAAAATTGTAAAAAAAAATTGATGATGAAGCAATTGAAGTTGAAGACAATTTTTTTATTATCGATAGTGCAAAAATTTTCCTTGAAAAAATTTCGGATTTCGGGTTTCGGATTCCGGAAAAATTTCGGGATTTACGTGAATTCGGATTTCGGATTTAAAATCCTTTCGGATTTTTGGTTTTCCGGAATTTCGGAATTCGGATTTCGGATTTTATTTTCCGATTTTGCCCAGCCCTGCTAGACAGTAAGACAACGACAAACTGGCAAAAGAAAGACGCTGTCAATAGAATCGTCTGCGCACAGTTGTTTGTCACTTCAATGTTTGTTATTATATAATATTATTTATTAATAAATAAATGATTTAAGTAATAAATATTGGTTAACTTTTACAGCTTTAAAAAAAATTTGAATAATGATTAAAGAAGTGTCTAAGCAATTAAATATTATTTTTATTATGTATTTGTTTATGATAGTTACAAATAATTATTTTGTTGATTCCACACAGTTTTTGAGAATTGTAATAATTCGATTTTTTATATATTTTCACTTGCAGATTTTACGCTTAATTTATAATTGTCCTTTTTCGCTTTTATCTGAATTTCGATGTTCTATTAGAACTCATTTTTGTCACAAATATTTTGTTTAAAATTATTGACTATTGTAACATTGCGATTTCACGAAGCCCCATTCTTCCTCGTTCATACGCCTTCAGGCTCTTCAACTCTTTTTTCGTAATTAAAATGCTTTCCATAAGCACTTTGAATATGAAGTTGTATTGTATGCTCGTCTATGTTTATTTTGCACCTTTAAAATTGTTTAGTTGATTTAAACTGTTTGATCTTTGAGTTAACTTTCTTTTTAATTTTGTCGGTTGGCAAAATTTTAACAATTTTATTTAGCGTTCTACCAAAATTATCTATCAAATATTCTTAACAGCTATTTTTTTTAATATTTAAATAAATTTGTATATATTTCCTTATCAGCCAAATATGTTAACAATAAATCCCTCAGCAACACAATATTCGTTAAATTTGGCATTGCTTCTTTATATATTTGTGTCCTATTTAATTTAACAATTAAATAATATACAATGTTTAAGGGTTTTTTTATGCTTCATGATGTTTTGCTTTTTATTTTGATTTGGTTTCTTATGTCGGGTGCTAAATTGGTTTGGATTATTTTGTAAAAAAGCTTAAAGAACGGCTATTAGAAAATATTCTTAATTAAAAAAAGTCTTTTTTTGCTCGCCTTTTAAGTGACTAGAGTCAAAAAAATAAATGAATGCTTGCACTCAAACGGATTCTAACCCTGCAATTATACATTAATAGGCAATCTGAAACATTATTGCCCGAATTTGGCTAATCATCGCAGTCTAGCAACCCCTATTTCTTTTTATTTCCTCTAAAATTGAACGAGAAATATTGTAAATTTTTTATTAAATCCGTTTCATGCCATTAGCTTGTTAGCTATATTAAATCAATTAGCCATATTATTTGTTAAATTAAATTGCTTAATATATCTATGTATAGCTTAAGATAAACCTTAATTAAATTTGCAATTATTTTTTATGTTTTGTCTTATTATTTTTTAAATTTTACTATGTTATGTCGAATTTGGCTCGTTTGAATATTTGTTATTTATTAATTAATTTTAGTTTATCGCTCCATTTATTCTTTCCTTAAAAGCATTACTTTAATTTTAAAATGATATAGTTTTTATCTTAATTATTTTATGTTGAAAACCTTTAAATAGGTTTTTATATTACAAATATTAATAATTAGTTTCTCAGTGTTATTTACGATTTTTAATTCTTTATTATTATTTCTAATGTTGATTCAAATAAATTGAATTTTTTTTTTGACTTTATTCACAATATTTTGTAATGTAAACTATTTATTATAGTTTTTTACACATTTCTTTATTTTGTTGACAAATGACCAGACTGGTCCTTCGTTTATGTTTATATATTGCGTAAGGAGTCCATTAGCTGTAATTTTTTTTGTATCCTAATATTTAAATTAGCATTTTAATGCTAAAATTACAGCTTACAATTCGCATTCTCGGACAGTCAAACATATATAACTCATATTATTTTTGAGTAATGTTTTAAATATTTAATGTTATATGGTTTTAACTTATGGCGTTATTATTCGAAGTGTCTGCAACGCACCATATTCCAGGCAATCGACCGGTGAGCACCCTAGGAATTGTCGCCGCCGCCAATTTTTGGCTTGTCATAGGCGATTGTGCGTATATTTATTTATCTCTATATAAATTTTTAAAAATTAATTATTATTTTGCAATTATTTTAAGTTATTTATTTTAAAATATTTGTTTTATTGAATCGATTTTTTGCATTTATAGTTTATTATTGACAAATTGGCATTCATGTTTGAATATATTCCTAGAGTTAGTTATATGTAATTTGTAATTTTTATTCTCTATTGTAATAGTTAAGTTAGCATTTTTCTTTTTAATATTAAGCTAAAATTCCTTCAGTGATTTGTTTGAATTTGCAACTATGATAAATTTCCACATTTATATGTTTAAATTAATTATTGTGCATAAAACTTTTTGAAAGTCAATATTTTCTTAGTTTCAATATTCATAGCAGTTTGTTAATTATTTTTAAATTTTTTAACCATAGATTCCATGTTTTCACACTTATTTATTTTTCCATTCAAATTATTTTTTTAAGACGATATGAATGAATTTATAAATTTAAAATGGTTTTCAATCCATGGAGCAGCTTTACTCCTTTATAACACTAATTTTTAATTGTGATTTTTGATGTGTAAGATCAAATTTATAAAACTCAATTTTTTAAAACTTTTTAAAATACTTACAATTCGAACAAATCTGAAAAAGATGAAAAACTTTTGGACTTTTGGAATATTTTTATTCCCGGCATTCGCACTAGCCAATCCAAAGCGTCCTCCTCAAAGTACAGCCATGGGGCCTATTCAACTTTTTATTAAAATATTTTTATTTTTTTATTAATATTTACAAGACCACTTGGCGAGCCGATGTGTATTTTTAATGGACCTGTGATTAGACATTTTCATTTGTAATTTTACATCATTTTTTTAAATAATGAGTTTTAAGCATAAACTTTATTCCATGTTAAAATAAAATATTTTCACGTCTTAAATAATTATCTCTTAAATTTTGTCACTATGGTTAAAATATTATTTTTGAACTTATCACATCAGTTTTTATATTTTCTATATTTTTGTATTTTTACTTTGAAAAATTAATTCTTTTTCTCTTGCATTCTTTGTAACCAAAGGCAAGCATATCATTTGGTAAACATTCTCTTCGGTAATTACTCCACATTCCCATGATGTTTTGTCAATTAATTTGATTTTGCCCTATCCAATATTATCTCACAGCGCATATTTACTTCTTTAAATATCCGACAAAGTTGCATACACTCTTTTCTTTTTAACATTAAATTTTTGAAGTGTTTTTTAGTTATTTTCCTATAAACTTTTATTATAAATTAGTATATAATTTGGTGGAATTTTATTTGTTTGTTTAATATTATTATTATTTTTTACTTATATTTATTATTCATCCAGCCGAGTGACTTGCCATTTCTAAATTTGCAAAAAGCAATATCAAAATACGCTATTACTAATATATTTTTTTTAATCAAAAATTCACAAAAAGTTAAAATAATCATTTATTATATGCAATTTAAAAAATATTTTAATAAATAGATTAATAACTAATATTTTTCTTAACAACCGATTGCATATAAAAAATAATGCTTATCATTTTTTACTAAACAATATTTTTAAGCAATGAAAATCTATAAATTTTATTAAAAATAGAGGTCAACCATCGGCGTCATTTTTGCTTATTATTTTCATATTTATCAAAGCTGAATGAAAATATTAAAAATTTATAAAATTGTTATACGCGTTATAATAAGAAACCCACAAAAAATTTATAAAAAATCATTTTAAGTATTCATTAAATGAGTTTAAAATGAAATTTAAAAAAAGAATCCAAATTAGGTAATGTATTAAACGAAAACATTAATAAAATACGCAAATAAAAAAACAATTAGTTAAAAATGGAAGAATACGCAAGCAAATTTCCATGCAGTGCGCAAGAACTGCTGGACAGAAGTCTTGGTTATTGGCATGCCTGCCGACAATTATGTCAATTTCAAAAAGGTAGGCCTCTAAAGTTACATTTATTTGAACATTGAAATTTAATACAAATATATGTACTTCGTTATTATAAGGAAATTAAACGTGCACACAAATATTTTATTATGCTCTTTTTACAGTACTTACTGAGAAAAAAGGCAATCTATTATAACGTTTCACATACCAAAAAACAATATACAAATCAAGTTTCATATACTATAATATATTAAACCTAATTGAGTCCGACGAAAGTATTCAAAAGTAAATTAATATTAATAGATTACAAGAATATTAATTTACAAAAGTCAAAATAATTGATCCCCGCTATTTATCGGTCATGATGACGAGTGTACTTTCATATCAATGCTTTGCATTTAAATACGATGTGTTCATTTTTGTTAAAAACTTATTTTTGCGTGCCTTTGGTTGTTATTGTCATTATTTAAAAGTATTTTTGTTTTCAACCATTAAAAAATTTTTAACTTTTTACAAATCGGCAGCCTAATAATGATCCTATTTATTTTACATAAGAAAATATTTTTAAAGATTGTTTTTTAATTTAAATTTTGAAATTTTTTAAGAAACAAATATTAATGCATTTTAATATTATTTATTGTTGTTGGTTATTTGAGTTACAATTTGATTATTTTTAAACTATTTTCCTCTTTTCTGAGTGTTTTTTTTGTTTATTTATTATTTGTTTCTTGTACATTAATTTTGAAAAAAAAAAATTTCATTTGATTGTTCGATTACTTTAATTTTACTGTGTAATAATAGTGCTGCCGGCAGGAGTTCAGGATAACGCTTATATTATCTTCAAAATTAATGCATATTATCAGTTTATATTGAAATCAAAAACATTCTTGATTAATTTAAAAACAATTTATTGTTATGTTAATATTTGGCCGCAAGTTTGACAGTGATCTTTTAATTTTAAATTATTTGAACTATAATTGAATAAAAATATAAATTTTGTTAAAATTACTAGCAAAAGTACAAAATTACTAATAGAAAAATTAATTATAAAGCCGCGCGTGGGCAGATGCCGCCTTATCTGCCAGGGCGATTGGGACATCTTCAATTAAGTAAATTATCAACAACTATATAGTCGATGAATGAAAGAAAAAAAGTTTTGTTGAAAAGCAAATATTTATAAAAAATTAATTTGAGTATAAATAACGGAAAGACTAAAAAAAGTAACTAAAAAAAATCATAATTAAAATTTGCAAATTTATATGATAAATAGTGTTAAATTATAAAAATCAAAAAGATTTTTACCAATTAAAATATATTGCCTCAAATTACGGGATGATAAAATGTATTGTTTATTTTACCAAAGACACATATAAGTTTTCTGATTATAAACTTTTTATTAAAGTTTAGTAATTAAAAATAAATCACATTGAATTTATCTAGCACTTTATTGCTATTATGTTCAATTTAAATGAATATTTATTTAGCTTTTTAAAGATTATAAGGAGTATATTCGTTAAAATTGTTTAAAATCAATATAAATTAAATGAGTTAATTCCACTGTTCAGACTGCAGCAGGACTAAATTAACCACCAAACAATTTTACGGGTAATTTTTCAAAAGTGTAACATTTTCAAAAATATATTTTATAAAGAATATACATAAATTAAAATAAATAAATAAGGCTATTAATTAAAAAATAATAAATATTGAAATTCTATCTTTTGCAACTGTTAAAATTGTTGGGTTGATCGGAATCCCGCTTAAAGGTTTGTTTGGGCTTTATTGAGGAATTCTTGTGGTTACATTCATACAATAGAAATTGAAGCACCAAATTAAAATATTTATGGCAGTCAATTTTAATAAAAATAATTCCAACATTAAAAAAAATTTATTTTATAATATAATTAATAGTGTTGGACGATCTTATTCGATGGACTCTTTTATTATTTATATTTTTTTTGTTTTCTAAAATAATTCTTGAAATGCCAAATAAAATTATATAAAATTGCTTCTATTAATGTTGTTCGAACGGTATTTTGAGTTTTTGCTACAAGAAATTATGGTAAAAAACGGTAAAAAGGTCAATCTTTTGAAACTTTGCGTGGCCAGGCAAGGGTCCACTGGGTATTAAACTAGAACAAAGTCAGCCGCCAATCAAAGATAGCCAACATCGCTATAAATGATCTTCACTAAAACACTCACAAATGAGCGGGGTTTGCTTCGGTAGTTAAATCGATATCCAGAATATTGCCTAATTAAAGTTTTCGTTAATTTTAATTTTAAAAGCAAGAATTTTTTTCTGTTCACTTTTGGATGTTTTCTTTCCAATTTAAAGCATTTAACAGGGTAAATTTGTAACCATTTTAAGATGGATTTAAAATAGTAAATAAAATTTAAATTTAGAAAAAACAAATTTATTTAGATGTAATAAGTATTTGAAATTAAAAATTTGATTCTTTGTGTGAGTAGACGAAATTTCTTATTATCGGTATGTAACAATTTTCCACTGCTGGTGATTTCTTTCGTATTTGATTGTAGTATTTGTTTTGCATTTTATATATAAAACACGATAATATGGTGGGTTGCTTTATTTTCGAGTTGTAAATTAAATGAAATGTGGGTTGCTTGCTGGGCATTCAATCATGCCTTGCAAGATCATTTCCTCTATCAGAAAGGAGTATAAATATATATATATAAATATTTAAGACAATAATTTTGTATTCTGTAATAACAGATTTAGTTTTTTTTTTTGTTAAAACATGTAAATTTTATTTTCACCAAGGATGTTTGTGAGGAGGGCTGAGATTTTTAGTGCTTAACCTATTTTTATTGCGGATAGAGTTTGACAAGAGAAGCCCAAAAATAGCATTTATTTCAAAAAAAATTTTGAATCAGAGCGACTTTTTAGTCCCTAATAATCCCTCTTCGCTATTTTTGCGTTTTAGCCCCTATTTTGGCACTTTTCCTAAAAATTTAAAGAAAAATATAAGTTAAAAACTATAAATAAGCCTTTTTGCAATAAAAAGCCTGGCCAATGAGACATAATAATTTATCTAGACACAATTTGGCTACACAAAAGTTTTTATTTTTTTAACATTTTGATTCAGGGTATTTATTGTTTATTCATTGATATTTTAATTCATAACTTTTAATTATTATCAATTTGTTTTTAAGCCAATACTTCTGCATGCAATAAGTTTTAAAAATGTATAAACAATTAACTTATTTACTAGATTTATATGCCGTAATTAATTTACTTAAATAGAAAAATATTGTTAGGTATTGTGATATTTAATCTCAATTTATATTTAGTTGAACAAACTTTGATTTATTTTTTAAATTGGTTAAAAATGAAAATTCTTTAATTGGAAATGAATTTTTTCGTTTACATTGCTCATTTGAGTTTGAGTTTTTTATTAATTAAATTACAGTTAAAGCCACATAATTCTTACTAAAATTTTTTTAGTATTATTCTTTGGAGATATGGTAATGAATTGATAAGTAATTAGAAATTTTGTTAATGTTAAATTAAGTTTTGCAATAAATTCTCTGAATTATTTTATGTTTAATAGTTAATTATAAATTTAATTTATTATAAAATCAAGAGAAATTTGTTTTTTGGGATATTTATGTTTTGGCAGCATAGTAATTCGCATACTTAATTAATGTTGGGTGTTGGTTTTTTAATTTAACCCAATTTCTCAGTATTATTTGTGAAATATGTAACTATAGTTTATATTTTAATAATTAAAAGCAATTTTACTCTGTATTTATTATTGTTTTTTAATTAAAAAAAAATTAAAACATATAATAAAAATTAACCTTCTTTGTCAAATGCTTTTTGGTCAAGAATTAATAATATAACTGTAATATTTATAATTTAACAACATTTATTTTTTGGAAATTCCAATAGCATTTGAAGAGTAGTTGAAGCAAAAGTGACTGAAAACCGTCGTAACTTTGGTGTTACGACAATTGCGGATCGGCAATTGCGGACGAGACAATTGCGGACGACAAAAACGTTATTAATAAGCTGGGATATCACATAAATATTTTCATGATTTCTGATCCCGAATGCTTATAATGCCAACCCGGGAAACTTGTGCCAAACAAAAAATGCCAAACTTGTGCCAAACACCAAATTCGTGGTGCTTGGACATGGCCCCAACAAATATTTAAGTGATATCCCAGCTTATTAATAACGTTTTTGTCGTCCGCAATTGTCGTCCGCAATTGTCGCGTCCGCAATTGCCGATCCGCAATTGTCGTACTGCCGTAACTTTCTATACTTACAATTTTTGTTATTAAATTTTAAAAGATCGCTATTTTTCTATTTACTCATTTTATTTTTAAACGAATATAAATTTCAATTTAGTAATATTGATTGTTGGTTAACGTTGCCCTATTTAAATTTTGTCAGTGTTTACACAAGCCATTTGAATGCAACTTAAATCGGCGTGAATAGAAGTTAATTTTGGTGTCTCCAATAAATCCTATTTTGTAGTTAGTGCCGTTAATATATTTATCGCATCTCAGCTCTATCAATGTTCAAAATGAATAACAAATTAATTAACAATATTTAAAAATTTTTAGGCTTTTGATTTTTTTTTATAAGCTGGCAAATGATGAAAATTGTGAACTCATTTCAATTATTAGTATTTTTATTCAATATTATGCCTTTACTAATATTATAACAAATTTTTTACATATTGAACTATCCAATACATAATTGTCAATACATAATAAATTTATAGAATGATATTTTTGCGCGTGAAAAATAATGGCACTGATGCGCCGTTCCCGTGCAGGTTAAATTAATACAATCGATTGCGAAAAATGTTAAAAAAATGATTTATTTTAATGTAATCTTATAAATTAGTTTTTAAATTCAAATATATATATATATTAAAAAAATTTTAAATCGATGGTAAGGATTTGGAATGAACAGCAACTGGTCAAACTTAGACAAAAATCTTTCATTAAATTAGACTTAAAACTGTATTTTAATAAAGTAAACCCCTGAAATTAAGCTAATTATTAATTAAATATTATAAAGTAGTAAATAATAAACCGATTCATAAACCAATCCTGATTATGCATTGCATGCTATACAAACACTCTCGTGCTTAAAAATTCAAACGGAAAAAACAAAATAGTACAATTAATAAAAGCGGAAATGTACTAAACAATTCATTCGTCAAATTAAGGAAAAAGAAATACTAATTAAAAGTATATAAAATAATTTTTAAAGACTTATGCGCCAAACTTACATTATTTCAAAAACAAAAATAAACAATGCGCCAAACTTAATGTATATTTGATGAATGAATAACCTTGTTATAAAATAAAAAACACAAAAACAAAAAAAATAAAAATCTATAAAATCGTTAAAGGAAGGAAAATATTCGTGCACATGGATGACTTCCGACCTCAACAACCGGGATGTGAGTTCAACATCAGGCGTGTCCATCATCGCTGATCTTTCAACCCCCTTGTTTGCGCGCCCATAATAAATTTAATAGAAAAATAATTATGTCGTTAAAACAAATACAAATACAAATACAAATACATATATATATATATATATATATATATATATATATATATATATATATATATATATATATATATATATATATATATATATATATATATATATATATATATATATATCTTAATTTCTTATTTTTACAAATTTAAAATAATAATTCAAATGGCAACTTTCTTTAATAATAAATAAATTTTAAAATATTTGTTTTTTTATTAAAATCGGTTTTGATAATATGTTGAGGTAAACACAAAAAAAGTTTTACTTTAAGCAAGTCCAAAATCAATTAATAACAATAAAATGATAAAAATTGTATTTTTTATTTCTCATCGTTATTTGTTGCAAATAATATGTTATTAACTTTGAACTGTAAACTTTTCTTTAAAGATTTAATTATGTATTATTTTATTAAATTCAATTTTAAATTAAATTAATGCTTGATGGCAATTCATTAACATCGTATTCCTAAAAAAAAGCATTTTTTTCAATTGAAGTTGTTTTTTACCTTGGATATACTTTATAATTACTATCTTAATAAAGATTTAACGATTATGTAACCAATGATGCAACACAAACGCACTGAATTTAATTTAAATTACAAATAAAAATATATTTATTTAAAAATGGCATTAAAACAATTAAATTGAATAATTTTTTATGCTTATCTAGAGAAACTTGCATAAAATCAAATTTTAAAGTAATTTTATACATAAAGAATCTTTGGTATTTAAACAGTATCAAAATTGTCGTGATCGCCGAAGATGAAAAACGAAAGTGTGCGATACTCGATTTAACTTGACACAAAACCTCAATTACAAAAAATTAAAAATACTAAATTATCCGGAAGCGTTCTTTGTAAGCTATTGGATTTTTATTTATACAATTAAATCTAATGGTAAAATATATTTATATATTAAATGACAACAATTAAATGTTTGTGTGATTTGAGTAACCGGGTATTTGAAAATGGCACGGGCCCTTGCCGGACTCGCGCCGCCAGAGAAGATGGATGGCAGCTTAGACTTTGAGGCCGCTCGATTTGCAGCTAGATTTATAAAATCAATTCGTTGTTGGCATTATTAAATTGGAAACAATTTATTACTCAAAGCGAAGAGTCTCATTTAATAACTTTCATTAATACCACCACATTTAATAATTGAGAGCGGAGCTTTTCTAATTTTATAAAAGTGTAACTTGAAATTTTTATATAGCATAAAAGGTTAATAATATAATCACTTCAATTAATATAAAAAATTTGAAAAGGCATAAACTGTGACAGAGTAATTTAAAAGGAAAATACATTTTAGATTCACATGTACAGCTCACAAACGATCAAATGCACTCTATCTGTCTCGTTCACACTTTGATGGTGTTTCAATACACCGTAATTCTAGAAAGTATATACTAATAATTTTTATTATAATTTAAAAAATTTATAGATAAAAATTAAAATATAATTCTAAAATAATTAAATACAATAAAATATTATAATAGCTATTTATATCGGTAAAAGGATACAACTATTAAAGTAAATATTAAGCAAAACAATAGAAAAATGAAGGATCGTTAAAAATAAAACAACAACCAAAATTTGGTAACTTTCTCGAAAGCCGTTTTTGCCAATTTTATATCATCCAAATTAAAATAAATAATAAAAATTTATTAAATGAAATAAAGGTTGAAATTAAAATATAAAATGTGTCAATATAAAAAAGAAAATGATCAAGTGATTTTTCCGAATAAAATAAACTAAAAAATGTTTCTGGAGGCATATAAAAAAAAGGTTACATAGCTTTAATAATAAAATCAGCACATAACAAATTTATTTAAATACATAGGTCGCAACCCGAAAAAATTGTAATATTATAAAGTTGGTGGAAATCTACGGCTTCAGTAATATATCAACAGATTTACGTATTCGTATGCAATTAATCAATAATTGGAGGAATTATTTAACGAAAATACAATAATTTGAACTCGATACAAAATCTTCTATATTTCAAAAAGTTAACATGACAAAAAAAACTTAGCAAACAATTATTATTAAATAATTGTAATTACTGAAGTAAAAACAGAATTGATCTGGGCAATTTTGATCATTTAAAAATGTAGTGACAAAAATTGCAAAATAAAAATATTATTCTTAATTTATAAGTCCGATAGCGATTTATTGCAAAAAATTGAAGCATTAATTAAAATAATAAACAAAAATAAAGTTATTTACCCAAATAAACTAAATTTTAGTAAAAAGTAAAGATATTAAAATAAACAATTCTTTTAAATAATTAATTAAATTTATTGTTTCGTAAAAATCAAACAATTAAAAAAATAAATACAAGAGCTTTTGAATGGTGTTTAGAAAGTCTGATTCGATTAAGTTTAATGTCAGTTTATTTTTAGCGCGCTTCAATCATATCCTTTTTCCAATATTTTCTTCATCTCATGGCCGTTTATTATCTTTTGCTGTTTTGTGCCGTTACATCCCTCATCCATTGTAGCTCCTTTGCGAGGGATTCTTTAAACTTGGAAAAGCACCTGTGGATTCACAGAGAACAAGTCCGCTTTACGTGTATCAACCAACTCTATGTAATAATATAGATAAAACAAAATAATTAAATAAACTTTAAAATTTGATATTTAACGAAATCATTACTAGCCAAAGTCCATTGCCTAATTAAACAAATTAAAAATTATTTAAAATACATCAAATTTAAAGTTCGAAAAATTATTGATTTACATATTTAAAATACTATCCTATTAAATTTAATTTTAGAGAAAATATTAATATTATTTGTAAACACATCGTTATAATCTAGCTGTTGTTAAAATCTTGTCTTGTATCTGTGTTTTATAAAAACATTAATACTATGTTTGCATGAAAACTTTCTTTGACGGAATAATTTTGATTTAGAAAATTAATTTAAAAATTTTTTTTACATAACATTAGTAGTTTATCTTTAAATGTTAAATAATTTATTGACTTTGATAACACTATTGTTTGGTTTTCTGGATATTAATTTTTTAATTTTGTAGCTTTTTTAAAAATTTAGGTAATTTAAATTTATGTAAGTGGCAACCACACTGCTGAGTTGTTCTCGGGTCGCACCAAAACAAAAATACTAATGCCATATGCTTGCGCTTTAAAGATGAAATATTAAAAAATATCTAAATTTCTTATGTAAGCTATGCTTGTCCGTCAAAGTATATTTATTTATTTTTTGTCTCTATTTACATACCCTTCCTCTATTAATAAAATATTTTTAATAAATTTTCAAATATTTTTTAATTAAAAAGCGCCCAAAAAAAGAATTTTTGAAAAAAAGTCATCACATTTAAATATAACAAATATAAAGGGCGAGGTAATTTGGAGAAGTATCGGCATAATATGAAATCAAGTCTAAAAATTAATATTTATTATTAATCAAAAACCGAAAATTTTTTTCATAATCCTATTTTGAAAAAATGGTTTAATTCCGCAAATGTTTAAATGGAACATAATGCTTTTAGATAGATATAAACATAACTGTAAACATTCATTTCGTCAAGCCTGGGACATCGAGCGTGAAAGTAATGCAATTTAAATAATTAATTTTTCTAAAAATAAATTGTTGAACAAATATTTACAATGCATCTGCCTCGGCAGACACGTCTTCAGTAAACTCGGGCGCGCCAAGCGTTTACAAAAAGCTTCATTACTGAAAATTAAATTTAAATAAAAAAAAAATATTTTCTCTGCACAATTTATTGAATGAAACTGCACCGATTAGTGTAGTTTTACTAAACTTAAATCACCAAAATACTTTAAAAATAATTAAATTTAGTATAAATAATTAACTTAAAATAATAATATTAAAATCGCAAGAATGAATTGATGGTAGAATATTTGGGAAGGGCTCGCTCCTTTTTGGAAGACGAGCGGACGTTGTGACGAAGGTAAGCAAATAACCGTAAATCATCTTTAATTGGCTCAGAGGCGCATTCAACCTAGCTAAAAGTTTATTAATAAATATGTTTTAAATGGATAATTACAAAAAAATATATTAGGGAAAGTTTTTTCGGTAAAACGAAGGTATAACGCTAGTAAATTAAAATTATAATATGCCTTTGAAATTTCGGATAAATTAAAATAAGAACAAAAAAAATTAATCAAAAATAATGTTATAAATATTTTTGTGCAAGAAAAGAACAGCAATTTGCAAAAATAAATAATTAAAACACATAAAAATGATAGTGTTTTATAATTCAGACTTATATTTCTTTGTCGTACGAAGTTTGTAAATCAATGAATGAATGAATGAAAACTTTTAAAACGTTAAGTATAAACGCACACAAAATATAATTAACTAACAAAAATAGATGTATGAAAATATTTAATTAACAAATTTGTGTTGTAAATCATTTTAAGCAAACACTCACGATTAAAAGAAAACATTGTGAAAAAAATGTTAACCTTAGTATGCATAATAAATTTAATTTAATCTACGATCAATAAGAATATGCCTTAATTTTATTTATTATTTGACAATGTTTTAATTATTTTGTGCCCTTGTAGAATATTTCTCCCATTTTATTTATATCTGAAAGGGCAAAGGTTATATAAATGTCTATGGTAGAACAATTTATTATATAAAAATGAATAATTCTTTTTTTTCCTTAATTTTGCATAATACATCATATGACTTATGCCTGCCTGACCTTTTGGGGATTTAATAATTTAAATTGTTTATTAATTTCCATGGCAATTTGTGTTTATTTATTTCCTTTTTTTATTTTTATCAATCGCTCCGTCGGTCTCTTAATTTTGTATTTAGTTTTAAACTTTGCTAATACATAATATTCGGCAATTCTTTAAAATATTTTAATCCATTAATTTCATGTATTTGATTTACAGAATGTTGATATGTTAGTTTCTTTATCATGTAGGGGAAATCAATCGATAAAAAAATGGATATATGGTAGTTGAACCTGTTTTATTTTTTATCTATAAGTTCAAATTTTATTTTGAATTTATTTATGTTTAATTTTCTTTTTTCTTTTTGCTATATATCTAAATAAATTTATTTAAATTTTTGTACAAAATTGATATTTTGAAAATTGCAAGGATGTATTTAATCGTAATTTTGACGCCAAATAATTTTTTTGACTAACGATTTTATCTGCTACAACCTTTTATATTTTAATTTTATTTTGAATTGTTAGTTAATCTTTTTATTATACCGTCTGTCTCTCTCTTTTTAGCACACTATTTCTTCAAAAATAAAAAATTCAAAAAAGTAGCTAAAACTATTTTTAGATGGGGTGCGTTGATGTCCAAATTTCTCTAACCGTCTGTCTCTCTCTTTTTAGCACACTATTTCTTCAAAAAATAAAAAATTCAAAAAAGTAGCTAAAACTATTTTTAGATGGGGTGCGTTGATGTCCAAATTACTCTAACCGTCTGTCTCTCTCTTTTAGCACACTATTTCTTCAAAAATTAAAAAGTTCAAAAAAGTAGCTAAACCCATTGTTCGATGGGGTGCGTTGATGTCCAAATTACTCTAACCGTCTGTCTCTTTTTTTAGCACAATTTCTTCAAAAATAAAAAATTCAAAAAAGTAGCTAAAACTATTTTTAGATGGGGTGCGTTGATGTCCAAATTACTCTAACCGCCTGTCTCTCTCTTTTTAGCACACTATTTCTTCAAAAATTAAAAAGTTCAAAAAAGTAGCTAAACCCATTGTTCGATGGGGTGCGTTGCTGCCCAAATTTCTCTAACCGTCTGTCTCTCTCTTTTTAGCACACTATTTCTTCAAAAAATAAAAAATTCAAAAAAGTAGCTAAAACTATTTTTAGATGGGGTGCGTTGATGTCCAAATTACTCTAACAGTCGGTCTCTTTTTTTAGCACACTATTTCTTCAAAAATAAAAAATTCAAAAAAGTAGCTAAAACTATTTTTAGATGGGGTGCGTTGATGTCCAAATTACTCTAACCGTCGGTCTCTTTTTTTAGCACACTATTTCTTCAAAAATAAAAAATTCAAAAAAGTAGCTAAAACTATTTTTAGATGGGGTGCGTTGATGTCCAAATTTCTCTAACCGTCTGTCTCTCTCTTTTTAGCACACTATTTCTTCAAAAAATAAAAAATTCAAAAAAGTAGCTAAAACTATTTTTAGATGGGGTGCGTTGATGTCCAAATTACTCTAACCGTCTGTCTCTCTCTTTTAGCACACTATTTCTTCAAAAAATAAAATGTTCAAAAAAGTAATGAAAACAATTTTTCGATGGGGTGCGTTGATGTCCAAATTACTCTAACCGTCTGTCTCTCTCTTTTTAGCACACTATTTCTTCAAAAATTAAAAAGTTCAAAAAAGTAGCTAAACCCATTGTTCGATGGGGTGCGTTGCTGCCCAAATTTCTCTAACCGTCTGTCTCTCTCTTTTTAGCACACTATTTCTTCAAAAAATAAAAAATTCAAAAAAGTAGCTAAAACTATTTTTAGATGGGGTGCGTTGATGTCCAAATTACTCTAACCGTCGGTCTCTTTTTTTTAGCACACTATTTCTTCAAAAATAAAAAATTCAAAAAAGTAGCTAAAACTATTTTTAGATGGGGTGCGTTGATGTCCAAATTACTCTAACCGTCGGTCTCTTTTTTTAGCACACTATTTCTTCAAAAATAAAAAATTCAAAAAAGTAGCTAAAACTATTGTTCGATGGGGTGCGTTGCTGCCCAAATTTCTCTAACCGTCTGTCTCTCTCTTTTTAGCACACTATTTTTTCAAAAAATAAAATGTTCAAAAAAGTAGCTAAAACAATTGTTCGATGGGGTGCGTTGTTGCCCAATTTACTCTAACCGTCTGTCTCTCTCTTTTAGCACACTATTTCTTCAAAAATTAAAAAGTTCAAAAAAGTATAATTGAACGTTCTAAAAATGAGCTAATTATTTATGTAAATGCTTAGAATTTTATTTTTTATGGCTGAAATTTTTGCAAAAAATTGTAAGAATACTAAAAAGAGAAAAATTAAGAAAGAATTAAAGTATAATTAAAAAAAATAAAGATTTGTTGCGAGAGGGGCTACAACATTAAACCCAGAATAGAATCGATTTGAGCGTTCAACCACTCAGCCATTGATTGTGTTGGTGCGTTGGGGATAAAAGTGAAGGAAAAAAAGACATCAATAAATTTTCCTTCGACAGTCAATAAATAACGGATACGACGGTTAACCGCGGTTTTAGTGGTCATAACCGTTAACCGACCGTAACCGCCCGTCCTCAAAATCTCATAACCGTTAACCGACCGTAACCGCGACGTTTTAAAATTCCATAACCGTTAACCGCGGGTAACCGCGGATAACCGCGGATAACCGCGGTTACGGGTAACCGTGTCCATGCCTGCAATATGTTATGAGTTGTTTTTTATATTTGGGGCAGGATTGAAGATTTGCATATCACATTAATTGCTGAATATAAATTGCTGCGTTTATTTTGATTGTAAACGCGCTTATTTAATAATTATTTATTTTCAATTTATAATATTTTTGTGTCAAAACGTTTTTTGCGCTTAAAAACAAGCGAGATTAGGTTTTAGTATTGTGTTTAATTATTTTCAAACCTTTTATAAAGCATTGACCCATGGACGTTTTGTTGTCGCTTTGCCAATCGGCCTGTCAAAAGATTCATTTTTATTATGGTTAATTATGGGTTTGATTTAATTTAAAACTTTGTCGATAAGCCAGTTGAATTTTTAAATTAAATATTAATTATTAATACAATAAAACCTGAATTGAATTAATTGGGAATTTACTTTACTAACTACCTATTTATTCTTTTTGTATATTAATAAAGCCATTTTAATAACTTAGTATGCTGCCTTTTCAGCTCGTCGTAACCGTCTCGTCACCTTTGCATTTTCATTCAATATCGAACATTTTTTCATCATTTTTTTGTGTTTAGGAATTTTTTCGGCTATCAATTTGTTAAGTTCAACCTCGAGGATGTCGTCCTGAGCGCGTTTTAACTGCTGGAGCGGAAAAAACATTAATTTTTATATCACAAACTGTAAAGTTACAATTTCATAAAGTTACTTAAAATAATTTGAACGAATTAGCTTCAGACGAATAATTTAGTTAAATAATTTATATATTAAATTATAATAAAAAAGCGCAAAAAAATAGATACCCAGTTTACAAGCCATGTTCTATAAAATTGGTATTTATTGGCAATACTTTCATTTATTGGTTTGCTGACACTCGTTTTGAATTTCGAAATAACTCTTTCGAGAATTATTTTACATACGCTAAAGTTATCGTTAAATTATAAAAGATTTCAAAAGTTTGTAACTGATTAACTAAAATAAATTTTGTAAGCTTTGCAAGAAACAGAATTGAAATTCAAATAGTAGTGAGATGGAATGAATATTATTAATGACATTTATAAAAAAAGAAAGTTAAAGAGTTTAATTAAACAATTTTAATAACTATTCCAGCCTGAGTTCCCCTAAGTTGATCGGCGCACAAGGAATTTAGGCAACATCAGCTTCTTGTAATAAACCTGAACAACAGAAGGTCTACACTTGTGGGTATCCAAAAAACGCAACATTTTGGAGGGCCGTGCCAAGTCAAAAGACACGTACAATTTCATGAAACGTGAAACAAAAACCTCAGATTAAGAATTAAAATGATAAAATCAGTTATTTTAATAAACTATAAATTTTTAAAATTAAAACAATAAATCACGCAAATGGTAAAATATTTGATGAACTTCCTGTTTAAAAACACTTTCTCTCCATCAATGCCAAATTTTAATACTAATCCATGAAATTTCAAATGTATCAAATAAACAAGCGTTAAAAATATTTTAAAAATTCTTATTGAATAGTTTAAATTTAGATTAAATATGAGCGACACATGTGCCCAGCATTCAAACCAAGCAACTTTTTGTCCTCTTATCATCTTTACAAAGGGCACGGGTCGAGCGACTGCTGGCGCATTTTGAGAATCAGGCGACCGAGACAATTCAAGCTCTTACCATTTTAGGAAATTTAATAAATATTAATAACAAGAATGAAGATTTAGGATTTATGAAGAAAAGTATAATAAAAAAGCGTGTCGCCCCTATTGTGGTATTAAATAAAGAAAAAATATGAACACGAATCTATAATCCAAAAAAATATTAATTATGTTTATGAAAAATTTAATATAACAACAGAATATTTTCTTTAATTATAATTCTTTTTATCGCTTAAGCAACATGCCCCAAACATTGCTTAAATAATTTAATTTTGAAAATAATTCAAGAAACGTGCGTTTGGGATTAATGACCATGGATTAGAGGCCAAGACGATGGGATGTGATGTTCGATCGTTAAGTAGTCGTGTGAAAATAATTAAAAGAATGTATTTAGTAAATCTGTGAAACATTTAAAATATTATATTATTGACCTTAAATATTTAAAAATATGCATGTTAGCTTGTTAAACTTAATTCAGTTTGTATTTGGTGATTAAATCTAATTAGATATTTTTCATTTCTTTTATATAATGAATTTAATAATTAAATTTTGATGTCTCCGTTGATCAATAAATTAATTTTATTTATGTTTGTATTTTATTTGTGTCTTTATTTATTAGTATTTTTTATTATTGGAACTATTTTTTTAATGCTTTTTTTCGTTATATTATATTGAAACATGTTTTTATATATTTATCTTTACAGACTATTAAAGCATTTCGGGTGTAGCATTATGTTTTAATTAAATTTTAATTTTTTATTTTAATTATCTTTTATTGTATGCGATTGACAATTAATTTTAATGCTTAAAATATATATAGATTTGGGGTTGTAATCTAATGTGCTTCTTTAAAAATTTTTCTTATCTATTTAATTATTCAAATTAATTTTTTGTTTTATATTATGCTTTTAATTTGAAAAGAGCGTCGAATGCTATAGCAATTTAATATATCAATCGAAATAAAATAATTAACTGTGAAGACGCTTCATGGAAGGAATGTTAACTTCCCCATCAAGATTGGTGTTTTCTTTATGCATTTTATGTTAATATACTTTTTAGTTCATATTTTTAATTATAATTTTATGTTTGTTTAAGCTTTTAAAAAATAATCTGGTTGTATTTATCGGTTTATCAATTTAGAAACTAACTTTTTATTTAAAAAACAATTAATATATTTAATTTACTTTATTATTTATCTGTTTGTTATTTAATGCAAGCGGTAATTTTTCATAATAATATTTTATTACTTTGCGATATGGTCGCTCCATTATAGATCGCTTCTGACGATGATGTAATTTAAGGCTGTAATTTAAGGCTTTTAACTTTATAAACTAAGTTTTATTTGGGTGAAATTATATAGGAAATTATAGATTATTTAAAATAACATCTCATGGTAAGAGTTGACACATGGTAACTTTTGTGCGTATGCCCGCATTTGCTCCACACACGCTCTTGCCCCGGTTTCCCCCCCCCCCCCCAGTCTCGATTTCATTGGGAAAAAGTGCAGATATTTTGTTATGGACTAATTTATTCACATTCATTATCCCTTTTTTAATTATTTTTGCAAATGGCCACACTGCCAGTCAATATAGCAGAGTTTTGGGGGAAAAATTGCACTCATGCTCCTTTTCTGGTGCTAATAAATTCAAATAACTTTTGAAAAATTATCATTATAACTCGAAACTTTTGTTTAATTATTTACAATTAATTATTTAAAAATAAATTTAGTTTTTGATTTAAGCCATAAAATTTTTACTTGCTTACATGTCTCAAGTACTGCGTAATTTTGTTCTTTTATATATTTTTTTGAAGCAAATTTCGGTTAAAGCCGTTTTTAATGCTCGATTTTAGAATGCATATTTAATTCTTGTTCAAAAATATGGTCGTCGTCAAATCAGTCCAAGTGCATTAAATTCATTTATTGAGGTAAGTCATTTTTTTGTAGTATAATTTTATTTAATTGCCCAATCTGAGTTTCTATTCAGAATTTTTCGCTCTACAAATTTAAATAATTGTGACTAATGGTCTAATGGTTATATAATGTAAAAAATTAGTTCATGTTTATATAAATCTGCATTATACTAAATTGGGTTTAATTATCATGCTTACTATATAGTGTTCAAAAGCAAAACATAATAATGAAATATCCATATTCCTTTTACTTTTCCTTGTGATTGGCATTTACTACTTTTTAGTAAAAAGATTTTATTATGGATGTTGCTTAATTTTAATTGCGCGTTATTTATTTGATTTTTTTATTATAAATCTTGAGTCCATATTCTGACCAAGACAAATGAGCAATGAAGCTTTTGATTGCATCTTTTTTTTAAAGTTGGTTAGTTAAAAAAGTATAGCTTTTCATTTTGCTGGCACTATGCACTGTTGTGATTGTTGTTTTTTAATAATATTTCTTTTATATTTTAAATACAACTAAACAAAAAAAAAATTGTAATTGAACCGCCGTTTAGTCTCTATTTTTATTATTATTATCACATTAAACCTAAATTAAAGAAATAAATATGTACAACTATTTAAATTAATATTTTTGTAAACATAACATCAAGCAATCATCCGCTGTAATTTTAAAAAGGCTTTTTTGGGTTCATTATTCTTAGGCAAAATATATTTTAAGTTACTTTATTTTGTGAATTTTAAAGCTGGGTAAACATTATTTGTTTTATTCATAATATAAATAATGTATGCTTTATTAAGTAATTATAAAATTTTGCTATTTGCTTATTTTAAGGTAATTTTATTCTATATTCATTTTAAAAACAGGGGAATTTTTTTCATAATATTTGAAATAATATTTATATTTATTACATAATTTCATAGAATAAAGGTTTTCTTGTCAAGCCATGTTCCCCGACTTTCTGTTTTATTTTGAATGTGCCTAGTATCCCTCCAAATATAATAATAAAATAATTTTAAATATGAATGTTTTAATTCAGATTTTTAAAGCATCATCTTTATTTTTTTTAATATAACTATTCATTTATAGTTCGTTCTTTCATCAACACTAGGCTAGCAACAAACTCATAAAAAATGGTTGAATTTTAATATTAAATTTAAAAGAATGATTTTTATGATTCGCATCTTTTTGCCGAAGGGTGACCAAAATATTCTAACATTGAGAATTGCACTCATGTACCTTTTCTGGGGCTAATAAATTTAAATTAACTTTTGAAAAATTATCATTATAACTCGAAACTTTTGTTTAATTATTTACAATTAATTATTTAAAAATAAATTTAGTTTTTGATTTAAGCCATAAAATTTTTACTTGCTTACATGTCTCAAGTACTGCGTAATTTTGTTCTTTTATATTTTTTTTTAAGCAAATTTCGGTTAAAGCCGTTTTTAATGCTCGATTTTAGAATGCATATTTAATTCTTGTTCAAAAATATGGTCGTCGTCAAATCAGTCCAAGTGCATTAAATTCATTTATTGAGGTAAGTCATTTTTTTGTAGTATAATTTTATTTAATTGCCCAATCTGAGTTTCTATTCAGAATTTTTTGCTCTACAAATTTAAATAATTGTGACTAATGGTCTAATGGTTATATAATGTAAAAAATTAGTTCATGTTTATATAAATCTGCATTATACTAAATTGGGTTTAATTATCATGCTTACTATATAGTGTTCAAAAGCAAAACATAATAATGAAATATCCATATTCCTTTTACTTTTCCTTGTGATTGGCATTTACTACTTTTTAGTAAAAAGATTTTATTATGGATGTTGCTTAATTTTAATTGCGCGTTATTTATTTGATTTTTTTATTATAAATCTTGAGTCCATATTCTGACCAAGACAAATGAGCAATGAAGCTTTTGATTGCATCTTTTTTTTAAAGTTGGTTAGTTAAAAAAGTATAGCTTTTCATTTTGCTGGCACTATGCACTGTTGTGATTGTTGTTTTTTAATAATATTTCTTTTATATTTTAAATACAACTAAACAAAAAAAAAATTGTAATTGAACCGCCGTTTAGTCTCTATTTTTATTATTATTATCACATTAAACCTAAATTAAAGAAATAAATATGTACAACTATTTAAATTAATATTTTTGTAAACATAACATCAAGCAATCATCCGCTGTAATTTTAAAAAGGCTTTTTTGGGTTCATTATTCTTAGGCAAAATATATTTTAAGTTACTTTATTTTGTGAATTTTAAAGCTGGGTAAACATTATTTGTTTTATTCATAATATAAATAATGTATGCTTTATTAAGTAATTATAAAATTTTGCTATTTGCTTATTTTAAGGTAATTTTATTCTATATTCATTTTAAAAACAGGGGAATTTTTTTCATAATATTTGAAATAATATTTATATTTATTACATAATTTCATAGAATAAAGGTTTTCTTGTCAAGCCATGTTCCCCGACTTTCTGTTTTATTTTGAATGTGCCTAGTATCCCTCCAAATATAATAATAAAATAATTTTAAATATGAATGTTTTAATTCAGATTTTTAAAGCATCATCTTTATTTTTTTTAATATAACTATTCATTTATAGTTCGTTCTTTCATCAACACTAGGCTAGCAACAAACTCATAAAAAATGGTTGAATTTTAATATTAAATTTAAAAGAATGATTTTTATGATTCGCATCTTTTTGCCGAAGGGTGACCAAAATATTCTAACATTGAGAATTGCACTCATGTACCTTTTCTGGGGCTAATAAATTTAAATTAACTTTTGAAAAATTATCATTATAACTCGAAACTTTTGTTTAATTATTTACAATTAATTATTTAAAAATAAATTTAGTTTTTGATTTAAGCCATAAAATTTTTACTTGCTTACATGTCTCAAGTACTGTGTAATTTTGTTCTTTTATATTTTTTTTTAAGCAAATTTCGGTTAAAGCCGTTTTTAATGCTCGATTTTAGAATGCATATTTAATTCTTGTTCAAAAATATGGTCGTCGTCAAATCAGTCCAAGTGCATTAAATTCATTTATTGAGGTAAGTCATTTTTTTGTAGTATAATTTTATTTAATTGCCCAATCTGAGTTTCTGTTAAGAATTTTTCGCACTTCAATTTAGATAAGAGAGATTAATGGCACCCTGATTTTAATGAATTGTATTTGATCTTAATGTATTACTTTTATATTTAACTGTTTAATGTTTTTAAAATAAATTGACAATAACCAATCAATTGTTTTTCTTTACATGTGCAATACATTTTCTTATTTTTTCTAAAATAACGATTGAATTTTTATCCATTCATTGCGCGTTATTTATCCAATTTTTTATTATAAATCTTGAGTCGATATTCTCTTCAAGGCAAATGAGTTGCGTGACGCGTCGTATTTAGAATGGGTCGGATACTCTAATTTATCATTTTATTTTTTGGATTTAAGCTCTGGTAGAAAGATTATTACAATTACTGAAGAATATTCTACACAAAATATAAAATTACTAAAATAAGATTTGGAAACAAGGCCCACAGGCAATATGTTCATTAATCAAATGTTATTAAAATTAATTCTAATTTACCGAAACTGAACTTATAATCTTCAAAAATGTAAAAAAGTAATTAATTTAATAATTAATAGAAATGAAAAAATATATTTAAAAATAAAGCAAAGTAAGTAACATTTAAAATAATCAAAGGCCCTTATTTGTGCTTAATGTTTGTTGCCTAAATCTTAACAACTATTAATTTTAAAGCACTAAAACTAAATTAATTTAATAACTTTAATCATTGCTGAAAATAGATTTCATTGACAAAATTTTGGACGCGCATAGCCATGAGATATAAAAATATTAAATCGACAATTTTATTAAAAATAGACTTTAAATATATTTAATTTATTCTATACTTAAACAATTCTAATGAAATATTCTAGTTAATATGCAAAATCAGTTTTTCATCTAATTCTTTTTTTTCACCGAACATACATTTAATTATCTAATGATTTCGAGTGATTAATAAATCATTAAGATCTTTTTATTTATTTTTTGTGTTTAAATCTTTTATTCAAAAGAATTGTTTTTTGCTAAAATATTAAATTATGCAAAAGCATAAAATCGTGAATTATTAATTTATTGTTTTTTAATATTAAATTGTTAAAGAACCGTTAAAAAATTATTGTTGTTTTTTTAATAATTTTTGTTATTTTACATTATTTTTAATTTTTTTAATTTAAAATTATTTGTTAATTAATACTTAAAGAATGCTTCATTTTAGGAAATTATAGTTTTTTCCAGTCATTTAAAACATAAAATTTAATAAAAAAGTAAAAACAACTTGTATTTATTTATGAGGAATTTAAACATTTTCATTATGGTTATTTAAGAAAACCACCATCCTTGAATTGGATTTTTAAATAATAAATTAATATCGTACAGTTGATAGTTTGTCTGGTGGTAGTTATTTTTTCATATTTTGGTTAACTTTAATTTTCATGCGTTATTATTTTTTGTGATTTTAATCATATTTATTTATTGTTTTAATTTTCATGTGGGTTTAATCATCTCTTTAGGATTTATCATTTAAATATTCCTTTAAAAATGGTAATAAATTTATTATAGTTTTTGATTGAACTAACTGGCATCTTGTGTAAACAAAATCCATTTAAAGTTAAAATTTTTTTATGTCGATTATATTTCCATCTAAATTCAAAAAAAAAGTTGTGTACAAAAATCAAAAAACATAAAATTAAATAATTGATCTAAAAATGGAAGATGAAAAAGAATTTAATGAGCGGAGGAAATCGGCAAAAGTGTCCGCCCGCCCCCGAGGCCAATAATCAATCGGCGGCGGATGGAACGCAAATGTGCAAATATTGAACCAGGTGCACGCCGTTCGGTGCAAATTATGCAAACTTTCTTTGATATTAAAAAAACCTTATGAAATGTGAAAACGATTTTTTTAGTGTCATTCTTGTCTTATCTTAAAACTCCATTTATATTAGAATTTAACGTTAACAATTTAAACATAATCTTTACATAATTTCCTAAAATGAATTTTTATACAATAAAAGTACAATTTTGTTGAAGATGCAATAGCATAACAATATTTAACATAAAAAAATTTAATAAATAAAAAAATGCCGACAAAAAAAGTGCATAAAAAAAGCCCAGCATTCCAAAACGGCTTATGCCAGAGATGCTCATGACGAACGCGTAATGAAGAAGTTGTTTATTAAGCAAAAGCTATTATTGACTCTTGAATACAATATCTAAATGATAAATTCTAATTTAGATGATAAAAAACTTAAAAAGTTTAAGAGTTCTTCAACATTAAAGATTTTTGTTGTATTTGTAATTTGAATTGAAAATTAAGGCAAATAAATAATTATTTATTAAAAATCACAAAACAATAAAAATATTTGTCTCTAAGATTATAAAGGTCCTTTTTACGGCGTGGTGTGGAATGTCCGTCGTCTTCCCTTGCAAATTGTTCAGCTCTTATAGTTTAATGCATAATCTATCAAAATTTAACCAAAATAATCGGTTATGGTAAAACTGAATATTTGCATCCATAAAATACATTTTTTATTAACAAAATTCGTGCATAAATATAAACTTATATTTGAATCAATCTAAATAAGGCCACGTGTTAATTATTCGTTTTATATGTTTTTGAATATAAAACCTAAATAAACAAACATAGAAAATAAAACAGTAATTATTGGAAAAATTATTTTAAAATAACCTAATATTTTTCTTAACAATCGATTGCATATAAAAACATGCTTATCATTTTTTATTGATAATCTTTTTAAACAATGTAAATCTATAAATTTTATTAAAAATAAAGGCCAACCATCGGCGTCATTTTTCCTTATTCTTTTCATATTTATCAAAGTTGAATGAAAATATTAAAAATTTATAAAATTGTTATAAGCGTTATCAACGATCAATCTTATTTGGTCCTGCTGGATACAGGTCATAAATTTGGATGCTTTAGCAAAAATAACTATACAAATTAAAGTAATTAGTAAATAATAAAAAAATCCAACAAAACGGGAACAGTTAGATTTATAGAAAATAGCACGAAATGTTGAAGCTCTGTTTGAATCCCAATAAACCTCAAAATTGTTCTAAATAAAATAAGTTAATGTCATCTAATATTTATGCACTTGGGGCACATGTATAAATAAAAAATTCATTAAAGATAATATCAACAATTTATTAATGATGAATAACTTATCGTAAGAAAAAGACTTACCTAAAAAATGAATCACCAAAACTAGCCTTTAAAAGCTAAAGTTTGCGGATTAATTTTTACTTTTATCTAGAAGTGCTGATCAATTCTTGTAATTAAAGCTAACATATGTAAAACTAATGTTCGTTATATATTTGCAACAATTCATCATTTTTTAATTAAATTAGATTTTGTTTGTTGGCAATAAAAATTAAAGATTAATTATTGGAAGTGACTGAAAATATCTTAATTTTTTAACTCACAAAGTTGATTTATGAATCATGGTACTTAAAATAAAAGCCAATTGCCTGACAAAATAATGTCCATATAGTATTTTGTCAAATAAATTTAAAGATTTTTACAAAAAAGATTATTAAAAAGTTCTGTTTCTCAACCGCAAACCTCCTTTAGCGGTATCCAGAATCTGCCAACAGCTGGTTTCCTTAAAAATAAAATACATATTTTATTTATAGGGTGCACAAAGGCAAAGATTGCCCTACCTTGATAGTCCGAATTAGGACTAAATTTGCAGTGCTTGAATATGAATAATGTTTACAATAGTTAACTGTAGCCGAAGTGAATTTAAGCTAACACTTTTTTTTCTAAATTTTTATGTTAATTATAAATTATTTACCATAACAAAACGTTTGATAATTCATTCTATTTTATTAAAATACATTACCTATACAGAATGGCATTTACATTGGTAAATATTTAATGGCCATTTAAATCAAAAAACGATTCCATTGAATCTAATAGAATGTTACTTTATTAATTAGAGATCGAATACTGTTTCACTATTACTTAACGATGGAAATAGCAATGAAATAGCAATGGCATTGAGCTTTGGCGTTATTTCAATTCAAAAAAATGAGAATTACAGCAGAAATCGAGTTGGCCACACATCGAACACAAGAATTTTTGATTAAACACACGGTTTGTCTAATTTTTTGCAAAGAGCTTGGCAACTAAATTGCCTATCCAAAAGCAACTTGTTTTAAGCCCAAAGCAACTTTTTTCTTAACACTTTTCTGCAAACAAGTTGAAAAAAGTTGAATTTTGATTAAAATAAGTAAAATTCAAACGAGCCCGCTAAAATTTTTGTTGTTCCATCGTTTTAGCACCTAAGAAAATCCATAAACCGGTTTTGGGTGCTTAATGTTCAAAAAAAATGATTAAAAATCATAGATTTTCAAAATCTTAGATGTTGTCAGATCTAAAAAATATTGTCAGATTCGTGATCAGCACCCTTGAAAACCCCATATATGATGTTTTCATCAGATTTGGTGAGGGGGTCGCAAAACTGGAAAGTACCCGGTGAAATTCATCCTTGCAGTCTACCGGGCTCGAACCCCTGGCTCAGAGCAAAAATGCACTGTTTGTGTTGTATAAATACAGTATGCCAACATTTTTGAATTCCACTTCACCACGCGAGCAAATCTGCGGTGCGGTACGTTTGAGTGTGGCCGTTTATGTGTGGCCGTTTGAGTGTCGCCGTTTGAGTGTGGCGCCGTTTGAGTGTGGCCGTTTGAGTGTCGCCGTTTGAGTGTGGCCGTTTGAGTGTGGCCGTTTGAGTGTGGCCGTTTGAGTGTGGCCGTTTGAGTGTGGCCGTTTGAGTGTGGCCGTTTGAGTGTGGCCGTTTGAGTGTCGCCGTTTGAGTGTGGCGCCGTTTGAGTGTGGCCGTTTGAGTGTCGCCGTTTGAGTGTGGCGCCGTTTGAGTGTTGCCGTTTGAGTGTGGCGCCGTTTGAGTGTCGCCGTTTGAGTGTGGCGCCGTTTGAGTGTGGCGCCGTTTGAGTGTCGCCGTTTGAGTGTGGCGCCGTTTGAGTGCCGCCGTTTGAGTGTGACCGTTTGAGTGTGGCGCCGTTTGAGTGCCGCCGTTTGAGTGTGGCGCCGTTTGAGTGTCGCCGTTTGAGTGTGGCGCCGTTTGAGTGCCGCCGTTTGAGTGTGGCGCCGTTTGAGTGTGGCCGTTTGAGTGTCGCCGTTTGAGTGTGGCGCCGTTTGAGTGTCGCCGTTTGAGTGTGGCGCCGTTTGAGTGCCGCCGTTTGAGTGTGACCGTTTGAGTGTGGCGCCGTTTGAGTGCCGCCGTTTGAGTGTGACCGTTTGAGTGTGAAGTCAAAAATGGACCTTTCAGTGTCAAATTTTATAAAGCAATTTTGGTTTTCCTTTTTTGGTTGAAATATCGGCCGTATTCATTTTCCTACGAATGAATAAAAAGAAGAAAGTTTTGAGCTTAGCGGTTTGTTAGGCTTAGGCCTAAGCCACCCTGGCTTGGGGTTCGTTAGGCTTAGGGCTAAGTTTCTGCGCGATTTTGATCATAAATACATTTGTTACTAAAAAACGAGTTGAATTTTTAATTCTTTTTTATTCAACTCGTTTCAAAAAATCAACTCGTTTCCAAAAAAAAACGAGTTGGTGAAAAACGAGTTGATATTTTACCTTAACAAACAGACCTACTAAATGATAATTTTTACATGTAAAAAACAAATTTTTTAAGCTATTATTTTTATTTTTACAAACACTTTTTTCGATCCTATTTTGAGATTTTTCGATCCTAAAAGTAGCATCCCTAGTTATAACAATTTTTTTAGGTTTCAAGGTTTTTTTTAGATTGAATTCTTTTAAGTTTTTTTAAAATTGTATTTTAATATTTTTTACATACTTTAAATAAATTTGTTTGAAAAAGCACGTCTAAAAATGAGTTAACCCTATTCCTTCATTTCAGGTATATTGCTTAAGCGATATATATATAAATTCTTATTAATTTAAATTGATTAATTGTGTATTGCATATTTTATTTCTCTAATTTAATAATGATATAGTAACATTTGGTATGATCTATATATATATTCCTGGATATGAAGTAGTGTTCGGTCGGTACGGGAAAGTACCGACGCTTTTTCGTTGGAAGAGCAAGTTCGCGTGATCATTAATTTTATAAATTGAATTAAACGTGGAGAAATTTTGCAAACTTGAATTATTTAAGATATTTGCATTTATTCTTTGAATTAGCACATTGTTTCAGTTTTAGTTTTTAAGCGCAGTCGGGAAATTTTTTTACTCATTGTTAACATTTTGTTAAGAAACTGCGAAAAATTTTCGAAAATTCTGCTATTTTACAAAAATGCAATTTTTTTTGTTGTTGCGAATTCGGCTTTACACGGGGGAGGGGTCGGCGGTGCCGATAGGCGCCGCCGAGAAAATTTTTGATGATTTTAACAAGGTTTGTTAAGAAATTTGCTCCAAAGTTAACGTAAAAATGAGCAAGAGATCCAATGTTTTGAGATGACAAATCATCATTTCTTCTTTTAAATTACAAATATTTAAACTTCCAGCCAAATCTTCATTTTCCAAGGACATTCTTGGAAATAAGGACATTTTCAATTTTCCAAGACCGAGGGTCCATTTACAAGGACTGTCCTTGGCATCCAAGGACGAATGGGAACCTTGTTATTATACTAAGTGGTAAATAATTTATTGTAATTTAGATTAATTTCTTAATTAGGTACACGCTGAAGTGAGAAGTGGTGGATCAACAAATTTTATTTTTATAAAATTTAGTGATTTGGTTATTTTTTAATAATAATTTTTATTAAACATTTAAAAAATTTTTGTGTTTATTATAAAACTTTCATTTTACATGCATTATCAAATTTATTGCATTTAATTGTAATTAATTTATTAAAAAATTTAAAAACTTTTTTTTGACAAAAGTAAACAAAAGATTGAAAAGTGAATTAATTTTTAGCCAATTATCTCACGAGCTTTTTTTTATCACAATTGCTACGCTACAAGTTAAATAACAATAAATAACTAAGCAAACACATAAATTTAAAAAAACATAATTTAATTTTTACTCTAAGCTTCAAATATCAAATTATATTAAAAATAAATCTAAATGTCACTTGCCAGAAATAGCTTGGACTTTTATTTTGAAAAAAAAACATGCATTGCAAAAGCTATTTTAATTTGTCAAAATAAAGAGAATATTTTAATAAGATTTTATTTATTTTTTAATTTTATTAATGTATATTTGACTTGTTATTATTTTGACACCATTGTTCAACTTTTTTATTTTATCTTATTCATTTTTCTATAACTTATAATTTAGAAATATAATTTTTTCAAACATTTTAGCAATGTTATTTAAATTAAAAATGTATTTTTTGTATTTGGTTTAATAATTGTTTATTTTTTAGATTATATTTTGAAAAATAGGCTAATGTGAAACTTAAAAAATTAAAGTGTAAACATAATTTGTTTTTAGTATATTGCATTCTTTAATGGAGTTTTAGTTTTTTCTAATTATGTTTAATGCTTAATGATTTTCACATTTAAACTGCTATCACACCACATGTTTGGTTACCTAAAAACTTAAAAGCGCATGACAATTTATAAACCTTTTATTATGCTATTAAAGTTCAAATCTCAATATATGTAACAACATAATACTTTATAATATTTTGACAAAAATATATAAACTTTGAACACTGTAAGATGCCCAGAAATTGGTAGCACGTCTATATAAAATGTAAACATCGATAGTTAATATTTATTTAATTTATATTGATAAAATTTATCAATGCGTTAAATAGATCACTAGGAGGAATTGGCGTTCAACGGACGCAACGTGGGCCATGGAAACGATGAAGCAGGTGCCCATTAATTTTTATTTATAAAATTTTAAACTAAAAGAACAAATCAATGCGTCGAATAGATCAATCAATTAATGATAAAAAAATTTTTTAAGACGGTCTTTACTGGGTTCGAAAACCAACACACAAGGAAACTGTCAAAAGCGAGGCGTGTTTTCTACTGAAAACTGAATTTGAGAATATAATATATAAAATTTAATAATAGTATTTTTTTGATATTATATCTTTAAAGATATCAAAATTTCAGACTAAAGTTAAATAATAAAATTATGAATAAAAACAATTATTATAAAAATTAAATTACCTACAGGCCCACATAGTTTCTTCTAAATCAATTCAATAAAAACAAATTGATAAAATTTAGAATTTATCAATTTAAAATAAATGAAAAGACAAACTTGGAGCAACTAATATTGAAATGATATGCAAGGTATAAATGTACAAAAATTATATTTAAATTGTATGACCAAATAAGCGGTCAGAAATATTATTTTTTAATTATTTACAAAATTTGAAAATACTTTTACAGCAAAGTCGCCTGACAATTACAAAGCTTAAAACTTGAGAAAATTTGATAATGGCAAAAATAAAAAATCATTTTCTAAAAATGTCGAGATGTCGCCTCTTTTTATAAAATATTTCTAAAAAATTTAATATTTATTTGTGTTTTAAGTTGCAAACGTTGTATTAAAATATGGTCTTATATACTTAATTTATTAATCGTTTCACATAAAAAAATTATTTGTAAAAAATATTAGTATTCAAAAAAAAGATTTAAATATTAAAGTTAATTAATCTCATTTAATTCCATGATATATATATATTATATTATAACGCGTTGATACCTAAAACATTTGGCATAAAAAACTTTTGGTATTTGGTCTCATCCAATAACGCGCTGATCGACATCGCCCCAATAAACGTAGAACAAAAATAATAAAACTCAAATTATTAAAAATTAATACATTTATTTTGATACAAAGACTACATCAACTTATTTGTTGAACCTTTGATTTTAGCGAACACCAAAGCCAAAGCAAAATCGTCCTTGCGAATTCAAAAGCAATTATAAGTTGTTAACATAACAAGCGGCTATATGCAATTTACAAATTTATCATTAAACACAATTATTCATTTCTAAATAATTAAAACACAGGTTATTTCAAGATAAAATTATCGAAATATAAGCATTTTGTCAAAATATATGATTAAAAATGTTGAAATCTACCCACAACGTAATAGAAGAGAACTTACGACACTTAAAATCATAACTTACGGAAGAATGCTTATCTGTCTCTCGCTAGCTTTGCCTCTTCTAACAAACTCCATAAAATTATTTGCCCTGTTTCCAGCAGCGCCTCCAAACTCTCTTGCTTTATGCCTGGCTCCTGATCCAAATGTTGTTGCAAACCATACAGCACTACCAAGAAAACTATTGACAGACCCACTTGTTCTTCTGCTAGATACATAGTCTGAAGCAACAGATTGCTTTCCTCTTGAAGACTCTGTGCTTTCCTCGTATCTTTTTCTTGTTGATTTTGGTTTTGAATCTGGAAATTCTGTTGTATCCAAAGAACGATTACCTCTATTAATATTTATATTACTAGAATTTAATTTTCTTGATTAAAACACTAAAACTTGAGGAACGCTTTCTAGGCATTTGATCTTTATTAATTTCAGCTGGCTTTGGGTCTTGCCCAGTATCTGTTGATTAAGTTTATCCTTGAAAAAAACAACATAAAAACCATGAATAAATGTTGACACAAGAAAACAACTTTTTGAAATAAACTCGAATTTACAATAGTTGTAAAAAATAATGGTCTAATATATTTATATTTTATTTAATCCCATTTTATGGTATAGATAATTTTTCGTTTTCTAAATCGGCAGTGCCGGCATTCCATTGCTCGACTGTCCCAATTTTTTTTTCTTTTCCGTGTTCAAGGATGTAAGACATTGCATCATCCGCAACGGGACCCAGGTCCAGTTTGGTCTCTAGTTAATACCATACCTTGAATGTTCTAATTATAAATCAAAATAAATTAAAAATAATTTTTTTTTAAATTTCATTAATTATTTAAATAATACACCAAGGGTAAACAAGTATTGCAGTGAAAAATCCCGAATAATTATTTTTTTCTGTATGTGAAAACTTTGAACCTTCCAATTAAAAATATATTTATTTAAATTTTGAGAGTAAGGCTGTCGGTTTCAAACCAACCGTACCGATACCGAACCGAAATTAAAAATTGACAAGTTAAACTATAATACTCGGAAAAAGGTTCCCATTACATAATAATGGACATAACAAGTTTAATATTTTGGTTGGTGGAGGTCATATTTGGTTCCAAAGCAAGGACCCAACATAAAACTAAAGTTTGTTAAAAATTAAACCAAATATGGCAGGCGCTAGATATGTGGACCATTGTTGTGACAGGCTACCGTGCAAAATAAGCAATTTATTTATTATAAACAAAAATTATAAATTTAAACAATTTGGCTGCACGGGTAAAAAGGCAGAGCAGAAAACATGTGAAATCAACGATTTTAACCAAGACATAAATTATGCAGATAATCTTTAAAATTTACTAAAATGTCCTTATTAAACCTAATTTTATTGTGATATAATAAACAAATCTAAAATTAAGCAAGTTCCAAAAAAAACATTTTACAAAAATAATACTATAGTTTTAGAATTATTGTTCAACGTACGCGATGTATTTGAACTATCTTACTCAAAATATCAAAAAGTAACTAAATAAAGATAAATTTTCAAACCTAATTTTGTATTCCTTTTCACATAAGAAACAATAAAAATGCTAAGGCACGCCCAGTAATTAAACAAGTAATTTTGTACAAAAAATTAAAAAAGAACTAAAAGCTTAATGATTTATGATTTATGAAGAAAATTTAATAAAAAGAAACAACGAGTCGTCCCTATTTTGATGGACACAAAATAAATTTTGGAAATTTTAATAAAATAAAATATGATACAGCTTATCATCCCCCCGGATGAATAAATATAGTTTGAATTACAAAAATGTAATTCTGAATTAATAATATACTAATATAATTACTATTATTATAATTAAAATTGTTTGTGACATTAAAACGCAAACCGATAAAAAATTGATTCAAAAAAGTTTTTAATATACATTGAAAGCAATCATGGATGGACGACCAGACCCATCAGCAACCGCCGAAATCATAATTGATCCAATGTCTCTGGGCAGCGCCGGCAAGACAGAAATAGCGTTGCCAAGGACGAAAGAAAAAGATTTCAAACATTTTTTATTCTTAATCAAACAAAATTTTATTTTATTAATTATTCATTAAAATACTGCTTTAAAAGGATTTTACAAATAATATTTTTTTTTAAATTACAACTAACAAAAATGGTTACAATAATATTTTTGATTTTTTTAATCTAATTATAAAAAACAAAAATAACCCTTTAATGGTAAGACAATTAATTATGAAACCGATTTGTGTTATACCTAAATAATATTAAGTTTAGGCATTAAACTATTAATTCAAAAAATATTTGGTTTATGATAAATGATTTATAAAACACCAAAAATATTAAATTTTATCTCAATTTGAAGAATTAATAAAACGAATAATACGGTGAATGCATTTATTTTATTGAAATAATTGTTATTGATCGTATAATGAAAATAATAAATTATATAAGACAAATCTAACTAAAATCAACTGCTTGTAAGGTAAAATAAAAAATAAACAATTTTAAAAAAGCAATTAATGCGTAAGATAAGAGATTAATAAACATAATTTTGATATAGAAAATGTACAAACAACTAATACCTTTAATCAATATAGAACAATAAACTTAAAAATGTAGAGTCTGATATAAAATTTTTTAATTATACACTAATAATGCGTCTAAAACTCTATCCAAACAATTAAAGTTGAATTTATTCTTTTACTATATGTTAAACTTTGTCGATGTCTTGAAAATCAATAAATTGCAATTTTTTCGCGTGTTATCATTTGTGATTATGGCAGATTTTGTTGTTCTTTTGTTTTAATAACACACCACAAAAACATTTTAGTCTATTTTTATAATCATTTCTAAACTTTTTTTTAGCAAAATATTGATAATAAATTGTGTTTGTGAAGGACACTATTTTTATAAATAGTTATACCTTCATAATATTTTATAAAATTTTGTTTATAAGTTTAATTTTAATATCTATTAACAGAGATTAAGGAATAAATAGCTATTCCAATTAACATTTTAAAAAAGTAGTATTGCAAAAATTTTTAATATGTAGCAAACGTCGTTGTCCTCTAAAAAAAAATAATTAAAATAAATAGAAAATTAATTATGTTTTTCAACCAATTCATGGTTGCCAAAGCAATTAAATCCTAAATGAAAGTTTAAATTTTATTTAGGTCGATTACGTGAAGAATTTAACAGAGATAAAAACAAGCCGGAAATAATAAAAACTAAACGTTTATACAAATAATATTACGTTGATGTGACTAAAACTAAATATGAATCTTAAAAAATTATTCCAAAACAAAAAATGGCACAAAAAGTATGTGTAAATCAATCTGATCAAAAAATTAAAATTATAAAAATAAAATGAATAAGAAGCAAATCAGAAAAAATCGTAACGATAGAAAAGAAATTTGTTCGGTATTAGAGCTTTTGAAAAGGTTTGAATATTTAACATTTTATTTGAACAAACTGTGAGTTTAAAAAGCATTAATATCACTAAATAATTTAAAAATTAATATGGAATTTTATGTTGATTTGAAAACTGCCCGGGCAGCAGCAACCGTTAGTCATCGTCCTGGGATTTCAATGCAATTTTTTATACATAGTGCTAGTAAATGAATCAAATTTTGAAATTGGCATGGGCAATCTGAAGGAGCCTGGTCGAACTTATTAAACCCATGAATAAAATAAATCAAAGTCACCATATCTGGGAATTTTAAAGTTATCTTTGAATCTGTTCACACGATATTATAACACTGAAATACTAATCTAGATTTTAAAAGTTTGATTTGCCTAACAAAAAAAAACTACTTTAAAATCTAAAATTTAGTCAATTATTACTAAAAAAAACTTTAAAACAATTTAAACAAAAATAAATTTACCTTTATAAGTTTGAATTGCATTATTTTTATTTTTAATTATGGCTCAAAAAAATTGCACTAAATAACATTAATAACAAATTATAGACCTTTGCCGACATGCTCATCTACTATATGCGTATCACCAGCATGTGGCTAATAAGGAAGTGAATAAAAATTAAATTCATTGAAAATTTCAATAAAATGTCATAAAGTTTTTGACCAGATGCACAAATATCAAAAATTAAATAGCAAAATGGGTCACTTTGCTTGTCTCCGCAAAAATGCACCTTGCGGAAAACGACATGGAAAGCTTCGTTAAAATAAAATTTAAAAAAATTACAAATAATGGTTTTATGGGTTGAACCTGTTAATTTATGTAAAAACACTTAAATAATATTCATAAAATACTCAACAATATTGATAATAAAATTGCTCAATTTTAACATCTAATTGCACAAGAAGAAAAGTAGAACTAAAAATTTTTTATTTAAAAAAGTGGCAAAAAAATTTTGTCGGCATTGACCTATTAGTACAATAAATTTATAAACTTTAACAAAATGAAGAAAAAATATTACAAAAAATTTAAATTTGTTTATAAAATTTGCATTAATTATTAACAGATCGACAAATCTTATACTAATATAATTAATTTATGACTTTAACCCAAATTTTGAATATCAAATGACTAATTTATGTTCAAAATAATATATTTATAAAGTAACACAATCCATTAGATATAGCATGGATATATATTAAAATTCAATTTAACTCAAGGGCAACGATGAAATAATGAATTAAAAATACAAAAAAAATTTAATTATTATTCAAACATTTTATTAAACTGAGGTTTGTCTGGCCCCGCCCAGTTTCGCTTCACATTTAAATTGTAAGGACGGAGGAAAAAGGGTCAGTTCGTGCCCCTCGGAATAAAGTGGCTTCTGTGGAAGTTGAAGGACGCGATGAGGGAGAGGTGGAAGGGACTGATCACCCCGGGAAGCCCTCCTTCGGGAATGACAAGCATCGGGTCGAACCCCTCTCCATGGGCAGGCGTTCCCCTACCCCTAGCCCTAAATGCCGGCCCTTCCCTGGCTCGGTCTAACTGGTAGCACCGGATGGTTGGGATTTCTCCCAACGGCCCATTGGCCTGAGGGTGGCCGTGGGGTAGGAAACCGATGGAAGAGGTGAGGGAAGAAAGCGAACGCACGCGCGCGCGAAGGGAATTAAGAAAAACAAAATTGCTTCGGCAAGCAAGAAAAGACCCCGGGGCATCTGAAGAGTTCAAATAAAATACCGGCACAGCCCGAGGAAAACAAATACCGGCACAAACCGATGAATCATTTTAGTAAGGTACCGGCCCAAGCCGAGGAAACGGTTTGAACAAATACCGGCCGTGACCGAGGAACTATTTTTAAGTAAATTACCGGCTCAGTCCGATGAAATAAAAGGAAGAGAAAACGCTTCGGCAATTAAAAGACCACCGAAGAGTCCAATGAAAACAATAGAAATTGGGAAAAACAGCAAAATTGAAAACAGAAAGTTGTGCCACGAGTCAAAACAAAAACTCTTCGGAGAGAAAGCAAACAAAATTGGGAGTCATAAAGAATGAATTGGGCTACCGTACTTGCAAATGGAAAATGTGGATTACTGTAATGAGAAAGACGGATGTGATGATTGGGGGCAAGGGTCGCCAGAAGGAACGGCTTAAGGAGTGAGACGGAATGTGTGCGGACAATTCCACTCCGCACATCAATTCACAGCGCATCTCCGTCGCCGGATGGTCTGCTGCTTTCTTCTTTGGCTTGGCTTGGCCGATCCACCGATTCTCACCACACCAGTCACCACTTCGCCGCTGTGCATTCCCAGATCTTATCGAAGGGGGCATTAGTGGATGCAACGGACGCTCAGTGGCCGATTCACACCCTCCGGGGATGGCTTTCAGTCAACATTCCCCCCCCCCAGGCAAATGCATTCATCGCAACAATTCTCCCCCCCCCCCCCAGTGCTCATTTTCTATCCATCACAAAACGGCAACAAAAATATATGAATTTTATGTGCTTTAGAGTCTAAAACAATCTTCAATCAAAAAACAACTCCCACACTACACCGACTGTTCTGACAATTACCGACTGATCAGGTGCGCAAAGGACGAAAAAGGAAGGACGACTGGTGAGGTAAAGTCAAAGGGGACTCATCCGGATGAATTGGGCACTCAAAATGTTTCGAGAAAAGAATCAAGTTGAGGATTTAAGTGGAAGTCTACATAAGGGAATGTCGATCACTTAAGCGCAAAATTAAATCGGACCAGTTTAAAGACCCTAACAAATTGAGACGTAAGACTCACGATTAAGTGATCAGGACTCTGATCCAAATAAGGGACTGGCTGATCACTGCCTTTCCCAGTCTGACTAAATTAAATAATTCAGGAAAGCAAATCGGCGCATTTAAAGGGCTTCGGCGCACATCAAACAACCACAAGAGGAAGAGATACGGTAGGCGAAATGGAAGACACAACACAAAATACAGTATACCTGTGAGCCAAAAGCCACCCCCATTTTTATCTCAGACACTTTCACTATTTGTTTCTCAATCAAAACTCAGTACTAGGCATACGGTCAAGCTACCGTATATCTCTGATTCCTTTGGGTCCCACGGGTCGGTCCCTCATACAAACAAATTACAAAAATCAGAAATAAATTAGACCGATCCCTAAGGGGTACTCATACTCATTTCTGGGACCAAAGGGAAAATCCTTTTTAGGAATGCCATTAGAATTGGTGATTATGGAATTGAAACTTCGGATTTTCAAATCAAGAGGTTACTGTTAAGGTTGCGGAAAGAAACTCACCCCACAGACGAGCATTCACCAACAGCGCACGCTTCGGCAAAACAAATTTGGCGCACGGACTCAACATTTCAAAAAGGGTTGGTCAAATGAATGGAAAAAGGCCAAATGGCACAGCGCCAGCGGTTACGGGGAAAATACTAAAATCAGGGCATTGAAAAATCAAAATTCGACAGATGTGTACAACCTTTTAATGGATGTCACCAAAATTTTAAGTTGTAAAGTAATTGATCTAAAGTTCAGTCGTGATTATGTCACAAGCATTCTGTTCCTTTTGCTACAGTACTAATGGTAACTCACATAGTTTTTGTTCTCTCTTCTCTCTTTCGCTCTACAATCACAATCACTAAGTGATCATTTCAACTTAATACTAACGTGCAGAAAGTGTCAATAACAAAATCAAAGTTTACATATACAATAATTTGATATTATAAATGGCAGTAATAAGCCTCAAAGCCAAATAATCACAAAAATTTGCGAACCCGGCTATCCTTCTGAGTCAGAAGCTGGACTCAAGCCAACAAAAGGCAAACCCAAATTTTCCCAAACCCAATAGAGAAAGCCCATGCTTTTAATATGAAGGCCATGCTCTTTTCAGGTAAAAGGCGTGCTGTGCTGTGCCACAACCAGTGATCAACCGGATCATCACAGAGTTCAAAGACAAGCTTCGGCAAACACAATTGGACTCATCTCTGAAGAAAAAGGTAAGCTCTCGATCACTCAACAAATAAAAAGTGGACATTAAGAAAAGGGTTAGGAAAGAAAATTGCTGAATTGAACTTGCCTCGGCAATAAAAATGGTGGAATACGCTGACATTGCAGTATGTGATAAGAAATTGATGGAAGGGAAAATCCTCAGTAATGTAGCAAAAATTGGGGACCTAGCCAAAGTCCACGATGACGTCGTTGGGCTTGAGGAGGGCATGAATAGGGGTATGAGAGCAATAAACCGCACGGTCACACAGGTAGTAAAAAGAGTGGGGGAAATAGAAGCGGATGTCAACCTCGGCTTTGACACGGTTTCGAAAAGGGTTGACACTTTGAGGGAAGTGGTAGAAAATGTTGAAGGGTCATGGGATAAACTAAAAAATGAAATAGAGACGAGAGAGAATTTAGAGTTTGATGAGTTTGATCGTAGCGGTGGGGCACTGAGACCGTTAACTGCATTCAGACGACCAATCTCACCCAGGCCGCGTTTCCCACCAACTCCCCCTATAAACACTCTGAATCAACTTCTCGGAGATGCTCCAAACTTTAACTTAATATCTGAAGCTCCGGGAGAAAACAACATTGAAGGGGATGTGAACGCTCTAACCGAAATGAGCGGTTCCAGTCCTCAACCGGGAGTATTTAGTGGGGATGCTGCGTCGGCATTTGAGGAATGGGAAATGAAATTTAGAGATTATGTTGATGTGTTTGGGGCCAATTGGAGTGAAGTGGAAAAGCTGAATCGATTAAAATTGCACTTAGGTGCGCAAGCGCGGGCCATTTTTGAAAATTTATTAGCCGGAGAGAAAAACACTTTAGCAAATGCACTCAAAAGTGTCAGAACCAAACTGGACAGTCCGCACTTTCGAGAATTAGCGTACAAAAAATTGGCAGTATGTTATCAGAGAGAGAGCGAATCAGTCAGCGACTTCGTTAAACGATTGGTTCCCTTGGTAAACACCACTTCAGCTCACATTCCGCCGGATGCAAAAGAGGAAATGCTGTGTAGATGCCTCATGGAGAAAGTCAGACCCGATTACCAACGTTCTCTGCAATTAGTAGGCCCGCTGATTGGAAGAAAAGACTTTCAAAAACTTACTGCATATATTCAGGAGTTAGAAGTGTCATTTGAAAAAGATATGAGGAACGAAAGCTTAGGCATTCATGCTATGACAGGGAGCCCTAACCAAATGCCTCAAGGGAAATTTGAAACGTGGAGACCTAGCAGCTCAAATAGCGCACCCACAAACCCAAGATTTATCTCAGAAGGAAATCGAAATTTTTCACAAGGAAATCGGAACCAACCCAGTCAATTCCAAGCTAGGGGTACAGTCAGAACGGGTGGAAATCAAGGCCAATTCAGAGGGAACTGGGCTCCGCAAAATGACAGGAGATGGAACATGCGTCCATATTGTCATTTTTGCCGTAGAACTGGTCATGACCAATATAATTGTCGAGAACGTAGAGGAACAGCGGGGCCGCCTTCTAGAAATAATTCAGGTAGATGGGAACAGCGAGAGGAAAATCTTAACAGAGGTGAATGGGTGAGAGAGAATCAGCAATTAAAAGGAATGATTGAAGAGCTAGCCGTTCAAGTTCATGAAATGAAAATGAGCAGAAATCATGCCTCGGCAAGTCAGCAAAATGTTAAATCGCTCCAGCCAATAGAAATTAAAGAGGAAATAGTGAGTGAAAAGCCAAAGTGTGATCATCCAAGTCCCAAAAAGATTGCGAGTTGGGAAAGCAAAGGAAATAAACTCAGTTCAGCCACAACAAAGCTAACAACACTTATGCTGCTAATGATGTTCACCTCAGCTTTCAGCCTTAATCCGGCATTTCTACCAGATAAACCAATGATCTGTCAGACCCAGAAACAAGCAATGGTATGGGAGCTCCCTGGAATTCCAAGCTGTCCAGTGATCAGCCTACGGGCGGACCACACACCTATTGTTCAGAAAAGGGAGATATTCTTACCCAATAGTATTGAGTTTTCAACCAAAGCATGGACATGCAGAAAAATTAGAAAAAGTTGCGAAAATACACTTCAGTGTCAGGGGTCCCAGTGCAAGAAAAATTGGAACCAGAAAATATGGAAGTGAGCATGGATGAGTGTACTCAGATGATCAAGCACAAGAGTTGCAGCTTAGGCAGTCTTAAAAGTCACAGCAGCCTATGGCAAACCGAAAACAAAATTGACCTGACCCCCAGAATATGGTTGTTAGGCTCATTTGGTTGGAAAAATGTCTCGAGTCAGAATTGTTTTCTCTTTGAAAGCCGAATTGACTCGCACTTTGGTGCATCCTCAATAGTCACTCCATTAGGACTGCCAAAACAATGCCCTTACGAGAAAGGTCAATGCACTTTGGACGATCAAACTGTCCTAATTTGGGAAGTTGACAGCACGAAGAAATGCAGTTTCATTTCATTAGGGATCAAAAGTGGAAAAGAAATGGGAGAAATTTGGTTGGCTGATGACGGTCAGCTGGGACTTACCTTCGGGAATTTTACTCAGTCATGGGATTGTGGAAACAATATTACAGTATCTGATCAAGGATTTGGTTCAGTCATAATCCTTCAGAAGGAAGAATGGCGAAATCGGCTAACGAGAAGCAGTAATAAAAATAGAAAATCACCAAGCGACGGGGTGGTTACCTCCTCACAATTAGCATCCCAACTTACCTACTTAGACGCGGAAATTTCTGAAACAATGAATTTTGCATTTCAACAATCGTTTCATTCCTTCTGTGAGCTAATTGAAGAAAATAAACGCTGGGCGGAAGCCACGTTCTTCTCAAATCCAACCGACCTGGCAAGACTAATTTTCTCCAATTCCTTTCTCGTTGCCAAAAGAACAGCAAGATCACTTATTAAAGTATGGCCCTGCGTTCCGCTCGAAGGGAATGAATACGAATTTAGGCCAACTAAGCTGAGAGACCAATGTTTTGAATTTCTTCCAATCACATTAAGATCTGAAAACAGAAAGCACCTGGCATTCCTTAACCCGGAAACAATGATTGTAAGTCCCACCTCAAGAAAAGGTCCATGTGAGGAATTTCGCAGAATTATCGTTCAAATCAAAAATCAAATTTTGGAAGTGGATCAAATTGAAGGAAAAATCACTTCGGTGACACCAAATAAACTTAAGTCACATGAACTAAAACTCAGCACGTCTGAGCTGATCCCAAAAATTGAACCGCATGCCTTCCACCAATTGGTTCTTCTGAACCTAACCGACATCAAAGATCACTCTTTTGTCAGCAATATGGTGAGAGTAAGTCAAATAACGTACCAAATAAAGGAAAAGGACTCCCAAATTTCAGCCACAGTATCACAAGAATGGGAGGAAGTAGAAAATCAAATTGTTCAAACGGTTATTGGTGATTACAAAAAGATGTGGATGATTATCATATCAATTATAGTTGTAGTGTTGGCAGCTGACTTTGGTATTAGATTAGCATTTGGTTTAGGACAAATTTACGCCGGTGATGGACGCTTAGGCAAAATGTTATTTGGTTCAAACATGCAAAGATCGGCACAAAGAATAGTGCGTTGCAGAGATCAGCAACAACAAAATATGGAAATAGAAGGCGGGTACGAACAGCCACTCAATAGAACGCCATGGCCTCCCAGAATTAGAAGAGCGGGAACTATGCTCAGGAGATCATTCAAACGGTCGTTTAGACAAGGGTCAGGCCAGAAATCGGTGAAAATAAAAGAAGAAAGCTTTGAGTGTGCTGCCCTTTGGGGATCCTTAAGATCACTTGGTCAAAATTCGGTGACCGCAACCGCGTCGGTTCATCTAAATGGCGCCCCAATGAGGTGTCTTGTTGACACAGGCTCAAGTGCATGCGTAGCGCCCAGGGGGTTAGCTGATTATTTAGGACTAAAAACATTCAAAACTGAGGCAAGATTAATGAGTGCCTCAGGTCACCCGGTACATATCAAAGAGGCAGCATGTGTCAATCTAAAAATTGGAAATGAGAATGTTGAAATTATGATTCGGCTATTTGAAAATAAATTATCCTGGACAATGAGAGAATACAATTTCATTTTAGGATGTGATGCACTAAAACTTCTTCCGCCTGTAACTATTGATTTTAACAAAGAAAGTTTACACATAGGAAATGCCACCCTAACATTGGGAAATCCGTCAAACAACATCTTATTTGGACTAAAAATTTGTGCTGCTTGCACAGTGGAACTCAGTCCAAATGAGCAAAGCGTAATCAAAGCCCAAATCAAATCCCAACAAATGCCTCGGCATGAAATACTCTTTCAGAATCTGGACCAAAAACTCGAAGACGAAGGGCTGGGCACAGTCCCCTCCCTCTCCAAGCCAACGTCAGGACAAATCCAAATTGTACTAACAAACCCAACCGAAAAAATGAAAAGAATTTTTGAAGGAACATGCTTAGGCAAGGCTAATGAAGTTTTACCAACCGAATATGAAGCAATTTTCACAGAAATTGCAAACCATTGCCCAAACCAGGAATTGAATTTCTTAGGAAAAAGGGTGGTGGAAACTGATCCGGCATTTAAGATAAATTTTAAAAAGTCATCAGTCAAAGATAGCCAATTGGTCAAATTGAAAAAGCTGTGTGAAGAATTTGGGGATGTTTTCAGCAAAAGTCAGTACGACTTGGGAAATTGCACTGCTGGTGAGCATGACATCATCACCACAACAGAAGAACCAATAGCGTCAAAACCACACAGAATACCGTTTAAATATAGGGATGAACTACAAAAACATATTGATCAGCTCTTAGCGTCGGGAGTGATGGTTGAATCTGACACCCCTTGGGTCTCAAACATTGTGTTAGTTCAGAAAAAGGATGGGGGGCTTAGGCCATGTATTGATTTTAGAAAATTAAATGAGGTCACAGTACCCGATCACTTTCCTCTACCTAGGCTTGAAACAATTATGGAAAAAGTGGGAAACTGTAGGTACTATTCGTCGCTGGACTTAGCAAGCGGTTACCTTCAAATTAAGTTAAATGAGAAAGCATCCAGAAAATGTGGCGTGATCACAGAGGACAAGATTTATCAAATGATAAACTTGCCTTTCGGTTTAAAGAATGCAACAAGTGCGTTTGCAAGAGTCATGGCTCATGTCCTAACGGGTTTGGAGAATGTAGTAGCCTATGTGGACGACATCCTAATCTTCACCAAATCTGAAGACTTCGATGATCATTTAGACTCGCTCAGAAATGTTTTTGAGCGATTTAGGGATTTAATTTGAAACTGAAACCGCAAAAATGCACATTTGCTTCGGCAAGCATGGAATTTTTAGGCTACATAGTAAGCGAAAAGGGGTACACGCCCAGCTTAAGCAAAGTTGAAACAATTATGGACCTAAAATCCCCGACTTCGGTAAGAGAGGTAAGACGAGTGGTCGGCATGGCCAGTTTCTTCCGCAAGCACATCCCAAATTTTTCAACAATAGTAGAACCCCTTACAAGATTAACTAAGAAAGAGAAAACTTTTTGTTGGGCAGAAGAACAACAACAAGCCTTTAAGCAAGTCCAGAAAATACTCTCCGAGAAACCAGTACTGATCTTCCCAGATTACTCAAAACCATTCCACATATTCTGTGATGCATCGTCAGTTGGTCAAGGCGGAGCACTGATGCAGTGGGATGAGGAGAAAAAGATATATAGTGCGATAGCATACTGCAGCAGAACTCTATCAGGGTCTGAACGAAACTGGCCCCCGGTCCAAACTGAACTAGGAGCAATAATTTTCGCGCTTAGGCAATTCAAACCATTCATATTTATGTCAACCGTTGAGCTTCATACTGATCATAAGCCACTAGCATTTCTCTTAAAGAAATCAGAAACCCACCAACATCTAGCGCGCTGGTTAGTGGAACTGCAAAATTACAACATCAAAATAGTGCATATAGCGGGAAAACAAAATTCACTAGCAGACGCACTGTCAAGAATACCCCATGAAGACCTTAGTCCTGAAGAGGTGGAAAAACTAGAAGAGATGGAAGATATAGCAGAATTTCCAATCTGCTTAGCCATATCTCCCAGACCAAGAATTATTCATGAAAAATTTGGAATAACCCTCTCTTTGAGATCCATAGAAGGAAATTTCCAATTAGTTGACATCCAGAAGGAACAAAAAGAAGACCCTGAGGCTTCGGCACTGATAACATTCTTAAAAACCGGCAACCTCCCGGACGAATTCCCTCAAGAGGAACGAGACAAAATGGCCATACTGGCAAAAGATATGTGTCTGGAATCCGAAATCCTATACCTTCATCAAAACGGAATCAAACCAAGAATGTATATCCCAGTGAGCCTAAGAGCTTTAATTTTTGACTCTTTTCACACGACTCAGTTAGGGGGTGGTCACATGGATTTAAGCAAAACCCTGAAAAGTGCAGAAAATATTTCTGGCCACGGATGCATTCAGACATTGTCACATGGCAGAAACAATGCATTACCTGTCAGCTTAGGCACTCGCCAAATCCTCCATACAGAGCAGAGATGTGTACAGCACCTGTGAACACGCTATTTGCCAAAGTAGGACTAGATTTAGCCGGACCTTTCCCGAAAACCGAAAAAGGGAACAGACATATCTTAAATATAGTCTGTTGGTTCACAAAGTTTGTAATTTCGGTTCCTTTGTCAGACGCAAAAGGACAAACAATTGCTTCGGCGTTCCTAAAGAATTGCTATCTGAAGTTTGGGGGCTGCACAGAACTAATTACAGACAATGCTACGGCATTTACATCAGAATTTTTCAAAAGCTTTTGCGCAATGCTGTATATAAACAAAACCTATGCGATTCCTCACTGGAGTCAGGGCAATGCAATAACTGAAAGGTCCTTCAGGACTTTTCATAATATCCTCTCCAAATACATATCCAAAGATCAGCCAGATTTTGATGACCACTTAGATTTTGGCAGTTTTTGTTACAATACTTCGGTACACCATTCAACAAACGAAAGTCCGTTTTTCCTAATGTACGGACGGGATCCGATTTTCTGTATAGATATGATTTTAGACCCGAGAGTTAGGGAACCGGTAGCCATAAGCGATGAGCAAGAAATGAAACAGAAGTTAGTTGTTTCTCTTAGGAGAGCATGGCAGGCAGCAGATGAAGCAAATAAGGAAACTCAAGCGCGAACTAAAATATATTATGACAAATTGGCCAGAAACCCGACAATTACTGTAGGAGATAGGGTACTTCTTAGAAATTACGCAGGCAAAATAGGAACCAGCAAAAAATTTATGCTTCCTTGGAAAGGAGTCTTCAGGATAATAAACATTGACGGGGTCCGGGTCACAATCACCAGTTGCAATGCACCCCAATCAAACCCTCGTGTAGTTCATATCAATCAGTTAAAGAAGTGCATTGAACCACTAGGGCCAGCCTGCACTGTTCCAGAGTTAGAAAAAGAAGAGGAAGAAGCACTAATTGAGTCCAAGGCACATGAACTTGTAAATGAACCAGGGATGTCTCACAAACCACCAAAAACACAAGAAAAAGAAATACCGGAACAATTAGTTGCCCCGGAAGAGGAGGTCAAACAACCGGAAAATAGGAGGTACAATCTTAGGAAAAACCCAAGGGCAAGAAAACTTAGTTTAGGATCAAACGAATAATTGAAATGTGACCTTTCCCGTCTAAACCAAAGTCTAGAACAAGAACTAAACCAACACATTCCTTTACAGAAATGACATCATCCTCATCACTGGCGTTCAACTTGGCGAACATCACTGAGTTTCCTCCATTGGGAACAATTCCGCCGGACGTTCACGTGGGTCAAGAAAACAGCGCTTCGGCGAGTCAAATTGGAAAAGAGTCAGACGGGTCCAAAAAATGCTTCGGCAAAAGAAAGTGTTGGGGAGGGAAACAAAGACAAAAATGAGGATGCTTCGGCAAGTTCATGTTCGAAAAATTTCGCAAACGGAGGATTTGAAAATTTGGAAGAAAAGCTGTTAGAAGAATTTGCGAATATTGAGGTCAGCGGTAATCAAGGAAAAGTTGTGGAGTTTTTGGTCTGTCAAGTCGAAGAGCGAGTTGTTGTAGCGGGGCGGATGAACTCCTTAGGGAATAAAAATTGGCCGTTCTTTGTTTCGATTGAAGATGAAGTGGCAGAGAGAAGTTCAGAATTTCGCAGAAAATTGCAAATGGGAGACATAGTGGGAGTTTCAGAGTTTGCATGGAAAAATGACTATAGAATTTTGGCGAAAACAAAAAATGAACAAAGTCGCATGTGGCTAACCCACCACATAAATTCGCAAGCAAACGTCATCAATTTGGGGCACATTCGGTATGCGGTTTGGACAGAGTCCTCAGGTTTGATCTTGAAAACAAGAGAAGTCATTCACCGAAATACGACTCGCAGAATGTGTGGAATTGTAATTGGATCCGAACTGCAGATTTCGATGCGGTGTTACCGTAGACACTTGGTAGATTTGGACTTGGACAACTTGGAAGAAGGGCAATTGGTAAAAATTTGGGTGGCGCGACTTCCAGAAGGATGTCTTCTCGACAGCTCGTACATTCTTCCGCCGAAGAGTGAATTCAAAGTAGGGACAGAAAAATTTGTAAGGGAAGGGATGGGAGCACTAGCTAATGTCAGTCAGCATGGGCCGTGGCCATACCAAGAGGAAGGTCGGAACATCTTCTATCCGCTTCGGCAAGAAATGAGTTTTGATGAAATAAAATTGGCTGAAAAAATGATGAGTGCGGCGATTGGGTACTCGTTTGAAGATGAGGAAACTAAAATTTTGGACGGTCGGTTTGAAGGAGCAGTGGAAGTTCATGAAGGAATTTTTTGGTTGAACTTTGAGGACGTTGACATACTGAAAGTCAAAAAGTTGAAAGAAATTTGGCCTGATGAAGTGCAAGTCCTATTGAAATCAGCCATGGACATGCGGCCGTTCGCCTCGGGAATTGTAGTGCGGTCAGATATCGAAGAGAGACAGACAAGAGGAAAGCTAAAATTTAACTTCTGGGTGGGAGTGAGAGTGATGAATGTGCAGGAAAGGAAAAAATTTGACGTTCGTGAAGCTTTGGAAAATGCTGAGGAAGGCGGCAATATAGTAGTTCATCCAGTGCTTATGCAAGGTCTTCAAATTAGAAGAGACTGTTTTTCATCAAATTTGCCTTCAAGAATTTGTGAATCAGACAGTGATCATGCTCGATTAATGAGTGCAGTGCTAGGAAGAAAAATGCCAACAGAAGAGATTCAGTTCTTAGGAGTAGGACCAGAACCAGTTGCACCAGCTGCAGATGACCATCCTCTGATGAATCGGCTCAACAATCATCAGCGAGAAACGGTGAGAATGCTGTTAGAAAAAGGACCAAAAGTGGTGTTCCAACACGCTCCCCCGGGCGTTGGTAAGACATATGTAGCGGCGGTTGCTGTAGGCATACTCCTGTCCGAAATAGCAGACGCAAAAGTAGCAGTGGTGACGGCAGCAAATTTGCCATTGGCCAAATTAGCCAAAGAGTTGGAAGAAGTCCTAGGGGGAAACGAGATGGAGGAGTCAAATTCCATTGCGTTCTTCTCGGGATATGCGAAGGACAAATACAAAGAAATGATTGAGGCGCTTCGGCGACATATGTTAGTATCGAAATTGAAAAGTGAAGAGATTGTGAGCAAATTAGAGAAGAATAACATGAATGGAAGAGATGTAGCTGTCTACTGTAGAGATTTTGAAGAAAGGCCTCGGCTGACAAAAGAAAGAAAATTGGCGTCGTTGTATTCAGAACTGTCAGAATTGCGAGTCGTTTTTGCAACCGCATCAATGGCAGAGAGCATGTTCGCATCGGCGCTTGATGACACTTCGGTGCTTATATTTGATGAAGCCACGCAGGGCTCCTTTGTCGAATTGACGCATTTAGTTGCGAGACTCCCGCGATTAGAGAAAATTTTGGTCACAGGAGACAAGTTTCAATTGGGGGTACACTTACAATCTTTACCTCGTCTCCTCCACCGCGGCTTTGGACTCGAATCGATGGTTGATCAATTGATCAGTTCGCCTTCAGTAGATCAAACTCGGTTGCTGATCTGTTATCGCATGCATCCTCGCTTAGTAGAAATTGTTTCCTTCGCTGCATACGAACAAAACGGAGAAAGACTGGTCGCTGGACGAACAGCCAATGAAAGGTCGTTGGTGACAGAATCAGCTTTTCCTCTGCCGGTGCAGAATTGTCCGATAGTATTGTTGAACATCCTCGGCAGCTGTCGGCAAGATCGGCTGTCACATAGTTTAACAAATGATGCTCATACTGCTTCGGCAATCCAACTGGTGTCCACGCTTTTAAGCACGATTTCGGCGCCGAATTTCTCCATAGTGGTGATCTGCTTGTATTTGTATCAAAAAGAAAGCATTAGAAACGAATTTGAGCAAAAAGGAATTGAAATTTTAGTAGTCTCAGTCGATGAATTTCAAGCCCAGGAGGCCGACTGTGTTATTCTAATTACGACTAGGTCTAAACAAAGAGAAGCAGGGATAGGAGAAACCTCTGAGTTTTTAAAGGACCCTCAGAGGTCCACGGTAGCCCTCAGCAGGGCCAGGCACGGGTTAATTTTGATTGGGGACATGGAAACATTAAGGCAAGGGGAAGTATGGGACCGATTTATTTCCCGGGCGTCCGAGTACACACAAATTGTCGATGAAAGCTATCTACAGGTCGCTGAGTGGAGACAGAAGATGGAAAGCCGTGGACAAGGAAGTCGAACGGCCAGTCGTCCGCCGCAGGGCTCGGGCAGCAATAAGAGAAATGGAAATTGGGACCTCCCGCCAGTGCCTCAAGCAATGAAAAATGCTCGGCCTCCGTTTCCTAAACACATGACAACAATTGATGGACGAGATTGCCTTGCCTTCTTCACCAAAATCTATGCATTCAGCAATCATTTCACCTCATGGTTCAGCATTGAAAGCGAAAACTTCTCCAGTTCGGAGCAATTTTACATGGCAAAGAAAGCCAAGCACTTTGGCTACCTTCGGACAGCGGCGGAAATTTTGGAAACAACGGACGTCGGTAGAGCAAAGAAATTGGGGTCGGCGGACAATTTGCGGGAAAGACACAGAAGAATGATGGATCCGGGAGCGAGAGAGTTTGACCATTTCGAATGGAGAAAAGTGAAAGAAGAAGTGATGAAAGCGGCATTAAGGGCAAAATTTGGTCAGAATGAGTTTTTGAAGAGAATGTTGACGGACACTGGCGAAGCGTTGTTAGTAGAAGCGAGTCCGACGGACACTTTTTGGGGAATTGGTCGGGGAATTGAATCGGAGCAAATCGAAGATGTTGAGTGTTGGCGGGGAGAAAACAGATTGGGCGTTTTGCTAATGGAGGTCCGAAAGGAATTGACAGGTACAACGGAAGCGGAAACAGCAACACGGTCGGAAGGGGAATTGAGGGACTCTCAAAAAGAGACAAAATCTAACACCCCTTTATTCAGGTACCCGGAAACCGGCACGACGAGAAAGCGAAGGGCAGACGACTCCAACGACGATCCCAGTGCGCGAAGAGACGAGAGTTGGCGCCACAAGCAACCCGAATGGCGACAGTACCATGGGGCGGTATTCATCAAAGGAGGAAAGCGCGGTGGACGAACGGGACAGAGCGACTTCATATGCTACAGCTGTGGCGCGTACGGACATATTGCACGCAACTGCGGTGGCACGTGGCGAAAAAGAACTGAGGAGTGATCAAAGAAGAGGGGAGGGACAGATCAAAGGACCCGGAGGGCAAAGGCAGTGAACAAACCCCCCCCCCCCAGGCTCAGTTCACAGTCTCATCAGTTCAAAATCCCCATCCTCTTCAGCTTCGGCTAGGAAATAAGCACTTTCAAAAGAGAAAAAAAACAATGAAATTTAAGGGCAAAAACAAAAAGAATCGATTTTGAACGACACCGGAAAATTTTTGACCACCAGAAGAAGTTCAGAACCCAAGGGATGCCTAGGCAATATCCCAAGAGAAGGAAAGACCGATCTGTGCTAAAGAAGAGGGCCGGTTCCTGGAAACAATGAACCAGGCGGAGCCCCAAATCTGGCACATGGATCAGGGACGATCCAAAAGGAAAGGATGGAGTGGATGGGCTCTGAACATCTTAGGAAACAAAAACATAGAGGGAGTCGTTCAAAAGAGAGAGAAAAGAAAATGCCCTCAAATTTCAGAAAAGCTCAAAGTTTCAGAAAGACCAGGGACGGTCTTCGGTAGGGTTAGAGGTGTAGCAGTTAGCCAAATTCTTAACTGGAATTGCCGAAGCAAGAAAGGAAGGGAAAAGGGCGAACTGGCCAATCGATCAATTGCTCACACATTTCACTCCCCCGTGTCAAACGTTCACTGTCCCAAAGCCCCGCCCAGTTTCGCTTCACATTTAAATTGTAAGGACGGAGGAAAAAGGGTCAGTTCGTGCCCCTCGGAATAAAGTGGCTTCTGTGGAAGTTGAAGGACGCGATGAGGGAGAGGTGGAAGGGACTGATCACCCCGGGAAGCCCTCCTTCGGGAATGACAAGCATCGGGTCGAACCCCTCTCCATGGGCAGGCGTTCCCCTACCCCTAGCCCTAAATGCCGGCCCTTCCCTGGCTCGGTCTAACTGTTATATATTAATAATAAAATCATCAGATAAATTAAAATTTAAATATTAAATTTCAATAAAAAAAACTAATGCCCCGATATCACATTTTCATAAAATTCAAAAATTTCCAAAATAATGTTTGGCTTTAAGCAGATGGTGCACACAATTTTTGTAAAAAAGTAATTCAGATTGATAATTGTTTTAATTAAGAAAATCTTTTATTTAAAAAAAACAATAATTAGGTATATCTTAATTTCTTATAAAATTTCAATATTGTGTTATTATAATTAATCGTAATTTATTATAATTAACAAAAATTAAACATCAAGCGAGATAGAAGAAAATGTTTTATCGAAAATTAAAGCTAATTACAAAAAACTTTTTATTAAAAGTTATACAATATAAATTTTATGTGATAAAAAGAAAGTGATTAAATAAATATACCAGCATTTAATGAACTTAATATTGTTTAAATTTAATGAAAAAAAATCATTTTAATTGAACAAAATTGTAATTAAAATAATATTTACAAGCCCATAAATTAATTTTGCTTAAAGCTAGTTTATATTCTTCATTCATCTTTGAATGATTTTTTAAAATATTACACATGATAATATTGATAAATGGCTCAAGAAACCAACAACATCTTAAAATGTTGATTTTGTTTCGAATTTTAATATATATGATTTCAGATCTATTGTGATTATTTTCATGGCTTTACTCGAGCCTAAAAAATGGTACCGTTCGTTTTGTCTCATCGAGTAGATGAAAAATATGCATTTTTAATTGTAAAAATGGTTGGCAGGTAGCAAGTTGGGTATTTAACTACAGCCCGTGCCTTGCGGCATTGCAGTTAGTGGAATCATCGATGTCAAATAACATTTAATTACAACCTAATTTAATTGTAAATTATTATTGATACGAATCAAAATATTTATAGTGAAAGTGTAAGTTTCGTAGTTATATATTTTTTAACTAAAAGAATCATTTAGAATTATAAAAGCGCTTTGTAAAGTTTAAACCAGATAATCATCATTGTGAGGAAAATTCAAGAATTATTAGTGACTACAATTTTAGATGGATTGGGCGGCTAGTGGTGGATGTGGGGCGTGTCTTCTACATTTTGAGTGCGTTCGGCGATGAGCGGACATAAGTTCGATAAAATTATAAATCACTTATTTGTTAGTCGGACAATGTTATTTTCAAAAGCTTTTTTCATGAAGCTTGTCTTCCATTCAATAAATTAATTTATAAATATAAAAAATAAAGATCTTAAAATTCAATACCATAAGCCAAATAAATTTAATTATTAAAGAATTCAATGCGCTATTATTAAAAACAATTTTTTATATAAATTTTAAAAAATTTACCAAAAACCAATTTTTCAAATATAATACTATAAATATATCCTAAAATCCTAAAAGAAAATAAGTTTTATAAATACGATTAATATAAAAAGCTTATTAATGTATTAATTTTTAAAATTTTTATAAAATATAAACAAATATGCCTTAAATAAATAAGTAACAAAATAAGTTCTTAAGGAGACCCCGAAATGAATTTTAAAATTAACAATATTTAAGAAATTCCAGAAGAAAAAAACAAAAATGAATATTATATAAAAATTATATAAAATCAAAAAAAAGTAAAAATTTTAATTTTATTAAAATTTGAAATGTTTTATACAAATGAAAGAATTTTTTTTTTGTTAAGCCCAACTGGACAACTTGCATTTGCGTCGCAAAATATTTTCACATGATCTTTTTTTAATTTAAAAGTTGCAAGAATTTTTAAGGATTACAAATATAAAATTAAACGATTTTATTGTATTCTCTGCAACGTTTGTTATTTTTTTTATCTTTAGAATTATTATTTTTTTAAATATAACATGTAAAAATAATCATTGAACAGTAATTTCTAGATCTTTAATCTCTTGCTAAGATTAAATTAAATTAAATAAGAAAAATGATTAAATTTACAATTAATAAGCTCGTAATAAATTACAGTATCTGTTTTTTAAATAAATAAATAAAACCAATTATTATCAGATCTCACTAAAGACCTGCCTGATAAAAATCACCACGGCTCCAATGAAACTATATGGCCAGCAGAACGTATCCATATGTATGAAATATGTGTTGAGTAAATTAAACTTCATTAATTGATAAAACCTAATTTAAAAAGAATGCAAAACAAATATTTGCAAAAAGCAGAAAATATATAAAAATTATCGAACCAAATGTCAAAAAATACAAAAGCATTATAAAATATAGATAAAACATATCCAAAACTTGAAAATAAAGATAAAAAGGCAACAAAAAAAACATAAAATCTTTATTATTTACAAATAAAATTGATCAGATATTTTAATTGGATATTAAAATATACGCTAGTACTTGATTATAATAGGAATAATCCAACCAAAAAAACAAAAAACCCAATTTTTAAAAGAAAGAATCAAACAATCAACGACAAAAGTCAAAATTATTAACACTTAATATAGGACTTCTTTGAAGAGAAACACTCGCTATAGAAAGCCAGTTTTTAACAAAATAAGCGTTGAAAAGGACTTCCTAATTAATTTGTTAAGAAATTGTTTCAAAATAATTTTTTTTTTATTAATAATAACAATTCTTAAAATTCCAGAGTTCTTCTTAACCAAATAACTAACATTTTGTTAATTAAAATACTGCCTTTTAAAATTATTTTTACCAATATTTATAATTTGCATGACAGTTCGATTATTTGGCTTTGTTTCATATTGTTTAAATCTTTACCTAATGCTTCGAAATTAAATGTTCAAGTAGTTGGGCATTTATAAAATAATAAATATAAAACTGAGTAATTTATCATTTCTTCCAGACGATAGATAAAATGGTGTTTTCAAATACCTTTACATATTACAATTACCAACGCGTTCTGTAACTGTTTAATTGGAAGCAAAAATGTTTTGTCCTAATATAATACTAAATCAAAAAATTTAAACACAATTAAATACAAAATAAATTACCTTGCAAAATTTTTAAAAAAAAGTACTAAACAAACTAAAAGTGATCCAGGGCGTTATGATGGCCAATGTAAGTATTTGATTATCGTATGTTAATTACAACACAAATATTTAATTTACAACAAATAATATGTTCATTAATATTAACTCTAAAAAATGATTGTAATTCGAAACAAAAAAAGATATCAATGCAAAATTGAAATTAATAGTGAAATAAATTTTATAGTAAAAATAAAAGATAAATTTTTCGATAAACAAGTTCTCATTAATCGAAAAATATATATATGAATAAAATAATGATTTGTTTATTATAAAATTGAATTATATATCAAATTTATAAAATTAATTTTAAATATATGTTGGTAGCATTCTTTTTTTAGTAACATAAACATTTATTTATTATATTAACAAGTATATCTTTCCAAGAACATCAAAAATAAATACTCAAAAGGCTGCGGCTGTAAGTCCTGGGCCGTCCACCATTGAAAGTTCATTTTCAAAATCAACTTAATAATTAAAATGAAATAAACAAATTAAACCTTTAAATTCTCAATAAGAAACGTTTAAAACTTAATATTATTATTTTACAATTAACTTGATATACTATTGGATTAATAATGTCGGGTAGCGGTCTTATCCTATCTTCAATCGCAATATCATTCGTTTTAGAGTTGTTGTTTTGTATATTTTTCGTGTCTTTTGTTTTGGGGTACGGAGAATTGCGCACCAGCAGAAAAAAAGGAAAATTGCGCACCAACCAGGAGAATTGCACCACGGGTCAAAATTAGTAAAAAATATTTTTATACAAAATTGTCAGAAATTATGTTATTTGATGCGCTGATTGAACCCCTAAGCTCAGGGTTGTTTGGCCTAAGCCTAACGAACCCCAAGCCAAGGTGGCTCAGGCCTAAGCCTAGATTGAAATTCAAGTCTTAGTTCAAAGAATGAATATAAACGAGCATGTCGAAACCTTATTCAATTTGCTTTTGTGGCAAACTCTAGCTTCACTTATTTTTTAAAACTACTAAGGCTTTTCAAAGCATTTTTAAGTTTTTTATTATTTGGTTGATTTTTTCTGGTGCACGATTCTTTCGGGCATTTGGCATGAAAACTTTTAAAATGGCATCTAGAGCGAGATTTCTTCATTTTTTTTAACGCTAAACGTGCATTTTTGTTTTCTTCATAATATAATCCTTTTTGAATTAATGTTATTTTAGAATTGTGCTTTAATAATTGGATTCAAATATTAGTTGTGTAATTTTATTTTTATTTTTAACTAGAATAAATTTTATTGCTTAAACTGTTTATTTATTTTTGTAGCAATCATTTGTACACATCAATTTTTTAGCGGCTAGGATCGATAATTAATTTATTTTTCTCCGCTTTATTTTCTTTGATATTATTAAAATGAATATTTTGTTGATTTAGCTTTTTACATAACTTAAATTAATTCTGTTTTTTGCTATTCAATTATTAGATTGTGTTATTGCATATGTGGGTTTAAATAATCTTTCTGCCTTATTATTTTTTAATTGTTCCATTACTTACCTGAATATTAAAACCGCATTTTCAATTTGTTTTAATGCGAAAGAGTATTTTTTTAATGTAAAAGAACATCAAATTTTCTGCAAATTTAATGCAAATCGTTAACAATAAATTACATAATAATTATTTTGCGCTCAAGACGATTGAGCACTGCACTGCTGGTAACAAGATAAATATTTTTAATCATCATTTTTGATAAAAAACATTAATCAACAAATAAAACTATCCTCACTTTTAATTGATCAGATGAATCGTACAACAAATTAATCTACATAATGTGCTATGTTACAAATTGTTAAAAAAAACATTTAGTTTCTAAGATATTAAAACCAAAAAGAATAGCAATTTCAAAGTGACAAAATAAAAGGAGGAGGGGAGTGGGGAATGCTGAAGATCCCCATAATTTGGCATTTTTAAAAATTGATATTAATTTTTGGTACATGGCATATTTTAAAATATTTATTTGATAAATTTTTGAATTAACCCTAAAAATAATTTTTAAGAAAAACATCGACAATAAAATTAAGTTACTTTGCGCATCAGCCGAATAACCATGCAAACGAGATGTTAATTAAGAGAAAATCAATCTGATCTACTACAATTATTGCAAAACTATATAAAATATCAAATTAAAATAGATTGCATTAGATAATCAAATACATAATAAATTCGAGTAACAAAAAACTTTTTTAAAGTTAATTCTAATTGGTTAAAGGCAAATTATTTGACATGTGTAATTCGTTTATAAAGCTTTAAATCGATTTATATATAGCGTAAAACTAACAAACCATATTTTTTGATGACTTTAAATCAAAAACCCAACATGATATAAAATTTTATCATTAAATGAATTCTTCTTTTTTTTATTTCTCTGCCGAGGTGAACTGCGATCTGTACAAGTGTAATTTTAGCTATTAAAGCCAAGATGAGATATATTCAGAAAGCAAACCAAAAAACCGGTGCTAGGTCATTTCTTAAATTCCGCCATCATGGGCGTTTCTTAAATCCGCCACATCTATTTTATGAAGTAGTTTTAGACATCATAAATTTATTCATGCCGCACTAAATCAGTTAAGCTTTATACCTATGGAAAAATATGTTTGGTGCGTATTGGTGCAAGATATTATTATTTTTTACAAAAGCGGTTAATTTTTGTATGCTTAACTTAAGCCAAAGAGTATATTGTTTAAAGAATTTTTTTCTTCAAACAAAATTATATTACATTTAATGAACTTAATTTAAAATAATTGTACTTGGATTTGATTGACGTAATTATTTTTAAAAAATCTAAAAACGATTTATTAAAGGTTTCGGCATGTAAAGGCATACCCCGACGTATAGAACTTGATAATTAAGATTATAAGGCTTGCTGTATACCTGCTGCCAGGAAGCAATACTTTGCCATGCGAAACTATAAAGTTTGAAACAATAAAATTATTTATTAATTGGTAAATTGTCAATAAGGAATATCACTTGTTAAGCCGCAATAATGAAAACAATAAATATTACAGATTGAAATAAATATATCAAGACAAATAAATTAATTAAAATTTTTTGAATTGAATTCTTTATCGGCCTTTATACATAATCTTTTAAAATTTAATAATTTATATTTTATTTAGTTCTATGTTCAATTGGCTTCACAAAAAATGCGATATACGTTATTTTTACAGTGTGCTTTGTGGTTCATTTATATTTACAATGATTTATTTTGTTTTTTTGGTTTTGGTTTTGGGTCCGGTCTCTAGTTTAATGTCATTTATTTAATTGGTTTTTATTCTTTTTTTAATTTATAAAATTCAACAGCCTTATTCCCCTTCTTGTCGACTTTTGTGTCTCACTGATGGTCATTGGAATCTGAATATCACTGCGTGAATTTTTAGTTTTAAAATTAGTATATCACTTTTGTTTTTGTCAAATTATTCATTTTTTGTTATTTTCTCTCCGCACTGGAGAAATGTAGTCGTCTTGCTCGCTCATTGTGTAGAAGATATTGTTGAGAAGCAAGTAAATTTGAAGAGTTTTAAATTTCCCAACTTAAACCTGGCTCTTCTGTGCTCTCTTAAAATTTTATAATTTTATTTTAGAAAATTTATTATAACGATTTAAAGAATTATGACAATGCTTATAGTTAAGTTACTAATAATATTAATTTCTATATTTGTTTTTTTAATAAATTGATCATATTTTCGCTAAATTATTTTCTAACTTTTGTAAAATTATTTTTAATAATAATTTTATTTTTTCTTATATAACAAATTATTTTCTTTTTGTACTTTCTTATCTTTGTTTCTTAACTCAATAAAATAAGCTTTGTTGCGATACTTCCAGGCTGACGGCGTCTAAGTCAATAGATCTCGTTGCTTCAGTGTCAAACACGTCTTTTGTTACTTCATTGCAGCTTTTTCATTGTGCATTTTACCAAACAAGTGCGCTTTTTTAAATCAAATTAGGCGCATTGAATTAATGCGTTTACGCTTTATTTATTATTTATAAGAGTATATTTTTGTTTATTAAATTAAATTCAAATTTGAACTATAGAAATATTATATATTGAAGGAACTCAAGATGAGTTCAAAATAGAACCGTTTATCTTTTTCTTATTCTATTAGAACTTTAAGGTAAAATGGATTTGTTCAAATACATTAATAAATGGCATTAACAATAAGTAATATGATTTTTGTTGATAAATATTGTCACTGATTATTTATGTTATTTATATTTCTTAAAAGTCATTTTAATAACTTAGTATTTTATACATTATTTGTTAATTTATTTATTATAGATTGTTATACATTTTTAATCTATTTTCGGTCATTTGCTGCTGTTGCTAAAAGTTGTCAAAATTTTTTAACATTGTTAAAAAATAACTTTATAGTCTGATGAGTTCACTTGTATGCCTTCAGTCATTTCATTTAACTGCCGAATAAAGTCATCGTAAACTTCGATTTATTTAATTAAAATATTTTTTGTTATTTTACTCTATTCACAATATGTGTAAACTTTTAATACTTTGTTTCTGCTATTTAAATAAATTAACCAATAACTTTTACTCTTTTGGTTAGTAGTCAATTAACCCATCTTTTTCTCACTTCTTACAAAACTTACGAGTTGAAATGGCAATTAAATCGAGCAGAAATTTTATTTACAATTAGTTGTTTTAGTTACTAATATATAATATTTTTTTTATAATTTCGTTTTTTAATCAACAAGATTTATTTGGGCTCAACGGTAATTTTAATTTAATGATTTTCCATTTGGTGATAGTAATATAAATCATTTGACACATCTATAATTTGTTGGTATAAGCTTACTTATTATTTATTCAATACTTGTGTAAATTATGGTTAGAGTAAGCCAGAATATTTTTGTCATTTAGATAAATAAATAAAGGATAAGTCTTATTTTTATTTTTTTTTATTTTGACTTAAACGAAAGGAAAAAGAATAGTTCAGATAATAGTTGATTACTATTAAATTAATTTTAATGCAAATTTATTTTTCGTTGAGTCATTTTCCATATAGTTAACGATTATTTTTATTTTAATTGGGGGTTAAACAGTGTTCAAAATTTTATTGCCATCTTATTATTTTTGTTTTCTTGAATCATGGTAGCATTTGATCAATCGGATAAATGTAATTGTCTACTTTTTCGATGCTGATTGTTCTCGTCGTAAATATTTAATTTTTAAATATTGCAATATTTGTTGATAAAACATTTTTATGGATTTTAAATAAAAAAAGCAATGTACAACAAGTTTTTTTAAATATTTGGTTTGGATGATTTAAATTAATATAAATTAAATAAAAATTATCCAACTCGGTTGCTTAAATAAAAACTATACAATATATATAAATGCAGACAATACAAAGAATATATCTGAAAGATAAATTACAATGCTAAAAAATATTGGATTTTCGCTCATCCAATTATATTGTGCATTGTTTGTTAAAAAATCAATGTATTAAATTTTACTATTTTGATAATAAAAAAATTTAAACTTTAAATTCTAATAACATAATAAAACCGTTCTATTAATTGGTGTAAAGAAATTTTATAATATGATTTCAATAACAAATTTAGTAAAATATCTAGAGCCGACAAAACTGATTTATAGCATAATTCTATTTTCAAATCATTTAGTATTATATCCGACTCCGACTTTCTAAGTTATTTTCAATTGATTTGGCTCAAACTTAACTTTGTAAATGTTTTTTAAATTCTTGTTTTTTGAAGTTTTAAATTGGTTTTTAAATAGCGAGAAAATGAAAAATGCCAAGTTTTAACCAGTTCGTTTATTTGTTTAAGTATAAATGGCGTCGGAGAAATTTAAAAGATTTTTATTATTTTTCATAATGCATTTCTAATCTTTTCATTGAATATTTATTATAAAAAGAAATTTTATGATTAAGAGAGGTTCACAACAACTCATACTAGTTATACAGAAAGTCAAATCAGCATTTTAAAAACAAACACAAATACCTATAGGACCTAAAATTTTATATATTTTTAAATAATCAAAAGTTAAAATAAAAATTTATTAAAAAATAAATTTTTAAAAAACATTGTATTATTTTCAACCGATTCCCACTACTAATTTTGCTTTAGCGTATGGATTCGGAGTTGCATTTTTATGCGCATTTATATTTATTTTTTTATCATTTGCAATTTTTTATAAAATTTACTTTTTATATTTTTATTATTGTAAATTGATGCCAAGGGCGAGGATTCTTGAGTTGATGTGACAAACTAACATGTGTATTTTTTTTATGCATTTGGGGTTGTATCGTGAGGCTTTCGTAGATCATTAATTATTTATTTGCTTCACTTTTTATTTGTAATAAGAACGCTTGTTCTTTTGCTATGGTGGCTTTTAGAAAAGCCACACGGGTGTACAATAAGCATCGCGCTCCTTTGCCAAGCATTAGGTGCTTTAATTTTTTGACATTTTCAAGTAAAAAAGCCAATTCTTGCCGATGCACAAATGACTATCTGCAATTTTAAATTATATTAATGTTTTGCTGACAAGGTTTAAATAAAATAGCATTTTAACAAATATAAAGATTTATTCAATGAAAGTTTAAATTTACAAAGTTGTTTTAAATTTTTCGCATAAATACAAGCTTGCAATTGAATTCTCAAAAATTGTTAAATTTTTTTATTTACGTATTATTTATCGTCAAATATTTGATTTATATTCCGACTTCAATATGGGTGAAGTTGAATGAATACATTTTATAAAAAAGATCGTCAAGGAATTTTTATTTTAAATGGCAAACTATCTAAGGTCAGTGCGCTAAAAACTATTTATGAAAATCATTTTCGTAAATAAATACTTTTATGTCAACGTGATAATGGTAATAATTGCCAAGATTTTGTAGAAAATAATAAAAATTAAAATCAATCATTTGAACTTTAATCGATATTCAGAAAAACTTTATAAAGCAAAAAAAATCATATATATACACAAATTCAATTAAACTTATTTTGAATATCCTTTTTTAATTATTTACAGTTTAAATTAAATTCTAGTCCCATTAATAGATTCATAACATAGCTAGGCAAAACAGTCTAATATTTTAGCCAGCAATCTGCTTAAAATGTATTTATAAAATTGAAAAATGCATTAATCATTTTATTTTTAATAAACATTGAAGACGCGTGCATGATATTATTTTGAATGTTTTGCAGATTTGCACATTTTTCCCAGTAATGTCACTGCTGTTAATTTTATGCAATTTATGCGTTCAAATTTAAAATATTAAAATCAATCCGAGCGTAAGATTTTAAAATTATATGTGCGCGCGTACACGATTTTTTTGAGCAAATAAAGCACAAAAGTATTCACATTTGTGCGTGAGTGTGCACGCGCATGTTTGTACACGTACAAAAAGAGGCATAAAGAAAAATACTATTATAACATTTTAACTAAAAAATCTTAATAAAGTCAAATCCAGATCAACTAAAAATAACATAAGAAGTGGATATAATGGATTTGAAAAGTATGAACTATTGTTATAAATCAGTTTTGTCGGCTGCAAGATATTTAAAATAATATTTTATTACCATTTTTTTAATTAATAAAAGGTTTAAAAAAATAGGCCACGCAATTAATATAAAAAATGTTAACTCCATACAAACGAATAACTAAATCTCTAAATTAAAACAAATTTATATGTAATCCGAGCCACAAATAAACCAAAATAAAAACATCAATAATCTAAATAAAAAATATAATGTTAATCTATCAAAAATATAACACTCATCACAATAACAGCAGTGCGCTGCCGACCGATACATGATTTTTCAAAATAGTCGAGAAAAAAATAAAAGGTATTATTTATTTAATTTTAAGTTTTTATTTTAGAAAGCATATAAAGATGGGGTGCATGCTGGCGACTGTTATGTTTGACTATTGATACGTCTTAGCCGTATATTTTTGTTCTTAAACTTAGTACAAACAGACAAAATATCCCGGTCATATCTTGGCTGTTCTACGCTGGGGGATCCATTTGTACTTTTTTCGCCCAATTTTTTGATTTCTTTTAACCATTGATCATTTTAATGGATCAATTTAAATAAATACTAGTCTCCTGTTCCTGTAATACTATTAAAGAACTTAATTAAACATAATTATTTTATTCTAACTAATTTTTTTTTGCTATTATATAATAAATTGCGATTCAATCTGAATTAGTATTTTTATTTAGATCGCAAGAGGTTTACTTTATATTAACTTTAACATTATCATCATTACTAAACATCAAGATTTTAGTGGCAAAAGTGCCCCTTTTTCAACTTATAATTTACTTTAAAATAATTAATGTTGCTTTTAAATTTGAGGTGTTTGTTTAGTTTTTTGTTGCTAAGAGTATGAAAAAATAAATTTTGTAAAATAACATTAATTTAAAAAATTTAATTTATTAGCATTTTCATTATTACAATTCATTTTAAAATTTTCTTTTATTTTGGCTTAGTTTCAACACTAATTTTTTCTTTATTAAATTATTAACTGGTTAAACAATTTTTGCCTAGATTGATTAATAACAATTTTTAATAGCAGTACATATCCTGACTCTATCTATTATTGATAAATTTATTTTAAATATTCATCAACTGCGTTATGTCCGACCATTCGCATCATTGGTACTGCTGCAGGGAATTTTGAAGTTTATAAAGTTTTAAGTTAGAGGTATTTCCTATTTGGAACTTTTTATCTGTATGATAATATATATATTTTTTTTAAGTTAAATTGATCGAAATTATCATTAATTTTTTAGTCTTATTTATTTTATAGTTTTTAAATTTATGTTTGTATCACATAGTCTGTTTTTGCAATGCTGCACATACTGTTGGGAAAAGTCCAGGCACGGCATCATAATGGAGATATTTTATTATTTTCATTTACCAATTGTTTATAATAGTTGTTTAGAAACTATATTAAATATTTATTTTTTTATGCTAAAGGAAGCTTAACTAGTAAAGTGCCTATAATAATTTTATTTTTTTTATTTTATGCGTTTTTACTAGTTAAGAAATAAACTAAGGTCAAATAATTATTAAATTTTAATTTTAATTGATACCTAGTCGGTTATATGATCGTTTTCAGTTACTGTGCCTGGCATGTAAGTATAAATTACAGAATGATTTCTTACTTATTAATTTTCAAAGTTATTTATTTAGTCATAAGTTAAATTGATTAGTTTTTACTTCCTTTATTAGTTTATAATTAAGAAAATTTACAGATTATATTAATTGATTTCTGTCAAAAGGGTAAATTTTTGCAATTGATTCTAAATTTAAACTGTACATTTGTCGGTTTATTGTTTTCTATATAAATAAATGTATTTTTCCCGGTTTTGGTTTCGGCGGCACACATTTGTGGCTGGCAACACGTCAACGGGTTTGTCAAACTTTTCAAAAAACATTATTCAATTTTTTAATTTTTTTTTTGTAAAAGTACCGAATTCAAATTACACATCTAAATTGAAATTAGTATCGATTAATCTCCAATTTAGTCTATTGTAACTGACTTTTTATATTATATATTTTTGAATGTATATTATCTTTGAAAAGCATTATTTTAAAATTATGATTTATAATTATTTCTTTTTACCTTTAAAATGAATAAAATAATATTTCTAATTGTATATTGAATGGAGTTGAACTTTGTTTTGATTTGACATATTATCTTAAATTTATAGTTGGTCGAGAAGTCTTTAATATTCAAATATGCTGCTAAGAGCACTTTTAAACGATATTTATTTTTGTTAAAAAGGAGAATGTTTTAAAACATATTGAATTTTTTTGGTATAGGTTATTCCTTTTCATTATTTACATAATTTGTAATTAATTTTTACATTTCGGTTTTTATATAAACCAATTTTATTTTTAACGATGGGGCGAAATATTTGAATTTTGCTCTTCTGCTTTAAATTGATTTTAATTTTTTTTACATTAAAATTTTAGAGATAAGGTTTTTAAAATTTGTCAAAATAAATTGTAAATCTTCGCATTTTATTATTTACCTTTTAGGTGTATAAAATGTTACTTCAATTAATCTATTAATCTTTAGAATTTTATTATGATAAAATAAATTCCATGCTATTTGGATCCGCCTTTTTTGCTAGTACTATAAGATATTTTGTACATGTTATTACCAGAATCGTCGGCCTAGTTTCATAGTCTTAAATTTATATATACGCCATTTAATTTTTTTAAATTCATTAAGTCAATTTTTGACTTTTGCCTTTAAATATGCATTTAATAAAATTGTTTCAATTTTTTTGCGTTAGAACACAATTTAAACACTTCAAATTCATTTATAAATATTCTTAAATTTTGTATTCATCATCAATAATTTTAACCATTCCACAATGGGTGGATTGCAAAAATTTATACTTGGGTTGCAATGTGAGCAGAAGCGTCCGCGCGGGACTTTCAGAAATAAATTAAGATGACTTGTCGTTTTGCTAAAAATAACTTTTAAATGGGTGAATAAAAAACAAAATTCGGATTTATGAACATTTTTCAAATTAAGCAGCTCGCAGCTGCCCCGCGAGAGAGCGCTTGGGAACAAGCCAGTGGTCCTCAGTTAGTTGAAGCGATTTATTATCCACCAGCTTGAATGAATGCTCCACCGACTTACACGTCACACAATCGTCCCACGCACAAGTTTTATTAAATTTATATATATAGTAGAGTAGATAAACGATTTTATAATTTTGACTTTTGCCCTTTAAATATTCATTTAATAATTTTTTGCGTTAGAACTCAATTTAAACGTTTCAAATTAATTTATAAATATTCTTAAATATTCTCATGAATAATTTTAACCATTCCACATTTTTGTCACAATATGGTGCCTCAAGTATAGTTTGTTTTGTTAAGAGATTTTTGTTTGGTTATTTTTTTAATTTTTTGTGCTATGTAACAGGGCTGGGCAAAATCGGAAAATAAAATCCGAATTCCGAAATTCCGGAAAACCAAAAATCCGAAAGGATTTTAAATCCGAAATCCGAATTCACGTAAATCCCGAAATTTTTCCGGAATCCGAAACCCGAAATCCGAAATTTTTTCAAGGAAAATTTTTGCACTATCGATAATAAAAAAATTGTCTTCAACTTCAATTGCTTCATCATCAATTTTTTTTTACAATTTTGCTTTACTTCTGGGGGCGGGAGGGGTCGGCGGTGCCGATAGGCGCCGCCGAGAAAATTTTGAACATTTTGATTCAATTTGTTAACAGATTTGCACCCAAAATTTAAATACGGCAATTTTTGAAGCTTTTTTTAGGAATTGAAGAGGTCCGCCGGCGCCGATAAGCCCCGCCGGGAATTTTTTTGATTTTCGATGGCAATTTGTAAAGAAAATTGGGTTTTCGCGTTTTATGACACTAAACAACTTTAAAAGAACGAAGTTATAAATTTTTTAAATATCAGCAACAATCAAAAAAATAAAATAAAAACTTGTGAATTCTTTCTAAAATATTAAAAAAAAATTAAAAACACGAAAAATATTTTGGAATTGTTTAACCACAGTAAATGCTCAGACAAAAATAGGAAAAATCAGTTAAACACGCTCAGGGATATGAACCATCACACCCTGCACCAAGTGCACCCACCACTCACCACTACACTATAACCAAACTTGCTCCTATTTCAAAAACCCCATCCTTAGGGGTATTAAATCCGAAATTTAACCCAAATTCCGAAATCCGAATCCGAAATCCGAAACGTCCAAAAAACCCGAAATTTTCCGGAATCCGAAATTTCGGATCCGAAATTTTGCCCAGCCCTGCTATGTAAGTAATAAAGGCTGTTTTGCTTTTGAAAAAAATAATTTTCGTAGAGTATATTTTTTTTGTAGCATATAAATATCATATATTGTTTGATTACGTTTATTTTGATGTATAAAGTACATTAATTGATAAATTTATTATTAGAAAATCTATAAATTGATATAACATACTTTTTATAAATTGATGGTGTGCGATTCACATTGCTTTCAGAATCATTACACCAATGGGTTTTTAAGCTTTGTTTAACATTAAAAACAAATTTTTTATTTATTTTAAAAATTTTACGTGATTTCACTTGTTTTTGTTAAATGCTACAAATCTGTCATTGATTGAGTCTTTATCGTGAAACTTTAGACTTTCATAATTAAATTGATCAACTTTTGCTTTAATAAATTTTAATGTTTGATTGTGCGTTTTTTTTGCCATTTTTCTAAAATAATTGTTTGTCTACCCGGTGTCAATTAGTTTGAGCATGGTAACTTATATACCAAGATCTATTCATAATTATTTAAGATCACTTAATGCTAGTTAATAAATTGGACTTAAACATCCTTTCATTCAATATTGGCTATTTTTGGTACTTTTTCATTCATAATCTTATTGTTTTTTATTAAGGCAATGATTTTATTTAAATAATATTGCCTTAATCTGAATACTTTATTACCAATTATTAGTTATTGTTTTTATTAATTTAATTTCCCTGGCGCAAAATGAATTTGACCGGATCCAGGATTATGACCGCACCCAAAAATGGCATAGCCTTGGAAGGGTATATTTTCAACGTTGACACAAGGCAAAACTGACAGCGTGTATTCGTGGTAACAAGAGCCGACGTTCTTGATAGATGTGATTGACGAATTTCAACTCGCGCAACTGGAAGTTAGTTTGTTTCCGTGGTTGACCTTATTTTTAATGAAAATTTATATATGATGCGATTTTACTAGTAATACCGTAGTTTAATAATCTTTTAAAATTAATTATTATTAATAATTAGTTAATTTTAATTGCTTATGATTATTGGTAATACTGAAATGTACAAGTTCTTCTCTCGTAAATCTCCCTCACTTTTGATCAATGTTTATTTGCCTGGCGAATGTGTTTTCAGCTAATCAAGTTGCCACATTGAGAGACATGGTAATTTTGGTCTCAAATTTTGTTCAGAGTTCCGAGAATTCAAACTTTTCCGAAAATCATCTGAAAGTCGACAGGGCGCCGTCAGGAAACTTTTCACGTTGTAATTTGTATTTTCCAATTTTGCCAACACACAACTTGGCGTGGCGAAACACAAATCCCCAGGCCATAGATTTACTGGGTCGAGCTCAACGTTTTTTTAATCAAAACTGTAAAGTATCTTTTCTTGTTGGTTGTCTTACCTCAACCGTGAGGGAGTGGTTTTTGAAAACATTTGAAAATTAATGCATGTTTCGTTTCGAATTTTTTTTTTCATCCAAAAAGCCAATTGCGGAAAAAACTACCAAAAAAATCCGCAACTCCAAAAAGGCCGCAATCCGCCGTCCAGCCCTTGAAGAATTTTTGTGATAGATGAACATATCGCCCGCCAAACAGTTGAAAAATAGTGTCGCCTTCTCTAATAATGCCACCACCTCTAATAATGTCGCCATTTCTGAGGAGGTTGAAAAATAATGTCGCCGGTTAGTTTATCATTTTTATTTTTTATTTGGTTTCAATGTTACTTGATTTAATGTTTCAAATACTAATCTGGTCTCACAATTTAATGTAAATTTAATTTTGTTTTATGAGAAATTACAACCTTGATATTTACCTTTTTTTGCAGCAGTATTTAAAATTTTTAGTCAGTCACGTCTACACATTTTAATTTATTTTATCTTTGAATATTAATTTATGATATGCTTGGTTCTCGTTTAATGTTGTATTCTTCTGTTGTGACCCACGGATTATGATGATCATGATGTGGACAGTCGTGCATGGCCCGTTTTTTGGCAACATATATATGCGGTAATTTTAACTTTTTAAGAAATTAATTTCTTTATTTAATCTGCCCATCGGTTTAAAAACTTAAAAATAAGAAATGTTGTACCCTTGTAATTCCAAAAAAAGGCATTCAAGTATATGTTAATTTTATTCTAAATAAGTTGTTTTTTTTTGTAATTATTATAATTAAATGTATACAATATTATTAAATTATTTGTATTGAATAATTAGTTTTATTTTTTTATTCAGGCGATAAGAATATGTTTATATTATTCGTTTTTTGACAAAATTATTTTTACTGCTTATCTTTTGGATTTTCTTTTTTTATTTTATTTTTCTTTAAAATTAAATACTCTTATTTCTCGACGTCGTCCGCTCCTAGCGGGGTAGTGTAGATGAATTGCTACGTTTAAAACCTATTTTATGTTAGGCCTTCTAAAAGGGAATTTTAAATCAAATTAAATGTAAAAAACTATTGTTAAATATAATTATTTCATGTACAAAAAACAAACATTAACAATTGCCCCTGTATTAATGTTTTATTTTTTCGTTTTTGATTTTTTAAAACTATGTTTGTAGTTTTATTTTACATTTTAAGATGGTGGGTCTTTCTTTTCTAATTTAAACGAGTTTGCCGGTTCAATTAATTAACTAAGGCTTGTTTTATAATTTGGGAAATTGTATTGCTTTTTTAAAGGTCCTTTTTATTAATTTTTTTTTCAAAATTTATTACAAATTATAAACTATTGGTGTTTTACTTTAATAAAACAAAGCTCTATTGACGTTTAATTTACTGGGAGCTATAATTATTAATTTTGTAAATTATGCCTAGTATTTTTAATATTTTTATATTTTATGGATAATTCCTTAAATAACTCCTGTTCCAGGTCAGTTTTTCTCAATCGTCGATCACCTTGTCTAAACCGAACAAATTAGTTTGGCGTAAATTTGTTTAAGTTAATTTGTTAATATTTATTTATATTTTTATTCCAGTACAGATAGGTATACTCTTTAATGGAATTTAATATGTTTTCTTTGGTCGAACTTTTTTAAGCATATTAAATAAATTAAAAATTTGATGTTGTAACACTGTGTTTGGGAGAGTCAGTGTTTCTCAGACATGATGAAAGAGGTTACTGTTATTAATTGGTATTTGTTATTGATCAAAATATTCATTTGTTTTTTTATAAATAGGTTTTTTGATGTTAGTTATTTTATTAATTTTTATTCCATAAAAATAATATGTGCAATTCTTACTTCATCAGATGAATGCATACAATTGTTTAACCCTTTTGGCTTGATTTTAACATGTCTATGCACATCATTATTAATGAAATGTAACAGATTATTTTGAATAAAATAATTTATTTAGGAAAAAGTAAAAATGAACAAACACGTGGTAATTTTTTGATGGTTATTGGAAATAGTAATCTTTAACATATGGTTTTGGTAAAAAACAATAATATTAGCCAAAAAATTGCATTAAATAATCTCAAAAAATAGATTAAATAATGCATAAACGATTGGAATTCAGATAATAAATAATAACTAAAAAATTAAATAATATGCATAAACGATTGAAGATTCATATTAAAACAAAGAAAAAATCATCTACAACATCAGAAGCATAAAACAAATAAAAAAATAGTAAAATAAATAAATTATTAATATCTGAATAAAGGAATAAAAAAACTTAAAATATTAAGTCTAAGACAAAAAGGTAAAATAGCATAAAAAGAAATTTTTAAATTTATACACGTCCCAAGACATTTATCAAATAAATAAGAAATTTTTATTACTTCAACAATTTTTAGATTTTTTTACTTAAATGTATTTCGCTTTTGGCCTACCCGGACCTGTCGCAACTGCGTTAATATAAACTAAACATTTTCCAATTAATTAATTACACATGATTGTTATTTTAATTTGTGGTTAGGAAAAATATGCATTTAAAAAATTATGAAAAGCAAATCTGTGTTATCAATTATGCTGTCTATTGTTTGTATTAATTCTTTTAAAAAATAAATTAAAAAAATCAAATGAAAAAAGACCCCCAGTAACGACGTTAGTTATATTAAACATTTAACCAAAAAGTTAAATAAAATAAAAGTGAATTATTTAAATAATTATAAAAAAAATTGCAAACCTTTTTCCAAAATACTTTTATCTTTGAGTAGTGCTACCTACCGTGGTTGCCAAAAAATAGACACCCTAGGACAAGGTCACTCAAAAGATAATGCCACGCCTCTATTTAAAATTACATTTAATCTAGCTTGCTAATGCGTTTAACATCTTAAATATAGTTATTTTAAACTGAGCTAAAATCGGATCAAAATAATTATTTCAATAAAAATAATAATTTCCTTGAGAATGGAAGAATCCCTCCTACTAAGTCGCTAATATTCAAGTAAACAACAAATAAAGAGCGCATTCTTTATAAAAAACAGATAAAAAAATGTAACTCATTACTTAAAATCTAATAAAAAAAGGTCATAGAAAAATAAATGAAAGGGTTTTGAAATTTTTAATATTTTGACATAAAATAAGGTAATGAAAAAATTTATTAAATTATACATTAATTGCAAACGCAAATAAATCAAAAAACAAAATGTTAAAAATTAACAAAAAGGATTTAAAAAAGGCATCGGCAGATACGCAGACTGCGGATGGAATAAAATAAATATTTTGTGATGCCATAATTACTTATAAACATTTAATTTATTTTTGAATGCAATTATATATAAACACAACAAGGAAATATAATCATTTGTATATTTGGTGGAGCAGGTTGATAGACAAATGAAATAAGCAAAGATTTAAAAACTTCTGTTGGTCAAAAAAATATAAAATATAAAAAGGACACGCCTTGTGCATGGTGTCGTGGGGAACTTCATACCGGGCGCGCGCGTTGCAATTATTATTAATGCAATAAATGCTAAAAAATGGAAATCTCACAAAATTCAAACTTTAATATAGGATGAATAAATTTGTTAAATTAAAAAAGAAAATACGAATAAACGCAATCAAGAAATTTAAAAAAAAGTTGGATTTACTTCAACAAATAAAACTTTTCTATTAATCTATAAAAGTAAAGGATGGGAATATAAAATAAAGGATGAGAATTTAAAAAAACCTCAAAAGAAAATGAAGAGTATTGTTTCTTCAACTTCCTTGTAGTGTAACCTTTTAATCAATTTGAAATTTCTTTATTTTTTGCATATATTTTACCATTTTTTTATAAACTGTCGCCAAATTTTACTTTTAACTTTTTGTAGGGAATAGATTTAAGTGATTTTATCTTTTATTTTGTCCGTAACATTATTTATACAAGTTTATTTTTAGTTTAATGAATTTCGTTTTTAACTTTTATTTGGTTTATCATTTCATTAAATCTAATTTTAGCTTATTTGCAAATTACTGCTTGAACTTTTTAATGAAATTGCTACAATTGTGGCATATTTTTTCTTTTTTTGAAAGGCAACAAATTGTGTTTTGCTCGAGTTCGACTTGTAATTCACAACAAAAAAAACAAGAATCCACTCTCGCGCCGTCTTCTTTTTCCATTTTCCATTTGAATTTCAAAAGCGCTCAATCAATGATGTTATGTTTTAGGGTGCGGAATCGGTATTTCAAGTATGTAGTATTCTAAGCTTTTAAAGATGCTTTTCATCTTTTTAAAAAATTGTTAAACTATTTACTAAATTCAATTAAAAGGATATCATAGACTACATTGTTATTTTGCGACATTTCAGTGATTGCAATAAAAATTTTTAATATAAAGCTTTTTTAAATAAATAATTTAATAATGTGTGAAATTTCTAGATTAAATTTGTTTTTTTTGCGAATTATATAAACACGGTATATTATTTTAAATGCCAATTTGTCTTTTGTATTAGCAAAAACAGCGCATTATTATTAGAATTTACTTAGCATAGCCTTTCAGTTCATTATTACTGCGTAAATATTTATTTGTTTTTGTTTGTTAATGGTATTATATAATCCTATGTGTACATTACATAAAATCACCTTTGATGGTGTTTCCGTTGCTGCCTGGTGGGCTGCTTGCCGGACGGCCTCACATTGAGCCTTTTTATTATTAATTAATTTAACACTGCGTAAACATTACAATTTATTAAAGCGTTTAGTAACCGTCCGTTGCGACAAGCTATTGTGTCAAGATCAAGATCCGCCTTCTCGTCATTCGATCCTGCGGGAGCGTGCCGGAAGTAGTGAATTTATTTCGTCTGAATTCAAATTTAAAACGAGGATGTAGGACCATCAAAGAGATTTGCTAAAAGCAAACTTTGACAGTTTTTCACAAATAAGGAAACATTTTTAAATTTTTAAAAAAAATTATTTTAATTACTTTTTAAGCTTTAAAATAATCTTGGATCGGTTTTTCATTAGCTCAACGATGTCTTTAAAAAAAATGAATGTTTTTGTAATAGTTACTTCAATTAATATTAATTTATCTTAAGACTTTTATGTTTGAATTATAATATTTATTCACCCTTTATAATTTTAAGAAAAATAATTTTTGAACCCCCCCTCCCCCCCCCCTCCCGCCCCTTTTCCCAAAAATTTTTAAAAAGCGTGCGCAAAAAAAATTTCAAAAACGCCAAAAATACTAATTTGTGCAGTTTAGATTATTTTTGTTTATAATTTTATAAAATTTAAATTTAAATTTAGATAGTAGTGCGATCATTTGTTGATTTTCTCAACAAAGAACTCTCAAAATCGGTATTCTTGTCAAAACTTTAAACAAAAATGTTAAGAAATCTAAAAATTTTCCGCCGGCACTGTTGGAGCCTAGCAATTGTATACCAGAAATTATCGCAACGTGCGTTGAATAAATTTGAAATTTTAAGAAAGTTGAATTTTTTCGGATTTTCCCTAAAGTTTTGGAGAATATTTTTAAAAAACCCCGAACCCCGACCGTTTTGGGTACCCCCCCCCCCCCCCCCCGCCAATCCCACCACCAAAAAACGCCGACCCCGCAATTCTCATTTTTGAAATTACAGATTTGTCTGCTACATTTATTTATACAGGATTATTTTTAGTTTTAATGGATTTGATTTAACTCTTGACGATGGGTATTTAAGTAAACATAGTTCATTAGATTATTTAACTTATTAACTGATGTGTAACATACTGTTAATCTTTATCCTTTAAAGGATTTGTCTAATTGAATAAGGAGACAATTTTAAATTTAATCAGTATTTCATCTACCTAAACAATAAATACGTGGCAAGATATTTTAATTTAAGGCAAAAATCTAAATCAATATACCAAGCAATGGTGTTGTAGTTGCTGAAATCTCATTAAGACATTTGGAAAATTTTTATAAATTTTTCCATTTAAATTATAAATGTGTACATTTTTTAGTTACTTGTTGGGATTACCGTATTTCCTATAATAGAGCCCCATGGGGCTCTATTAGAGGGTGGGGCTCTAATACAGGGTGGGGCTCTATTGTTCAACCTATTTTTTTCAGAAATATTAATAAAATTTTAATTTAAACACCAATTTTGGCACAATTTGGACCTTTTTTCTGGCAAAATCAATGACTGAATAGAAATTTTCTTATTGAACAACAAAAGTTTTCGATATCTATGAGTTACCCAACCATTTTACTAGGAACCCCTTGGTAAGAAATAGAAATTTATTGAAGTCTTCAACAATTTTTTTTAAATTCCCAATTTTGCTCAGCAAAGTCGGATGATTTTTTGGTTTTGCAACTTGTTAAAATATCTTTCAATTACATTAGTTAGCTATGCCATACAAATAAATTTAAATAGGTTTATGGCAATTCTATTTTAATTATTAGATTGAGGCATTTTCTAAATGTTTTAAATTTAAATTTTCCTATTTTGGTATGCATTTGGGATTTTTAAAAATAAATCCTTCGTCTTTTTTTATTCCATATTTGTAACTGTTGGCCTAAATTTATAATTAAAGCAACACTATTAAATAATTTCAAGCAAATAATGAATACATAAATTTATCCAAACAATGCATTGACATTGGTGTGGACAAATAAATTTGTAAAATTCTTGAAGTTAACGGCAAATATTATGATAACAATAATATTGAAAAGGAAATATTGTTGGGGAAAAAATCAACAAATAATAATAAAAATCGATAAAATACTGCTTGTCAGCATATATAGTCAATTCAAATACAAATTAATGTTCTAATATATATAATTCATTTAATCACTATGGTCTTACATTATTCAAGGCAGCAAATTCAGCATCAAACATCTAATAAAAGTACAAATATAAAAAAAATTATTAAAAGCAAAAAATAAAAGACAATTTTGATAATTTAACAATTTTGGATAAATTTTCGTCACAAAACTCCTTCAAATTTCAAAATTTTTTAACGGCGGCGCCTATCAGCACCACCAAAAGCCCTCTCTCCCCACCCCCAGAAGTTTTTAGTTTTTTGAAAAATTGAAAATCAGCAAAATTTTTGAAAATAAGGCAATTTTCTTAACACAAGCCTTAAAAATCTAAAAAAAATTTCCGACGGCGCCTTCCGCGCTCGTCGGACCCTCCAATTGTATACAAAAAAATTTACCGTTAAGTGCGCTCCTAATAATAGGTATTTTAGATGGTATGACCCCATTTTGGAAAAAAAATCAAAAAATTTTCAAAGTCGATAAAAATTCTATAAGGACTGGAAACAATCGGATCCGAATCCGACCCAATCGATTCATCTTACCGAGTTGAGAAAAAAGCCGGCACTGAAATATCACATTTATAATAGAGACTGAAGTGTGCGGCACTGAGTGTACCGGCACTAGAGTCTATGCACTGAAGCGATCGCCGCCGGGCATAATCCCCTTGATAAAAATATGATTAAAAACAGATTAAAAATTACAAAACTCTACTTTATGTAAATAAAAGAATTTCGACATTAAATTTTATTTTATTTAATGGCTAAGTATTTTTGACTTAAATATTTGCAAAAGTTTTATCACCTAAATCTTGAAATCAACGATGGTTTTATAATTATTTTTTCCAAAAAAGCGAAATTACTGCATAAAGATAAAAAGGATCAGTAAGTAAATATGGTGGTTTTGCTGCCGTTTATAATTTCACTTTATGACTTTGTTTATTTACTTATGGGTATGACGCAAATTGTGGTGACAAAGTCCGATTGTTTTTTAATGGCATTATAAATATCTTAGTTTAATATTAGGGTAGAGCAAAAGTGGTTTTAAACCGGAGGTACCGGTTTTCGGTTTCGGTTTTTGGCCGACACCCGGTTACCGAAAACCGAACCCGGTTTTTGGCAAACCATATGGGGGACCCTTTTGATTTTCAAATTTGTAATTTACGGGCCAATTTTCTTAACAAATTGCATCAAAAAATTCAAAAAAATTATTTGTATTTAATATTTATAAACAGTTAACACTTAGCAACAAAAAATCAGATTACTAATACATCTTATGGTTATTTTCAACCTTCTCATAAAATCTTTACTTTAATAAATAAATTTATTTTTTCTTAAGTAGTAAATTAATTTCTTTTTTATTTTTTATCTTTTCTATACAGTAAAATTGCCACAACTTGTCGCTAATCGACATTTTATTAGGTTTTCTTCTATGATGATCAATTACGTTATACTTTATGCTATCTCCGTTAAATTTTTATATATATTTGTTCTTACTTTTTTGTTTTTTTAGTATATAATATAAATTTAAATATTTTTTTAAATTTAAATAATATATTTCTTTTGTTGCGGGCATCCTTGAAACAATATTATGTCACATTAAAATATGCAAAACATTAGAAAACACTATTAAATTTCAAAGGCCAATGTTTATTCAGTAGTATATTGCAAGTCATTAACTTTGATATTGTCATTGTTTTTTAAGAATATTAATGTAAATTTAAAAACTAAGCTTTATCACAAAGCGAGTCTCCTCTTTCGTATTTTATTTATTTTGTTGTAATTATATAATGTTTTAAATTCTTCTAAATGGCTTTAATCACTTTAATGAATATTTAAAAATTTTCATAATTAATGCTGCTTATGGATTATTGATTTGAAAATTAATGGTCATCATTTTTTCGCAAACGGCTGAGGCCTCCTCTTCTGAGAATGCCAAAAGTTGCACACAAACTCTAACGTCATAAACGCAATGTTTGGCGCCGCTGGCAATTTGAGTCAATCGAATAAATGATTTGGCAAAAAAGCTAAAACAATTAGAGTTAGGTATGTTTTATAATTTAATAGGTAATGTTTACAAATATTTTGTCTGTTTCATAACTTAATATTGTGGTTTTTGTTATAATTGCTTTTATATTTGTTTAACTACCATGTAATGTTAATAATGTTCTTATACAAATTATTTGCATAAGCTTTTTTTTTTTCTTTTATGGAGTTCTCTAATCCAAAAATTCAATTATAAGCTATATTAACTCATATTATTTCGTAGTAAAATACTAAATATATTTTTATGTTTCTTAATTTATTTGCGTTGCCATTGTACTTATCAATCGCTCTTTGCTGTAAGTATGTGCTCCAAGTTGCATTGACTCAATTTGTGAGATTATTACGTTTGGGCAAAGCATTTTATTTTTAAAATATTAATATAATTTTTCACTTCTTTTTATCAAAATAAATAATTACATATCAGCCGCTTGCAATAAATTGCTTTTAAGGCATAACTTCAAAATGTATATAAATGTTTTTCAATTTATTTTTATTTAAAATTTTTATTTATACTTTTTCACAGTTTCATCAAGACTTAATTTTTTAATTGTTTCTAAGGATTTCGGGATTAAATTCCAATTTTAGATGCATTAATATCTTAAAGATCCTTATTTATATATATAATTTAAATAATGTAATTCAACATGCTTTTTAAATTTTTGTAGTATTAGAAGTTTTCACTTGTCCTTTGGACAGCATTTCGAAAATGCAGCCAGTCCAGTAGCCTCGTTCTTCGCAGAAAAGCCGCATCATGGGTTTTTTCTCTCTTGATGAGAATGAAAATCTTGACAGACAGATGACTTGAGTTTTTGTGTTAAGTTTAATTTTTTGTTTGAAAACATTTAGTTAGAAAAACTGACAATAATATTTTTAAAAAATATAATTGTTATGGTATTTCTTGATATTTACGTTTTAGTTATTTGATTTTTGAATGTTTTAATACAGATAACATTCGCAACTTTTGTTATCGCCTATAATTAGATTTTTTGATTAGATTCACTTCCTTCAAAAAATTAATAAAATTATTTTATATAAATTTTCTCAATTTATCAATGTAATTCTGTAGTATATTTATTTGGTTTTAAAAGCTGGATGAACCATGAACTTTCACGATGTTCCCTCATCGAAGCATGTTTGGGCAACGTACTGTACGTTATTCCAGTATTATATGTTTATGTTAGAAATTGCTAATATTTAAAGATTTAGTTTTCTATAACAAAACTTTATTTAATTTTTATTTTAATTATATATCAAATTTTGGTTTTTTAAATTTTCTTTGTTTTAAATGAATTATGCATTTTTTTTAATTAGATCACATAATAAACAATTAATCACTACATTTCTTATTTTATCAATTATAATTATTTCAATGTCAACGGTTATGCTGAACACGTATCATATTAAGTATCAATTTAAATTTTTAAAATGAATGATGAAAGTAAAACGAGATTTTAGAAAATGCACCAATTGATTCGGTATTTTATTATTTTTAGTTTTTTTTGTAAAACTTTCTTGGTAATAGTAGACTTAGTCAGTTCATTTTTATAGTTGTTTTTCAAAAATATAAACGGTTGGCAAAATTTCAAGATATCTCTGCCAGCATCTCTTCAGTTGTCCACTCATTTGCCGCACCCACTGATGATAGTAGTCCTCGAAGAATGAGACCATTTTGCACAAGCTCAATCATTTTATTTTAAAAAAAATAATAAAATAGTTTAGTATATTTATGTATATAAATTCTTAAGTAATTTTTTAAATTAATCTTTTTGTTGAGAAACGCTTATTTTTGGCCGTCAATTAGCTATACTCTGTATAGTATATATGCAAATGTATTTTATTTCGATGTTTATTATTTATCAATGAATATTATAAATCAGAGTATAACGTGCAGCTTTAAAAATAAATAATAATATATACACTAGCCATATCAATAATACCGTTTTTATTAAAATCGTGCCCTTATTTTTATCGGTAACGATATGCAATGCACTTCAAAACATTCCATTGTTATTTCAATTTCCTCCTTTTTTTATCGTGTTTATTTTTATTAAATTCTTGATATTAATTTTGTCGTTATTAGGTATTTTATCGACGTATCATTTCGGGTAGTGAGTTCACGAACCATCATTGAGGTTTTGCACATGAATTGAGCTCGAAATATGTTCATGCACACGCTGTTTTATCGTAATGATAAAGTTCTTTTAATTTAGCAATTCGCCTCGATTTTTGATTATTTATTTAAAATTTATGCAAAGATTATATTGATTTTAGCACGCGCTTTTTTTATTTTAATCAACAATTAGTGAAACATCAGTGATCTTTCTAAATATGTTGGCATGTCTTGGGGTAAATATAATTTTACTTCATTTTTGCTTGCATTCATTTTAAAGAAGATTTTTATAATTAGTTGATTTATAAAAAACTTTGTCAACTTCTGCCGCGTCGTAACCAGCAACTGTCCGTAAAGTTATACGCTTTGAAAGCATAAAAATCTTGAGTTTAAATTAATTTCTTTTTTCGATTTCTTGCTTTTATAAATTCTCAAATAAAGTAAAAAACACATTTTGATAAATTGACTCATTTTTATTTTGGTTATTATTATTTAAATGTGTTTATTTTTAATTGTTTTTGTTTATTTGGTGTTATTAAAAATAAATTGGATGCATAATAAGCTAGAAAATGTCTTTTTGACAAGTATGTACGAGTTTGACTTCAGGTCGAAATGGGTCGTTAAAGTAGGAAAAGTTTTTTTTGTGCTAATGGTGGAAAATTTTTGGTTGTTGAACGGGCTGGTTTTGTGGTAGGTGATGCTCCATGATGTGGCTCAAAATGGTATATCATTTGCCGGGTTAGGTTTGAGTTAGTGACTATATACTACATGGGAGGTCTAACCAATATACACATAAATTTGGCTTAGGTGAAAAAATGCAAGATAAAAATTTTGCCCTAGGCAATGATTGCATACATAATAGACTCAGCTCATCGAACTGAGTCGAACAAAAAAAAGTTTGACCAATTTGATCATAACTGATCAAGTTACGGTATGATCACCTTATTTTTTGGCGAACAATATAGAATTGTTGTCATTGGTGGCAACATTTTTTTTCTTTACATTTTTTCCACTGAATTTCTTTCGCTATGTGTTTATTAAAAATTTAAGTGTTTCAACTATTCATTATTATTTATCTTTCTGGACCCATTTATATTTAGAGCATATTTTTATTTCAGTACACATATATGTTTATTTTTTGATATTTTAAATAATTTATTTTTTAAAACAATCTTTGTATATCTGTTGTATGCTTCAAATATTGTAGATGAACTGTTCTTTACAGGTTTGCATTACCGCTGCTGCTGCTATTTCTTTCTTTTTTTTTACTTATTATATTTTTTTTATCGATTTTTTTAATATTTTAAACTTAAGAGAACTTTAAATATACAATTGAAAAAGTTACGCATAATGTCGCTACTGCGCGGCAACTAAGTTTATTTTGATTTCTTAACAAAGTAGAATTTTTTTGAGAGTTTGTCCACAATTAAAATAAATACCGATAAAATTATTCACATACCGCTGGATATCGATAAAAACATTAAAATCAAATCAAATATTTTTTAGAATGAAAAAAATAAATCATGGCGCTACCTATAATTCCAAATGTTGCAATTAAGCGTAATCCAATGCACAAGAGTTCTGCAAAGGTTGTTCGTATTTTCTTTATAAAAAGTTCATATCTTTCTAAAAAGTAAATCGCAAATCCTTATTTTAAAATTTGTTTTAAAAATTAATTTCCAAAACAAAATATTAAAGTTTAATAGCGAATAACTCGCAACGGGTAACTAAAAGAAATTAACCAGCATTTAATGAACTTAATATTGTTTAAATTTAATGAAAAAAATTTTTATTAGTGAATTAAAATTGTAAAATAATATTTACAAGCCTATAAATTAATTTTCTTAAAGCTAGTTTATATTCTTTTTTAATTTCGCATTACTTCGGCGCAAGCCTAATAAGCTTGCGCTTGTGCAAGAAAATTAACCACGCAGTTGAGGTACGAGATTATCTAACTATTAACTAGTGTTCGGCAAATGGGGTTTTTCGGTATTCGGTATCGGTATTTCGGTAAAATACCGATACCGAAAAAATACCGAAATGCCAAAATTTCTTCGGTCGGTATTCGGTATCGGTATTTCGGTAAAATACCGATACCGAAAAAATACCGAAATCCCAAAAAATTTTCGGTATCGGTATTTCGGTAAAATACCGAAAAAATACCGATACCGAAAAATACCGACCAAAAAAATTCGGTATACCGACCGGTATTCGGTATTTTTTTTGAAAATTTTGAATTTCAATTTAAAATGAACAAAACTTTTAACCAATACTTTTGATTCATTATGGGCAAGGTTTTGATGATTAATCTCGAGTCTCGGGGTGATCTCTCCGTAAATTTAGGTCTCGAGCATCACTAGCAAGTGATTGAACACTTTGTCAAATGCCATCATCCATTAAAAATCTGACTAACTTTTAAATTTATGAAAAAGGAGAAAACATCACATGAACTAATTATTCTGCATTTTTTTAAATCACCCAATTGTGCTAAAAAATCAAAAATATTTTTTAAAATTTTTAGAAATTGTTTCCCAACAATGGATGCTCGCATAAAGTAGGAAAAAGGCTTTCCCCGATGCGGGTCCGAACCCCAACCTAACTACCCAACAGCCTCCACCACTCACCACTACACCATCCTGTCGAGATTGACAAAAAATCGCTCAAAAATATCCATTCTCCAAAATACCGAAATACCGAAAAATACCGCGGTATTCCGAGATGGCTCGGTATCGGTATTTCGGTAAAATACCGATACCGAAAAATACCGAAATCTCAAAAATTTTCTCGGTCGGTATACCGAATCGGTAATACCGAAAAAAAAACCGCGGTAATACCGAAAAATACCGCGGTAATACCGTACCGTGCCGAACACTACTATTAACAATACAATATTTTTATAATAATACAATGCAGGAGGAATTGAAGAAAAGAGTTGCAAAACTCGAGCTTGAGAATGTGAAAACATAAAAAATGTAATAAAAATTAGCCTAAATTCCACCCAATTAACATAAAAAGAACGGAAGCAATTTTATATTAACAAAAGAATCTTCTCAACACTTTTTTTGCAAAACTCGGAAAGGGATAATAAATCATTTTTGTAAAAAAATGAAATATAGAAAATTTGTTTTATTTAAAAAACTACCCTTTTTGTTTGAAGACAATATGTCTATAAAATACATTGAGAACACATTTCTAAAATATACAAATCCGTAACTAATAGCTTTGTAAGGAAAAACACAAAATAGATTATTTAAATTTAAATGAATTTAAGCACACGCTATGATAAGAAATTCAAAATATTTGTAAATGCGAGGAGCTAACTGGTTAATTTTATTCAGAAAGCAATGATTGTTATGAAAAGTTTTAAAGATAAATGGTAAAAAGATAAAGGTTTAATTGGTTATTTTTTATATAAGCAAACTTCTTTCAAAAGAGTGACAAAATAAATTTCTTTAAATTCAACTCATATTTTATCAAGAGTAAACCTTAATATGTTAATTTATAAATAAATGCATTTCATAAAATTCAACATGGCAACATTGCACAATTATGCAATAAAAAATTAAATATAATCTACATTATAGCAACCACAGCTAAACCTTGGGAAGGCAATATTCCAGCCGACCAGAGATCAACGCGATTCGAGTTTTATAATTATCAATATCTGTGTTTTTTTACTTTTCTAAATGTGTTGATTTAAATTTTTATATTAATTTTTTAAGTCGCTCGCTGTGTTTAATGAATTATTGACTTATTAAAAATTTAAGTTCCAATTTTTTATACCTTTTTAACATAATCAGATGATTCGCCGTCCAAAATTAAAAGGCATGATTTTTTATATGGAATTTATTTTGATTCTTGATTATGTTTTGAACAATAAATTATCGCCCTAAATAATAGTTTTTTTATATTAGTTTGACAATTAACTTTTTTAGCTATCAAAATTTTTAAAAGTCACTTAATTGCCTTATTTTTACGCACATCCTATTTAAATGTTTTATTTTCTCTAATGAAAAAATATTTTAAAAATAAATCATTCGCTGTATCTGTTAATGCATAAAAATATTTTATTGTGATACTAATTTTATTTAGCTTAATCTTTGCATTATCAAAACTCGAGTTTTATTTTACATTTCATGTTTTAAACTTTCTAGTAATATTTACACGAAATATCACTTCCATTATTAATTTTAATGAATAATTATACGTCGCACTATCTGCCCATCGCGGCCGGCATAGAAGAATAACATAAATTTTATGAAAAATATACTTGCTATTTTATATTTTAGTAACATAATTAATATCAACAAATTACAAAAATATTTGGAAGATGTTCATCGTTTTTTTTTGTAAAATTCGATTAATTTCTCCCAAGAGAAGTGGAAGGTTAGAAATGTTTGCAAAATAAATAAATAAATCTTGAATACTTTATAATTAATTTTTAAAAATTTTATCTGCCATGCTTACCAAAAATTGATAAAATAAATTATATAAAAATGCAAAATGATAGCCAAATTATATAAATTTAAAAAAAAATTAATAAATTGTTAAAATGCCTAATTTATTTATTAGATTATTTAATCTCAATATAGAAAATGAATCTTCCAGTTGCTGGAAATTTGTTTTTTTGCCCAGAAAAATTCGCACAATTATCAATTATATATTTCTAGAAATAAATTCAGAAGAAAGGGTATCCTGTTATACATATATTAATAATCCATTAAATTAAACATTACAAATGCAAAATATAAGAAATTCTATACAAAACTATGCTGATTAATTCCCACCATCCCAAACTTTAAACAATAGACTGACTCATTGCGAATTCTTTAAAATTACTTTATATTTTCAAACATGATTGTTGAATATAGTAATTCAACAAAAATTTTGATCGCTGCTTTTTGATATGGCCGCAGCTCACTGCAACTAATAAAAATAATGATATTACATAAAGTAATGAATTAAATGATTAAATTTCAAAACTTATAAAAAATAAAACAATAACGAACCCTTAAATATTTTCCTCCGAGGTGTTTGTTCAGCGGGTTAAATTAATAATCCTATTAACAGGTTTTTTTTAAAAAATTGAATTGACTCAATGATCACCTTTAAATATTTCACACACCATGTCAAGCGCACGTTTACCTCCCCTGTACTTCTCAAAATGTTCATTTTTCCCTGTAATTATAACCATTTGATTATTTTTTATTTACCATCAACTGAGTGAAACGAATAAAATTTATTTCATATTATATTTATTTACATCAACTGTGCAATACGATTTTTGATAACTAAGGACGCAATTGGCGCCCCTCTGCAAATTTAAAAGTTAAAAATAAAATTGCATAAAAAACAAAAATAATTTGGAATCATAAATCTTTTAAAGTGTTTAATAAAGGTTTATTAAAAGTTCATTAAACTTATTTAAGTAATACTATGTTAGTGAAAGCAAAAAATGAACCCCAAAAATTGAAATAATCTCAAAAGTTTTATTTATCCAAAATATCTTGTAATATATAAACAAAAGAAAAATAACTACGAACGTTGTTTATTAACAAACTATGGGCACACTTTTGTAAAAATTTTAATTTAATTTGCACTTAAAGCATATGTAAACAATGAAAATTATAGAAACTACATCAGATCCGCATAGCAAGAAAAGCTGTAAATTTACAAAACCTTTGAAATCCATCAATATTTTTTGCTTTTTGTTTAACAAAACATATAAAACGATTAATGATAACAAAATTTATGTTTAAATTTTGTTTTTTAAATTTCAAAGCTAGCATTTCAATCAGTTTGCTAATTGCTTCTTAAATAAAATTTTAATAATAATGATACATACGATATTGGCTGTGTCTGGCGGCAAGCATTCAGATTTAATAAATAAAAACTTCAATAACAATAAATTATTGGCTGTGAAAATAAATAATCAAAGCTGATTGATCGACGCGACGAATTAAATAAGACAGTCGAAACTGTGCAAGGTTGTAAAGGTAAATATTGTACGACAAAACACAATGGGAATTTAATTTTGAAGGTTTTCACGGAAATAAAAGAATTTAGGGCCTTAAATTTTCATTTAATTTAATGGCCAAGTAACAAAAGTTTTATCACATAAATCTTGAAAGCAACAATTTTATAATAATTTTTCAAAAAAGCAAAATTAAAATATCGAAAGTCAATAATGCGATGAAAAACCACCTAATTTTAACGGACAATGACTTTATTCTGAGCTGCACCGCCGTCAATAATTCATTGAACACAATTTTTACAAATGTTTTAATTTGTTATTTATTATAAAGACAGGAACGGCTCGTTTACGATTTTATGTAAAAAACGACTGCATATAAGATAACAGATTTAATCTGCTATAATTAAATTTATGATATGCTTTAATAATCAGTATTAAATTTTGATTAATACGCACAATTTCAAGCATCATCGAATGGTTAACCTTAAATAATATTTTTTATATTGCAAAAAATCTTAAATTTGTTTGTAGTCATGGAAATCCCCATAGAAGGGCGTCGAGACAAATAATTTGTTGCTAAAAAATATTTTAGCTATTCTATTAAATCGTTGTAAAATAAATTAAAATATAAACGGAAATGTTATAAATTTTAAACTAAGAAACTTTAAAATTATAACTTGAAGTGTGTATAGGATCAGTTAGAGGAATTGCGCAAAAACCCTTTCGGTTTATAATAAATTATCCTTTAACATTATATGGTTATTTAATAGTTAAATTTAATGGGAACAAAAAATCTAAATGTTTAAAAGGCAAAGATAAATTATAAATTAAGATGCAATTACGAAATACAATTAATAACCTTTGACTAAGTAAATGAACACTAAATTTTAAACCTTTTGTAATATGCGCAAATATTTACAACTCGGTGCCGGCTGGCTGAATAACAAGCCCGTAGCGATCGAGTACGCAAGGATTGAAAAAAGTAGTTAAAAAAAGTTACGCCTTTTTTCTTCAAAAAATGGCGAAAAATAATGAACCGTCATTTGTCTAAATTTAAGATTTAAAAATTATTAAAAAAATAAACACAGATGTCAAAAAAATAGAAAAACAATTACATAATTATTTTTTAAAATTTAAAATTTATCTTTATTAAAATAAATTCTTTAACAAAGAGATTTAATTTAAAAATATTTTTCAAATATTAACAAAAAGACATAAATGGACATATAATTTATCAACGAGATATTAACAATAATTATTATTTATACAGACAGCACCAGCAATAGTTGATAAAGAAAAATTTGCCTAAAATTGTTTGTGCTTACACAAATAGAATTTAAAAAAAAGGTTAATTACAAAACTAATTAACATTTACTTAGTATTAATAGAAAACTGTAAGTTTTAAGATGCGAGTTTTATTTTTATCTGTTGCTTTTATCTATTAAAAAATTTTAAACCACATCACGATACAAATTAAATAATATCTTTATATTGTTTGTTGTAGTCATAGCCTTTTCACGATCGACATTTTCCCGACAATGGCCAAGCTCGTTATGTTTTTTATTTATCTACATATTATGTTTTTAATAAAAAAAATTCTCATTTTTAATGCACTCAGTTATTTAGAATTAAATGAATAATATAATTAAATGTTAATATTAAAACAGCGAATGAGATTTATTAGAGACCTAAATAATGCCAATAACATGTTCAAGACTATTTTTAAATACTTTTTTTTCAATATTCAACAAAATCAATAATAAAATCAGTAAACCTTTTAAATATTGCAAAACAATAAAAAGAATACTATATTTTTTCTTGTCATCGTTAAGTCATATTGCAAGGCGCAAGAACATGCTCTGAAATTCAGTGAAGAATACTTTTGAATATATTTGTGCGGAATTAATACATGTTCTTTGACTGCGTAAAAACAAACGGAAAGAAATTGCAAATATATAAATGTAACTAAAATGCAATAGAAATCTTTTAAGCACATGAATCAAAATAAATAAAAACAAAGAGTAGTGCTATCGTCGCATAAAATAAATAAATATTCAATGATCTTCAGTAATACTCTACGAATTTTAAGATTATTTTACCACTTAGATATGCATTCTGGTTTGCGGTGTTATGTTGTATAATAAGATAACATTTTTATTAAGACAATCGGCACATTTAACGTTAAATAATAACCGTAATTAAAAAACAAAACAAATTTTATTATTTAAATCCGGGTATGAAATTAATTTGAAAAAAATATCATTTAACGAATTCGTAACATTGCCTGTCCAGGACATGGTCAGCGACCGGGAATAAATCAGAAACGGAAATAATAAACAAAAAAACATAAACAAGCAAATTTTGTATATTAACTTAAAGCAACTTTTAATTTGATAACATTTTCAAAATTGCAACCGTAAATGTTGATGCATCTCCAGCTGCGTCCAAATCTTTGGCCTATAATAAATATCAAATTCCAGTCAGGACCCTTTTTCTAACCTCTCGTATGTTTTTTCAGCTATTAAATTTTAATCTGCGTTATTAAGCTGCTTGTTAGCAGGTTAATTCCTTGTATGCCCGTTTAATCATTTTTTATTAAATCATTTTGATGTGATATGTTTAAATTACTTATTGAGTACATTTTAAAGCATTAACTTTCAAATCTATCTTATTTATAAATCAGAATGTTAAAGAGCCTAATTATTTTCAATATCGTTATCTCATATTCCTCTTTTCTTCTATTATTTAAAAATGATTTCTGGGTTTAGTTTATCTATACTTACATCTACTTATTTGAGCAAATTTTTTTTAATAATAATTTCAATTTTCAAATAATATTGACTTTATTTTTATATTTAGTACTTCCTTAATAACAGGATTAAAATTTCAATATTCATTCTATAATTTCCATGATTTTTTTATTATAATTGTTTTCATATTGAAAAGAAAAGGTTTTAACTTTTTTTGGTGTTAATATTAGTTCATTTGTAATTTTCTTGTATTAGTTATTAATTTGCTGAACAAGGTCATAAGCGTTTAAGAACATATTTAATAGTTTCAATGTAAGTTTACCAGCTCATCAATATCCTCGGCGAGGTTTGCCGGCTTGGCTTTTTTGTTGTAAGTTTGTTCTTTTGAATGTTTGAGGCCAAAAATAACTTTTGGAAAAACTACCTCAACCAAGCGTAGAGCGAATCGGGAATTGTGGAAGATAAAGGCAAGCATTAATAAATAAATTGTTTGTAATGAAAATCATAAAAATAAGGCTCTAAAATTAAAAACATTTGGGAAAATATATCTACCTCATTTTAATTTTAACAAAAAGTTCAATAAATATTAAAATAAATTTAAATAAAACTATTAATTAAAAATGGCATTAAGCAATTCTAAAAATAATTAATTCTCAATGAGGCAAATTTATTTTATTAAAAGCATTGGGATAATTATTCAAAAATAATTTAATAATTCAAGGAAAGCAGCTTTTTGCAATATTAATGATGATATATTAGAAATTCACAGGCGATTTAACCTTCGTTAAAAAATATTTTTATACTAAAATGAAAAAAATAAAATATTAGAAATTAGATGTTTATTCTCCATGTGCTTAATAAAAAGAACAAAATTAAACAGAATTAAAAATTTTTATATTAAAATACTTTTGGCATTCTTGCAATATTAGGTAATTAATTATTTGGGTAGCTAGCTACTTGCATTATTTATATTTTAGTTTTTAATATTAATTTTGTCTGAATACCGCTTTCAATAAAATTTGCTGGCATAATTTGTTATATGCTTGAATTTTCTTTTATAATTGGAAAATGGTAATAATTGTTTTTAATATATTGTTATCTGTAAATCTTTATTTTTTTGGTGTTTTATGTCATTTGTTAATCGCGTTTTTTAAATTAACATTTTCATTATACTCACGCGAAAGATTGCGTTGTGTTGAATTTGTAGTGCATAAAGCTATGAATATTCCAAAATTCAATGATCCGTTGTGTTTAATTTTAATTATTGGATTTTGGTTTATGATGGTATTCATTTAATAAAAATCAGTATTTGAGTTAAGCTTTAATAGCAATCAAAGACACTGCCATAATAAAGGACCTTTTGATAATGTGACATACAGGGTGCGTAAAAAGTTCCCGCACTTTTTTTCATTTTAATTTTAGGGTCTAAACATCTCTTATTTCAAAAAGCTGAGTATAGAATTGGATTCTTCAAAGTTTTTTGGGCTAGAAAACAAATAGAAAAAGTTAGTTTCTCCCAGAAAAAGAGCCACCCAATTGCTCTAAATCTGATAGTTTGAAGCCTTTGCTTTTAAAATAACCTCAATAGACATCCATAGAATTCATACCCTTCAAGTGACTTGGCCAAATGTCGTTATATTAAAATCGGTCAAACCAAATCGTAAAAAATGCTAATTTTATTTTTGAGCTATGAGCGCGAAAATTGATAAAAATCTCAAGATTAGGGGACTGCTCAGGCTCGGCGAAAGCAATAAAAACATGTGATGAAAGAAAAAAATATATTAAAATTATACTAAACCACATTTTGAATAAATATTAATCCAAGATACTTATGCATTCAAAGATAATAGGTAATATAAAGTATGTTAACAAAAACTGAATTACAGCTAATCTAATTATAATTAAAACACTGAATTAATGATTTTTAAACAAATATTTACAAAATTGAATTAAAAATCTTGCATAAATTACAACATAAAGGCGATATCAAGGAGAACCTAAACCACTCCTTCAAGCAAATAAATACCAAACTAAAATGTATTCATTAATGGAAACCGCAATGATAAATTAGCAACGTTAATTATTTATTGAGTGTTTTATATAACCAACCAACATTTAAACAATATCTAAATTAGAATACAAAATTCCAATATCAGTTTTGTCTAACATTTTTTGACAAATTTGTTGATAAAAAAACAAAATTATTATAATGTCATTTTAAACAACTTAGCTTGCAGAATTAAATACTTTTAGTAAATAATGTCAACGATTAGCAATCTTTATATGTTCAATAACTTATCAAAAAAAAATAGCTATGCACATTTAAATTCATAATAATTACAATTTATTTATTGCACGTTTAAATTTGAAAAGGACTGTAAAAAATTTTAAAATTTAAATATTAAAATAAGTAAACACGTAATTATTTAATATAATGGCTTTGTTGTTTGTTTAGTTACAAAATATCTAAATGATATTCAAGGAAAATTAAAAATAAAAATCTAAGAAAAATAGAAACAAAAAAAAATTCTCGTTTTGACCAAAAATGACAATGATTCAAATACATATTAATCAAAAAACAACAATGCACGCACGCTTAAACAACATGTCGTCCTTTGTCACGTATTCCGCACACTTGAATTTTAACGACCATTCCAAACATTATTTAACCATGGAATGCAAAGTGATCGACCAGAGCGCGCTGTAGTAAGTAGAAAATTGGAATACGAACAAAAGAAAGTTCGTAAATCTAACCCAAAATAAAAAAATTATGCAGTTATGTAAAATTGCATTTCATAATATCTCAGGTTAGTGCAGAAATAAGAAAGTAAAATTTATCAAACCCTTTAGCCTTGTTTACTAGGGTTGTTCACGGTCGGTTTTAAACCGGTACCCCCGGTTTTCGGTTAGGCCGGTTTTGCGACCCCCGGTTTTCGGTTTCGGTTTTTGGCCGACACCCGGTTAACCGAAAACCGAAACCGGTTTTTGTCAAATTTTTCAAATTCGTAAATTTTGGACCAATTTTTTAAGCAAATTTCGTTAAAATCTTAAATTTTTCCCCGCAGTGGCTATTGGCAAATAAGAACAACCTTTTAAAACGTTCTAAAGTCTGATAAAACATTTATTTTGGCTAATGTGAATTGTAAACCAGGGCTCCCAACAAATTTTTCTGAAAAAAGGACCTAAAACATCGGTAAACCCTTCAAAAAGATTGCCGGTGGGATGGACTATCCATTCCTAATCAGTGCGCTCAGATTCAGATCACCGTACAGAAAATATGGCAACCAGCTCCAAAATAGTGGCATTTTTATGGCAATTTTTTTAAAGAATTTTCAAAAACAAAAAAATGGTGTGAGGGTGGGTGGGTCGGCGGTGCCAATAAGCGCCGCCGAGAAAATTTTAAAATTTGGACTCAATTTTTTGAGAGATTTACACCAAAAATTTCCCATTGCCCGGTCGAGCCGAGATCTCGACTCAAAAAATCTCGGAAAATTTCTTTGAGCGAGATCTCAATTCGAGATTTTTTGAGACTTGGTATTATTTCCCAAAAGATTTTTTGAGAATCTGCTTTACCTTGAGGTGGGGGGAGGGGGTCGGCGGTGCCGATAGGCGCCGCCGAGAAAATTTTTGAATTTTCTATGCCAATTTGTTAAGAGATTTGCAACCAAAAATGTAAAAATATGGCACTGTTTTCAAGTTTTTAGGAATAGGAAGGGCTCGGCGGCGCCGAAAGGCGCTATTGGGAAAATTTTTTGAGAGAATTTGTTAAGAAAATTGGTCCATTAATTACTAATTTGCAAAGAAAAAATTTAAACAATTTTTAGTTATTGTTTCGTCCACCATAGATGCTCACAAAAGTGATAAAAATAAATTTACACCGGCGGGGTTCGAAACCCCAACCAAATATTTACAGGCCACACCACTCACCACTAAACCACCAACCCCATTACGACGCTCATGATTTTAAATCTAATACAAAACGGGGAAACTCCCATAAAAATTCCATCATTAGGGGTGTATTTTTTAAACCGAAAAACCGATAAACCGGTACCCCCGGTTTTCGGTTAGGCCGGTTTTACGACCCCCGGTTTTCGGTTTCGGTTTTTGGGCCAAAAAAGCCGGTTTTCGGTTTCGGTTTCGGTTCGGTTAACCGACCGTGAACAACCCTATTGTTTACCGTTCAATAATTTCAGCAGACAGACCTGACCATTTTCAAGTCTGAGGAGCATGGAGTAGCAAAAAGTTTGAGAGATATTAGTTGGGGAAACAATGAAATATTACTAAAATATTCTAATAAAAATAATTTTATATATTTATATTAAATGACATATTTATGAAATTTTACTTGAGAATTACATTATCAGCGCGAGCAGGCAGCTAAAATTATAAAGATCAATCACGATAATAAACAAATCGATAGGCAATAAAATAACAAAAATAATTTTAAATTTTTGTTTGCCAATAAATTCACGCCCGACTAATTCGATCCTTAGAAAAGATGGAACACAGGACCTGAACATGGGTTTATTATAAGAAAAAGAAATATTAAGCTAATCATAAACTAAAAATTGAAACAGCAAATCTACTAGCGATTTAATTGGCCGAAAAAAATAAAAATATAAGCAAAGATCAAAATAATTTCACGCACTATATTCAATGGGGAAAAAACCTTAGATAAGTAATAATTTATTGATGAGAAGAAATGAAAGCAAACTAAATAAATAGTATTACATAAATAATTTAATTTAAAAGTAAAGAAAACAAAAAAAATTAAGCCAGAGATTGAATGTAGTTTTATGAATTTTTTATAATACTAATAAGTTTAGGGTCATGGGTTCGAAATTGATCAAAATGGACAAGCAAAGTAAACTAAGTTATCTAAATAACAAACATTGAAACGGATTAATTGTATTAACTATTAATAATAATAATTTGAAAAAATTAATTGAAACTTTTTTTTAATACATACCTTTAAATCAAAACTTCTAAATCAATTATTTTGAATTGATATTTTATTAAAACTGTTATGACTTGTAATTTTATACGCACTACTGAGAAAAAATAAAATTAAATAGCCAAACTTTTGTTAATAAAACCACCATTAGATTTCTCACAAATCTATTTTCAGCTTAGTTTCAAAATATTCATAAAAAATTATTGATAAAATATTACAAATCAAAGTGGGGTTACTAAGTTTAAACTGAGATGTTAAATCAACATTTGCAATAGCAACAGCGAATATCATATACAAAATAATCTAACAAAAAAATAGGCAAAATGTATTTTATAAAGAATTAAAATAATGTACCAAAATAAAAAATTGCTTAAAATTTTTATTTGAATATAAACCCTATATATAGTTATTAGTAATGCAATATGCTGGTCAACAGCAGACTCAAAATATTCATAAAAATGTTATTTAAATAATACAAATAATTGGGAATTACTAAATTTAAACAGATGTTAAAAACCAACATTTAACTCAATTAAATAAATTGTACTCAATAAAAATTAATATACAATAAATTATTTAAACATATTATACTAAATTTTAATTTTTTTTTTTAATTATATGGGCATGGAAGATTCTTTTTATCCTTTCAAAAGATTCTATTATTTTTTAAAATTTATAATCATTAACTCAAGAAAGAAAGCATAATTCGTTTATAACGATAAAAATAACCAAAGTCGAAAGACATTTATTAGATAACTAAAAAATTGGATTAAAAAAACGTATTTATTTACTCCAAACAAAGGTTGATATGCTTAGCCCAAAATTTCTTTTTACATTAAATATTCTCGAATATGTAAAAATGAATAAAAACTTCTAATAAAATCCATAGGACGACGTTGTCAATAAAATCTATGTCAAATGAGGTTGGTGGTTTAGGCAGCCGCGGCATTCACCTTTCAGCAGCAAACAAAGAGCATCGAGGTCAAGCACGTAATAAAAACGAATACGAGCCGTTATCTGGAAGTCAAAGGCGAAAAAGATAATTGGATTGCCGGTGATGAACAAAACACATAAGCTAAAAAGATCACGGAAGGACAAAAACAAATAATTTTATTGATTTTTGATCTAAAACAAAAAATGATGCGTGTTGGGTCGATTTTGAAAAAATTATAAACAATAAACAAAGAAATGATAATTTAACAACAGATATATAAAGATTGTAAATTAAACTTTTATAAAAAAATATAATAATTATTAAGTAAAATAATAGTAAAAGCCCCTCAGGAACATGATTAATTAAATTTGTTCCAGCTAATTAATATTAATAAAAATAGCTACTAACATGAAAAAATAAAAAATAAAATAATTTTATTGAAAAAAATTACAATTATCTTTAAACAGCTTTCTATTACTGTAAACGTAAAATAAAAAGTTTCATAAGGAGATTGAAAATAAAGGCAACAACGTGTTTGTTTAACATAAATAGAATTAAAATGAAAACCCAAAAGAAACAATTGTTGTGGACATTTTGATAATGGACAATGAATATTATTTAAAATAATAATATTTTTTGTCAATATTTGAGAATTAATTAACTTTCGCCGAAAAAACGAAAAAAAATTTTTAACGCACTGGTTGCTTTATTCATGATAATTATTTGTTTATTAGAAAATGTAATTATATCATAGTTTATTTACCTTTGCTGATTTCTATAAGAAATAAATTGTTTATTTAAAGTTTTTTTAATCCAGTTACATTTTAATTATGTAAATATTGTTTTTTGGGTTTATCGGCTTTTAATTTTTAATGAACAAATTGACTATTTTTTTAAATTACAATTCTTTTTTACTTCCTCAGGTGGTTTATCGTTTTGTGCATTGATATGGAATGAAGAAAAAAATACAACTGGGGATAATAATTGGCCAGTGAGATAAATTACAAAATTGTTTATTTTTATTTTTTAAATATGAATTTAATTTTACAAATTCACTCCAATATATTTTATCTAAATATAAATTTTTCTCGCAGGCGAAAAAGATCCGAAAAAGAACGTTGGAATCATCATAATGTTCACTCGCTGTATGTAATAGTAAAAAAAAAATTAGTAATTTTTCTACGATATATCGTTTTTTTTGTTATTTAATCCAAGAAAATTTAAAATAAAACATTTAAATATTTGTAATTTTAAATTTTTAAACTCGTAAATTTTAGATTAGGTCATTTGTGTCGTTGACTCTGAATATTTTTAAAATTAATTGTTTTTGTAATGTTTTTTTAATTATTTAATTATTATAGTTTTTATTAGGGTTGTCACCCCGACCCCGTCCCCGACCCCGACCCCGCAAATTTAGGCCATTTTTCGGGGTTTTCCCCGACCCCGACCCCGACACTTCTAACCCCGAAAAACCCCGAACCCCATCCCCGACTCGGGGTTAGCATACACCCCTAAAGATGGCATCATTGAGTGACAAAATTCATTTTTTCCGAGGGTTTGGCTGGGGTGGACGCGTACTTTTTGTCAAAAAATTTATTGAACTTTTACAAAAATTGATGATATAAAATTGTTGGCTTGGTGGTATGTCTTTCCGGCGAGTAAACTGTTCGTTTGGGTTCTAACCCGCTTGAAGCAAGTTAAGCACGAAAAACATGTTTTTAGTCAGAAAATTGCCGTTTTTACGAGGCTTTTCATACCTAGGAAACCCTATTTTGGGGTTTCGCGTCTAAAATAGGCTCTCGAGAGTATTTTAAGATTTTTTCGACACCTATTTTGTATTTTTGGCGGCTTTTTTGAACCTTTGTGCAAGCTTTTTTTGAAAAATTTCTTAAGAAAGAAATAAAATTCAAATTTATCTTGCCAAGATCACTAATTTTTTGAAAATTTTTCATAAATATACAATAAAATTCAATTTTTTTTTGTCAGGATCTTTCATAGAATTTCGTGCTTTTTTAGACGCGTATTTTGCAGATTTCTTGCCTAAAAGTAACCCCTAAAAAGCTTCAAAAAATTACCGCATTTTTAAAATTTTGGTTGCAAATCCCTTAACAAATTAGTCGAAAATTCAAAATTTTTCTCGGCGGCGCGCACCACCGACCTCCCCCCCACCCAAAAGCTTTAAGCCGAAGGGTCACTGAAGCAAAAAATGACTATTTATCAAATGATATTTTATTAAAATAAATTATTTTAATAAAATAATTTTTAAAAAAAATTTCGATTTACTTTCGATTTCGACTTTCTTTTTAGTTTCGACACAGCCCTGCTTCCCTTCTCTTCAAAATAAGAACAAATTTAAAAAATTATCGGCTCTAATGTCAATAAATTTTGGAAATTATTCAAAAAAACAAAAATTTGACCTCTAAATTTTGAAGAAAAATTAAAAAAACCCCGCAACCCCGACCCCGACCCCGACCGATTTGGGTAACCCCGACCCCGAAAAACCCCGACCCCGCAATTCTCATCCCCGCACGCGGGGTGACAACCCTAGTTTTTATTATTACAAGCGCAACTTTTTATTTGGCTTCATAAATAGCAACTATATATTAACTTCTATAAAGGCGCAATTTAAATTTATTAAACTTATTCCTATAAACTTGTATTTTTTAATACGCGTGGCCTAGCTCGTGGTAAGCTATACGGGCGGTGTTATAGACGCTCGTCTGGCCCGCTCCATCTGGGCCTCGAATTATGCGCTCTTTCTTTTTGGAAATTTAACCTCCGCGTTGTTTCTTAGAATTATACGATGTTTTTTTTGATTATTTTGATTACGTACTAAATGACAAACATCACACTTTGTAAATTTATAATACATAAATAGTAAATTGTATTTTTATGGTTGAATTGTGGGTGTAGAACGATAAAAGACAATCATTTTAATAATATTATTGGGCAATTGATAATGTATTCGTGGAATGTTGATTCCTCTCCGTTGCATTTCTTACATATTGTGTTTGCTTCCTGAATATGTTGTGTTCGTTATTTTTTTATTCACAAAAAGTCTGTTTAAAGATTTTTATACTTGATCAAGTAATATGATCTATTTTGTTTGTTGGCGACACGTATATTCAACTTTTCTTTTTTACTTTTTATTGTATTTGTTTTAGTCCACTTTTTTAAAAACGCAAACAATTATATGTTTTACTTTTTGGTTCGTCGTCCTTGTAGGACGGGCACTCCATAAGTAGGAAGTAGTCAGTCACAAGCTGTTTTTAAATTGCAATTTTATAATTATTTATTGTTAAACCGGCGAGAAGCGGTGGCTGCGGATAAATTCAACAAAAAATTGAGTACAATACTTTTGCATAGTTAAAAGATTGTAATTAATTGATAAGGAATAAGATCACTAAAATAAACAAATAAAGCATAACATATATTTTATTTTAGTATCAAACAATTGTTTTTACTCATTTCAAAGCGGCCAATTTTTGAATTCCCAAAATTAACCGATTTTCAAATTAACCGTAACAAATATAGCTAATTTATCGCTGCCAAAAATATTCGATATGTCTCAATATTCAGGAAATAACATAACAAAATGCCAGGATGTGCACCTAATCAATATTCTTGTAAACAAATATGGAATGAATTTATTGAACTTATTGAGCAAAAAGCGAAAAAAATTCGAAAAAAACTATAATCATCAAATATTTTATAATTTATCGGTAACTCAGCATATCTAAACAAAATGAAAAATATAAATTTAGAGATTAACTCATTTATTATATGCACAGGGCTCGTCATATTCATCGACATTTAAACCGATCTATTGAAATTTGCATTCAGTTTTCCATTGGATATTTCTAATAGTACCAAATAAATATATCATTGTGAAATTTTAAGGCGGCCATATATTTTTTAATATGATGAAGTATAATTAAATTAAGATACGCAAGTCTGTAAATGGTTAAAATTGGCAAAATTAACTATTGGCATTTGCCGTTTAATATTTTTTTACGATTTAAAAATTTAAACATCAATCGTCGCAAATATTACGTGTTCAAAAACGTTGATTTCCAGCAGATAGATATTGATTTGCAAATATTTATTTACTTTTTATTTCTTATGCAATAGAAAATGTTTAAAATTTTTTTGAATTATTTGTGCAATTTATTTACTGTATTTGTAGATTATTCTTTTGAATATATTTAAATTGGTTTTTTAATTATTTCCAATGGGGCCCGCTATCTTGTACTTTAGTCCACCCACAACTTTGCGTTAACTAAAAATTATAATAAAGCACACATCAACTTATCGATGTTTTATTTATGAATTGATCCAATGCGTCACAAAAAGAGCTATAAAATAAGCTTTAAAATATTTTTGCTTTTTCAATAATATATTATTTATTTATTACAATGTTTTTGAAGTGAGTTACATAATAACTCATTTAAATTTTCTTGCTAGGACCAGCGGACCTTTAAAAACAACAAAATTTTATAACATTCCTTTTTACAGCACTGTTTAATTTATTATTTAACCTTTTTTTATTTTGACTCTTTCCAATTTGCTCTGCGGCAAATGATATACTTATTCAAAAGTTGCGTTTCGCGTAAGTATTAAAAACTAAAACTCAATGTACAATTAATTAATCATCAAGAGGCTTTACCATTTTCCGTCATATAAAGGCAACTCAAAGATTACCAAAGACGTTCGCCATTCGCGAATTGGTGCCATCGAAGTTCGAACTGTGTGCTAACAATGGTGTTCGGTTATAAAATTATCACAGAATATTTAAAAGGCGTTTTAACTTAACATTTATTTTTCTAACACAAGTAAAGCCAATTTCTTCATTTACCAAATTAATATGTTTTCTAAAATTTTAAAGGCTAAGTTTGTTTATTAATTTTGCGTCGGGCTTTGAGTTTAAAGAACAATTTTTGATTTATTTATAAAATTGTATCAAATAAGAATACGTTCGGTTAGCTCGGAATTTCTTTTGTAATGAAAATCAGTATTTAATTACTAAGTAAATTATTTTAAATCTTCCAACATATATTAAAAAATTTTAATTTTATTTTCAGCTGTGAAATTTAATAGAATAATTGGTAATGCTGGGGGTTTATTATGATCATTAGCACAAAAATTACATATATATAATTGATAAAATAATCTTCAAAATTCTTGATTATTGTAAATATTATTAGATATTTATTTATTTTATGTTATTTGTTGTAGTTAAATAGAAGAGAAACTATTTCTTTTTAATAATTTTGGATCGGTCAAAACTTAAAATTCTCTCATCCAAAATTAAATTAGATATCCCAATTATTAGAATTTAATTTTTATTAATCATTTTTCATATATAATATCATTTTTTTGTTATCATTAAATTTAGAACATTTTTTAAACATTTATAGGCCAACTTTTTGGTATCATTTCGTTTGTTTTGTATTTTTAAAAAAAATTAATTTTAACGCAGAAGCTTATTCATTATTTTGCCGTTTCCGGCCTTTCATTCGTTTCAAAATCTTACTGAAATTAAAAACAGAAAAACGCGCTTCATCCTCGTCTATCTGCGATCTCAACTTCTTATTCGCCTGCTCAGGTTTGTAAAAGAGAGATTTATCACAAGATTATATTCATATAAAAAATATATTTATTTTACAAAGTTAACTGCAATTATTTCATCTTTTCTCGTTTATCATATTTACATTACCTCATTGCATATGATATTTATATAATAAATAATCAGATAAAAATAAGCAGCTGATTATGCTAAATCCAATATCGATAAATTAAATAAAAGAAAATTTGCTGTTTATTTTAATTGTTGTTTATTCATTTAACAAAAAATTATGTCAATAGTTCAAATCTGTGTGTGAATGGAAACATAAAATACCAACTAGTGCAGTTTGCAGTGTCTGAATACTTGAAAGAAAAATTAAAGTCCCATATTCCACAAATTCTTCTTTTAGATAAAATGAAATAACTTTAAAAAATTATTGATATGAATTCAACCCTTAAAAACAAACAAATACTGTTCTATTAAACATACTAATATAAAATGACTAAGCTAAGCTTGAAAACAAATTAATCCAGATACGAATTTTGATAATCACAGTCGGAACTACTACTTTTATTGCGCCAATGTTATCTGCCCATACTTTAAATCGTTACATCTTATTTACAAAGATAGCGAATTAAGTTTCTAAATGAACAATTGGTTTCAATTAGTATCAAAAAGATCTCATCGAGCTGAGTAACAAAGCAAAAGAAAGCTAAGCTTTTAGAGTTGTTTGAAAAAAGTTAGAACAAAAACAATTTAAATTTTCGGTGACCAATTTTCCGGGACTCGCAACTAAGACGAAACATTGGGTTCATATTTCAGCATAAAAACAAAAATCGTCGGCTTGGAAAAACAGATGCGGCCGAGCTTAATACTATATTTTATGTACATATATATGTTACGAATTATTTTTTGTTATATGTGCTTTTACCTTTTTCTCAGTACAAGTTGGAGCCTTAATAGTCGTTTCTTTACTTCTAAATTTTTTGCATAATAATAATATACTGTGTTGAAATTTTTATATACTTTAAATTGATTAAACTCTATTTAGTTGTCTAAACATATACTTGTTTTTAACAATAACATTGTTATATTGCTATTGCATGCAGAATGGAATCTTTTTAATTTTTTGTTTATTTGCTTTAAAGGAAATTGATTTCCTTTCCAGTTGCTAAAACTTTTCTTTTTACGCAATCCAGGAGTTCTTTTTTTTTATTAACATCATTTTGCTTATTATAAAGGCTCTAATCTTGTGAACATTTAAGCTTACTTTTTGAATTTACTATTATTAGAAATTAATTTTAATTTCATACTAAGTCACTGTTGAAATATTTTTGTTTGCGTAAAGAATTGAAGATAATTGTAAATTTAATGTTTTGTATTTTAATATTTTTAAAAAGAAGTCCCCTCCTTCTAAAATTTAATTCAATTCATTTTGTTTTACTTCATTATTTCGTAAATTTCGGTAATTATACGTTGTAGTTTTTTTTATTTATTAATGATTTCTATTAAACTGATAGTATTTTTTGTTCTCAGTTTTATCGGAGTATTTCAATGGAAAATTTAAAGAATATCAAACTATTAAGGCTGCAACTTTTCTTAATATGTTTTCAAGATTTATATTTTTAGATCTTGAATTTTAATATTTTGGCTTTTGAAGATATGTTTTAATATAATTGCATACAATTTTTAACGATGTAAATGCGTTGTTGAAAAACTGATGGGTTTTATTTCATTTAATTAATGTAAAATGCAAAGTTTTTGTATTTACATTGGGTTATCTCCCTTGCAATTGCATGTTATGGTCAGTGGTTTGGTTTGCATTTTCCCATTTCTGTTGTTGATCGCTACTTTTGCATTTTGAACACAATATTTTAATCAGTAGCAAAAGTTTAGCTTGCGTAAATGGTGCACTTTAACTTGTTGGTCGATCGAGTTTGTGAATTTTATTTGAATAAACTCTTTGAGTTATAATTTTCTAAAATAAATAACTGCTATTAGACAACATCGATGTTTCTATTGGAACTTTAATAACAATTGTTTGTTTACATCATTTGTTCAATTAGTTTTAGCTTTTATTTTAATTAATGGAGTATTTAGACAAATTTGTCAATAAAATATAACACACCAGTCCAGTACCGCTTACAAGATAAAATTGATTTCATTAAGTATTTTTCATTTTATAAATGCTATCTTACTTTTCATTTCATTATATTTCATATTCATTTTTTATATTAACCTTTTAACTTGAATATTTAACATGTTGTTGGCACAAATATAAATTATGGTGGCAATTACTTTTATTTTTGTTTGCGATTGTGCAAAATTTTAAACTTTTATTTAAATTTTAAGACGTTGAATTTTATAAAAAATTGAGTTTTTTCTCTCTTGTTAAAAAACTTCAGTTTCCTCTGGTGTGTGTTTGGATTCGTACGTCGAAACTGTTTAGAGCATGCCCTGCTTTTTTTTAAATGCATAAAAACGACGAAAATGAACAAAGTTTGGATGGAAATGCTTAAATTATCTAAATTTATTTTATAATTCAAAAAAATTGGTCTATAAATTGTTCTATTATTATTAATAAATAAACTTTTGTTGAGTTGTGGTAGCTGAGTCACGTGGGTTAAATATTAATTGTCTGCTTTTAGTTTCTTTTGTTTGATATTTGATAAACAAAAAGTTTTCAAATTGATTAGCATTATATACATTCACGTGGGCCTTATTATTAATTTAGTTGTTTATTTTTTTATTAATAAAAAAATAAGTTTTAGTGGATTATAATATTTTTAAATTTGTTATAGTTTAAATATAAACTTTTCGGTTTTTTAAAATCTCAATAACTTGGATGTGTCAGTTTTTATTAAGATTTTTTAGCTATTCATCTGAGTGCTAAATAATTATATTTTAAGCTTGTGTTATATTTTGTTAATCAATTAACCATGTTTACTTTTCATGGTTAGCTAAAGAAATGCCTAATTTTACCTTTTAAATTATTGTTATTAAATTTTTTGTTTAAAATGGGTTCTTTTTCCAACCGTATTTTACTTGCTGACATTTACTGTATCTCACACTGCTACGCTGTCTTTCACTCTGCCTCGGATGAATAAAATTAAAAAGAAATATTTTTTTTATTGTCATCAATTAATTCATGTTTTTTTTATAAGTGTGAATTCGCTTATGCGGATTTGTAATAAAACATTAATATTTTTATTATTTTTTTAAACAATTCATTGAAAATATAAATAATAAATAAAATATAAAAATATTTAAAAACTTTTTCAATTAAATGAAAGTGTATACTCTCATGTAAGTTTAATTTATTAATATACAACTAATTAAGGCAAAAACTTTAAATAAAAGATGATTTAACAAAAACGCAATGATAATAAAAAAGTTTGAACACAACATTTAAAAATAAATAAAACGAGGCTCACTCAATAACTTAATAAAGAAAAGCCAACAAATAGCAAAAATAAAAATAAAAACCTAAAAAAACCAATAAAAAGAAAAAGAATAATAAAAAAAATAATAGATATTTTATATTTCAACCAAGAGCCGCCGGACCAATTTCTCATGAAATTTTGTTGTATAATATTCCTACTCACTACTTTACTATAGGGTAAAAACATTTTTAAAAGAACATTTTTGTTGGCATATAATTGGCTGGCTGACAACAAATAAATATTTGAAAGAGTAAATAAAGAAAAAAAAATAGATACTTAACTGTAGAAAACGCAAAAAAGAAATGGCATGAAACAAAATTAAAATATAAAATACTTATGTAAATTAAAAGCAATAAAAATTGAGACTTTTTTCGCCATTTTTATTAAATTTTCCTTGATATTAGTGGAAATCAAATATTTAAAAACATTTGTTATTGCATTTGTCATCCCACCAACTTTATTTTTAAAATGTACCATTAATAAAGGTTGCTGATCGGAAAGTTTTTAAATCAATATTTTAAAAATTTTTAATATATTTATTTAGCCGCAAACAAAAATCAAATAAATGCTTAAAACAGAGCCAAATCAAATTGACAAACAGCAGGAGGAGTTATTTTTTAAATTAATTTTATTATATTTAATAGTTGATATTTAAATTAAATAATAATCATCAAAGTAATGTAATAAATGTTGAACTTTTTTAAATATTATGTAAAATATTTATCTTAAACAATTCCCCACTTTTGAGATGAAAGCGACTGCACTCCCTGGGGGTGAAGGCGACACTGAATAAAATAGTCCGGAAGACAAGCTTAAGGGAAGTAATTATAAAAGTGCCATATTAAACTTTAATTAAAAAAAAATCTTAATAAATTATGTAAGATTATGTAAAGAAAAATGATTTTTTCTCATAAATTTATAATTTTAAAAGTAGCTTATAAATACAATCACTTAAGAAAATAAATTATACCAATATAGAGAGAGAGGAGTTAAAATTGAGTAAATATTGGATACGAATTTTTTAATGTTAAATAAATAAAAAACTTTATTTACCAAAAATAAATATAAAAATAACGATATAAGGCCCACGATTTTATTGCTAAATAAATAAATATTTAATTTAATAAAGAATACTACTATGAAAAAAAATACAGTTTTAAGAAATAGTGTATTTGCATTTTTTAATGAAAGTCAAATTTAGCTAACAAATATCATGACATTACTTTAGATTCTTCAAAAAATTTAACTATTTATTAATTTCATACTGAATGTTTATGTATATTATATAAAAATTTATATATTGATCAAACATATGAAAACATTGAAATATGTATGTTTTCTCATTAAGAGCATAATAATTAATTAATTACATACCAAAGCTTTTAAGCAACTTAATAAATAGATATAACATAAAAAACAATTATAAAAACAGCAGTAAACTAAATGTTATTTAACAAATTGCAGTGAACGAAGCCAAGTCCAATCATGACTTCCAAGTCCTTAACGATATAAAAAAAATATCATTACTAAATTATAGTTTTCGACATTAATACAAAAAGTATTATCTTCAAAAAGATAAAAAAATTTGCAGATTATTCTAAAAGTTAAATATTAATTGTTAATTATATAAATAATTAGGTTCATGATATTGACTAAGCTCAATTCCTAATAAATTGCAAAAATTATCTAAGACGAATATTTCTCCTCATCACAATAAATATTGTGCTCAAAAAGGTCAAGCAAAGTAACAGCGCTAATGTGTAAGTTGTACAAATCATGCTTGCAAAAAACGTTAATAATAAAAAACCAAATTTGCCGAACATATGTAATTAAAATATTCATAGTAAATTATCTCATACCAATATTCGGACTACTAATTTATTTGGAAAAGTTTTTTTGGTGTTAATTTATTGTAATTTCAAATTTGTTAAAGCATTTTTAAGTTAAAACTGAACACCATAAGTTATATATGTTTTAGCACTTGATACTTCGTTTAATTAATTTTTCTAAATTTATTTAATTGACGATACAATAACAATTAAAATTCTGAATGCAAATATCTTCATTATTATTAATAATTTTAACATCGATGATAATTAGGTTTTCATTTGCATCTTAATTTTGACTTCACTTTAATCTGTTTGCTAGGCGCTTCCCTTCTTTGCCGAACTGCTATTTATTTGATATTTAATTTTTTACTATCATTATATCATTCGAATTCAAAATTGTTTTTCTTTTAGTGTTCTCAATTCGGTCATTTTATAAATCTGTATGGTTGCGTTTTCGCAATAGCTGTGTTTTAAATCTAATTTAAATTTTAAAATAAATAATGCGGAGACAAGCAGGGCGGGCGACCCATCTTGCTTCATCTGCGGCGGCGAAAATGTTAAAATTTTATTAGCGACAGATATTGTTATTTAAATTTTTTTATATCTGAAATCATTTATTTTTCATTTTGAATTAATCTGATTTTAATATTTAATTTTATATAATTCTTTAGCTCTTACTGCGAGGGTGGTCAAAATGAACTAGCTACTTAATACTAATCAGTAATGCGATTATCATTATTTTTGCACATTTTTACTGAATAACCGCCGACCCGTCCCTGACAAATATTATTAAATTTTAATTAGACTCCGATCGTATATTCTTAAAATTATTACACAGCGATCCCGACCGTATATTGTTTTATGTTTGAGAGGCAATCATGTTTAACGCTAAAATCGGTAATTATGCTTAAATTATTTTAAACAAAGTTTTATTGTTAGCTAATTGTATCTTATTAATTATTTTATTACTATGATTAAATTTTATTATTGTCAATTGAATTTTTTTGCTGGTAAATTTTATCAGATCAATTTATGAAAACTGTATTTCCTAAGTTGCTTTACTTCTATATTGGTGAGTGCATTGGTCAAATTTCGCAATGCTTAGCGCTTTTCTTTATAATATGTTTTGTTTATGAATTTCATAAAATTCTGATTGCCAGATTAGTTCTCTAAGCTTCACTTTTACTAGTTTTACAAAAAGTTATATTTCTTAATATTTACAAAATATTGATTTAGCGAAAGTTACTTTTATTTCAACATTTTATTTGATCATTTTCTGTCTTTTCCTTACAAATCGCCTCTAAATTATTTTTTAATTAATTACATTTCTCACGGATCGCATCCAGTGTTTTTTATAAACTTAAATTAAATTCCTTTGTTTTTTATTTTATGTTGTTGGGTAATGTTTTTAAAAGTTGAATTCTCTAGTCATCTAGGAAACACAAGAATATTTTATTACGGTAGTTTTTTAAGGGTATTAGGCAGGCGCGTATGCAGGGGCAGGGGTAGGGAAGGACATGCCCTCCCTCCCAAAAAGTTTTTTTAGAAAAAAAACCATAGGGGAACTCTTTTGGTTTGCAAAATTTGTAATTTTTGGACAAATTTTCTTAACAGATTTCGGCAAAATCTTCAGATTTTCCCCCGGCGGCGCCTATCGGCACCCCCGACCCCCTTCCCAAATCTGGGGTCTCAAAAATTACGATACGGGTGATTTTTAGCGAAAATCCGATACGATACGATACGATCTGGCTTTAAAATACGATATTTACGATTACGATACGATACGATACACAGCCCTGGTCGATATCGTCTCGTCAAAATACGATACACGATATACGATATTTACGATACACCAAAATACGATACGATTTTTTTTACGATATCCGATACGGCCAAAATTACGATATTTACGACACGATACGATACGATATTTTTTTCTAGCCGTGTTCAAAATTTAAAAAAACAAATTTTTTTTTTGGTAGAAATTTCCAGTTTTTTTTCATTTTAATTCTTAAAAAATTGTCAATGAAAGTGCTATTTTTTGAGAATTCTGCTTTACCTAAGGGGTGGGGGTCGGCGGTGCCGATAGGCGCCGTCGAGAAAAATTAGAATTTTTGACTCAATTTGTTAACAGATTTGCAAACAAAATTAAAAATACGGTAATTTTTTATAGGGTTTTAGGCAGGCGCATATGCAGGGGGGGCAGAGGGGGTATGTCCCTCCCAAAATGTTTTTTGAGGAAAAAACCATAGGGGAACTCTTTTGGTTTGCAAAATTTGTAATTTTTGGACAAATTTTCTTAACAGATTTCGTCCATTTTCCCCAGCGGCGCCTATCGGCACCGCCGGGCCATCGCATTCGTAAAAACTCAAAAAAGGTACCTTATTTTAAATTTTGGATGAAAATCTCTTAACAAACTGAGTAAAAAATTCAAAAATTTCTCGGCGGCGCCTATCGGCACCGCCGACCCCCCTCCCGAATCTGGGCCTCAAAAATTACGATACGGGTGATTTTTAGCGAAAATACGATACGATACGATACACATCCCTGATTTGTAAGCATCTTGGTGAATTGAATTTTAGCCTTTAGTTAAGCATGTGGCCCATTTCTTTTCAAAATTCATTAAATAAAAATATTACTAAATTTTTAGAAGCAACTTAATATGTCATCCTCATAAATTAAGACCAAAAGATTATTGTTGCTTCAGCTAATTTACTTCAAAAATTAAAAAAATTCACCAAATAAAGTTGGTGTCAAAAAATAGAGAAAAATATTATATAAAATTAAATTTTTTGAAAAGGTCATGCCCGTGAAAAGTTGATTTTTCCTATTTTTTCTGATCAATTTTTTGTCCTTACGCGATGCCGTTTTTGATCATTTTTCTTAAAAAAATCCATCAAAAATTCCAAAAATCTTCTCGGGGGCGTCTATCAGCACCAACTGATCCAAATATTAAAAATGCTGTCACAGAACAGGAACAGGTCGAAATGCCAATTTTTTGAACCGCAATCTCCCAAAACTCAATTATAATTTTGATTTAGCCCGGATTTCTGAAATAAACAAATTTTGTTAAAAAATTACTCTAAAAATTTTGGTACCGAAAACTGAAAAAGTACCGACAATTTTTTTTTTATCATTTTTAATTCATTTATTGACCAATATAGTAATAATTTTAATATAATCTAAATTTTATTATTTATTAATAGTTTTACATTAGGATCAACTTTTTAAATTGTTGAAAAATGTATAAATATAATAAACTGTCCTCATCGTATTTGTTAAAAGAGACGCATTTAAATAAATAACCAAGTTATTATTAATTATTTAAGATCTTATTAAAAATTTCTTTTATTATTAATTAATTTTATGAATATAAAATTAAAATTAAATCATTATTTCAGTATTTATTTTTTATAAATCAAAAGTCAATCACATAAAAAAATTTTAAATTTTGGTTGCATTTAATTCCAAGCCGATTTAACAATACGCTTATTGCATATATGCAACGAAAATGAGACGAAGCACTTGGTGATAGCTAATATTATGAGGAAGTGTCCGTTGTCTCGTTGAATCGCGTAGGGCAACGACAGTGCAAACAAATAAAAAATTGTTAACCAAAAGTTGTGATTCAAGCTAATGAAAAAAAAGAATTAGGCGTGTAAACGGATTTCAATCGAGATCTTAAGCTTTAGTTGAAAATATATTAATTAGTACAATATAAGTTGCTAAATTCTAAAATGATGACAATATATTCAAAAATTGAAACCAAGATTTAAAATAAAAAAATAAACTTATTGAAAGATTGATCCCTAAAACTGACCGTACACAGACTTCCACAGATTTAGGTAAAAGACAGATGAACAATACAAAGATCGACGTCAATAAATAAAAAATCTCGAAACTTTTCAGAGCAAAATTAAAGCAATAACAAGTATTATAGGTAGATTTTATAACTAATAATATTTATAAAAAGTGTCTTTTGCCTCACCCTTACCAGCAGATCTCAAAAAAAGCAGCGTCGATGACGAGTGGAGCCTGAGAGTGAAAGAATATCGACGAATTAAATTTTTCTATTAAAATAAAATTTGATTATTTAAAACTAAGTTTGTTAAAATTAACCCAAATATGGCAGGCACTTCGATATGTAGACCATTGTCATGACAAAATAACGAATTAATAAATTTATTTGTTAAAAATCCCAAACATAAATTTAATTACAAAATAAGATTAAAGAAATAATTATAAAAATAATATTAATTTTTCTTAAAATACAACGCCGAATTTCAGCCCGCGTCACCAGTGAATGGTGAGAAAATTTTGTGTAAATGATTTTTCCGTTACCGATACACGCACGACAAAATCATATAAATTTAAAAAATATATTTTTATTTAAAAAAATTAGACAAGGAGCCAAATGATTGCGGCGGTTTCAGCTTCGGGCGAATACGTACATCATATATTTGGTAAAAAATTTGACGAAATAATACTGGTTTAAATTCACGAGGAGAAGTTGCATGTTTATTTTAATTAATTGAATAACAAAAGATATGAATAAAATAATTGGACATAATCGTCAAATTGTATATGGTATAAAATTACAAACTTTTTAAGCTAAGTCTTAAATGAAATTTTGTAAACTGTAAACTGTACATGTTATTAAAATATATTAGCTTACATTATCGATCTAAATAATAATTAAAATAATGTCAACAAATTGAAAATTAAAAAATACATTGATTCATGCTCATCAGTACGCAATTCATGTTTGATACATAATTCGGACACCGTAGCTTGAGCAGAATGGATTATTGATGATGTCACACAAACACTTAAATTGTATAAAATACAAAAATAAAATAAATTTATTTAAAAACAAAATAAGTTTTTTATTTTAAATAATATTTATATACATTAAAATATATTCATTGTTTACTAAAATAAAAGCTGCCATTAAAATCTATTTTAAGATTTAATTAGACTGAGAGAAACTAATTAAAAATACCTAATTTAATTTTGTAATTAAAACTCTCACTATTGAAAGGATTTCTTTAATGTTAAGATAAACAAATTTAATCGAAAAATCAAATATTTATTTTTTGTTTTAATAAGAAGTAAATTCTCGATATTTGCTGTATAATATATTTCCCAAAGAATTATCCACACTTGAGTCGGTTCACAAGAATTGAAAGAAAAATTGAAATAAATAAACAAAATTATGCCATTAAAGCAATGATAACGCAAAAAAATGTTAAACTCTTTTTAAATAATATAATTAAAATTATATTATGACAATCACATTCTGCCTGTTAAAATAAGTAGCAAACTATCATCAATTCCAATAATTAATTAGTTCTGTCTGAAAATGCTTAATTTGAATTTAGAAACAATAAATAAAATTATTCTATTCATAAACTCTAATAAAGATCTGGCTATTAATTAGATGGTATTAGGAATGGTGTCGGCTGCTGGCTAAAAAATTAACACAAAGCAACAATAATAATTTATAAATTTTAGTACAATAAAAACAATCAAAAACTAAGCAGCAACATATTGGGAAACTGAGGATTGATAGAAAAAATAAGTAAAAGATTATATTTAAAATAAGTAAAACAATTAAAAACTAAAAATTAATAAACTACAAATTTCATTACACAAAGAAAAAACCATATTGGTTTGCGATGAAAAATATTACTAAATTACTGATTAAAGTTATTATTTTATATATTAATTGGACATCAAAATTAAAATTGTTTTAAAAAAGACATACTTAACCAAAGCCCTGGGCCGCGGCGCTAACAAGGCTCCACGTGTGGTCTTACATATTTAAACATGCAATAATAAATTCTTCTGTATAAAAATGGGACTATTTATAGGCTATTTAAAGGCAATTAAAATTTTAAAATAAATTTTAATTTGTTAAAGAAGCTGCGCACTAATAGAAACAGTTTTGAAAATTGCGAAAAGCTACAGAAACATACATTTTTAAATTGATGCTTTTATTTTTTACGCGAACAACTTACATGCGATTAAAATCTAATAATAACAACATTAAAAACCGTTAAACAAAATAAAGTAGGAAAGAATTTAAAAATTATTATTGAATATCTTTAAAAAGTAAGACGAACAAAGAAAAAAAGCTGGCTAAAAGTCTATTTAAATGTCCGTTTATTATATATATTGTTGAAGTTTTGATTTCAATATAAACCTCCAGGTCACTAAATGTTGTTTTAATTTTAGTATTGCAAGAAGTTTTGCAAGCATGTAATCCAAGAAGTTTTAACCTTAATTTAAATATTATTGGTTAGCACTAAAAATTATTAACAATTCAAAAGTTAATACATTGTAAAAATTACAAAAATTACTCAAAGACTGTGTCACTTAATTAAAATAAATTGTGATTATATAAAAAACAAAATTTAGCAATGTAAAAAAAACTTTAAAGTTAAACTTACGGAAAACAGGGAAAGGTTAGATTAAATGTAATACTAATAGTTTAAATAAAATTTTTGAGAAAACTAATATCGCTTAATAGAACATTTCCTTTGAAGCAATTTTTATTTCTATAAATGATTATAGATTTTCAAGTTTCTCTGCCTATAATAAAAAATCTTAATTAAAAAAATTTGATAAGCAAAAAAAGAATCATTCACAAATTGGAAGCATACAGCAGCTTATATAAAGATTGTAAACTTTTAAAAAATATATTATAATTAGTAATATACAAAATGCATAATAAAGTAACAACACGATATCACCATTTAACATATGTCAAGGGGCAAAACGATTATTTACTCATTTTCACTAGCACTTTAGAAACAATACAAAATAAGTTTAATAATGGCACTTGTCGATTATTTATGTGTAGAAAAAAAATAAAAAATAAAAATACCAAATTATTTAATTTACTATTCTTTATCACACGAGAAAAGATAAAATAAATTCCAATCAAAGAATTCATAATTATTATTATTTTATTCACGTTGAAATTGCAAGTTTATTTAATATTAATTTTTCTACTTTACATGATTTATATGAATAAATATGCAATATTGAAGACGCAGCTCCAGCGGCAGGGGTGGGGGTGGAACTAAGTCCCGTGCTCCTCCGCCGACCTCCGCGGGGAACGCTCCGCCATCTTACTACGAGGATCAATGACTTCGCGTTGGCTTTTTGTATGTTGTAATAATGTGTTTTTGATTTTTGTCAAAATTAATTAATTTCAAAAATCAAGTCATTTATAATAATATAGTGAATACAACAGCGTAAATTTATTTATGAAATAAACTTAAAGCAAGTTCAATTTAGTTTATGTGGTTAAAATTTTTTTACATAAATTAATCAAATAAATTATATCAATTTAATAAGTCAAATTCAAACATTTTTAGAATTTCCCAATTTTTACTCCTTAATCTTTTTTTGTTGTTAATTTTAATAAGGATGAAATTTATTTTAAATTTGCCTTTTACATGAATTTTTTATTGGATTTGGTGAACACATCCCAATTCTGTTAATTATTGTTAATAAAAATTTATGAATTCAAATTATGGTTTGTACAAAACCAGCATTATACAAAGTTTTAGAATATAATTTGCATCGACTCACGCAATGATCTATGGGCGTGTTTTTGGTGCTAATTTGTACGCCGATTGAATAAAAATTAATTATGTATATATTGTTAATATATAAAAAACAACAAAAAAGCTCAAAATGCTAATAACAAAGGTTTTTGAGATGGGCAATTGATGAAAACTAATGAGAATTTTGGATTTCTAAATAATTTCTTGACATGAAACACAAAGCTAACCTGGACTTTTAAACAATTTTTAATAGTGTCGAGGAATTTAAAACTTACGGATAATCCGACATGATGACGCAGACAGAATTTAGGACGCATGTAGGATTGCTTAAAATATTATTAAATTGGACGTTTATCATTTTATGAATGGAAGGTTTTTTATAATCAGACCAAATATGTAAAAAAAAAAGATATTTTTTGGAGTTTGTCTTTTTAATATATATAAACGATCGATGCGATCAATCCTTAATTTTTTCTTAAACGGAATTATAAATGACATACAGTTCCAAGAGAGTTTTACTACATAAATGAGTAAAAAAGTAAAGAACTAATTTTTTCCTTTATTTTTTTAATAAATAACGAACAAAACTAATGATTAAAGAGTACAATAAAACAATACATAATGTTAATTCAAAATAAATTAGACATTCAAATAATATGATATAAAAAGTGAACCAATAAAAAACTGAATTGCAGTTTAATCTAATTCTAATTAAATTCAAAATATGGGTAATTCGGTTGAAGAAAGATTCATAAAATGATAACTATATCACAAATAGCGTTTAAACCCCGGGTTAATTTATCACGAAAGCCACACGTTTTTTAGTAATTTGTTATATTTAATTTAAATATTTTAAATCAATGAATTTGTTTAAAAATTATTAATGCGAATTTGCAGCATTAAAAATATATCAGTTTAAATTTATGAAATTTGTTAAGAAATATTGCTTCAAAATTAACGAAATTTGTCAATACTTTATAGATTTTGGGAGTTACCAGAAAAATGTTTCTAAATTTTTGATAAATGAGTAGAATCTCGTTTAAATCAACGTGTTTACAATAACTTTATTTTTATAAATTGCAATTTGTTTTTTAATTAAAAATGTTTTTTACAATAATAAATGCATAATTTTGGTAAACAATTTATTATATAAATAAATATTTTATAATTGTATTTATTAAAATAAAACTTCGGGGTTATATCTTTCATTAGGTAATTATTAATAAAATAAATAGCCTTCACAAGGTAGACAGTAGTGTTCGGCAAATAGGTTTTTTCGGTAATCGGTAACGGTAATTCGGTAAATTACCGTTACCGAAAAATACCGAAATCCCAACATTTTTCTCGGTCGGTAATCGGTAACGGTAATTCGGTAAATTTCTTCGGTAATTACCGCGGTAATTACCGTTTTACCGCGGTAAAACGGTAAATTACCGCGGTATTCCAGTCAGAGATATCTCGGTCGGTAATCGGTAACGGTAATTCGGTAAATTACCGTTACCGAAAAATATCGAAATCCCAACATTTTTCTCGGTCGGTATACCGAATCGGTAATACCGAAAAAATTACCGCGGTAATACCGAAAATTACCGCGGTAATACCGTACCGTGCCGAACACTAGTAGACAGACGTCTTTTTCCTCTGTACAGTGTTATAGCAGTAATTTTGGCTTACTTGATCTAGAATCAACATTTTACACATTAAAAAATGCCTCTTATATTTTTGTATGATTTAATCGTCATTCAGTCAATATTAACACAGTTGAGCCAAACGCTATTATTTTATTTTTAATATAATTTTGGTTACTAAAGTAGAGTGGTTTGTCTTTGTAACTGTTTTTAACTGGTATTAATAAGAATCGAATGTTGTCAATACATTACTCAAAATGAATTTTTAATATGCCTGGTTTCTCTTTTTGTTTTTTATGTGAACTATAATTTTTAGAAAATTATGGATGTTTTCATGTGGGGTTGACAATTATTTGTATTTTATAAATGCAGAGACTGGACACATTAATGCGGGAAAAGATTCAAAGAAAAGAAAAAAACAATTACTTTCCTTTTTATTTTTAAGAATTAATGAAATATAGCACATATTTAATCATTGAATAATAAGTAATTGCCACTTCTTTGTCAGCAATTGTATCGACTGTATTTGTTTTGGAGCATAGGCTTAAATTTTATAGGCCAAATTTGTTTTTTTGCTTGCTAAAACTATTTTAAAATATATCCCGAATACTACCTTAATAATGTCATTTATCATCTATCATAAAATGAACCCCAATGTTTTTAAATCAATTTTAAATAATATTAGTTATAACAAATAATAAAACCAAATGAGTTTTTAATCTTTTAAACTAAAAATTACGTTTCTATAATTCAAACAATGGTCATTTTTAACCCATTTTAAAAATAACCCTAAATTTATTCAATAAATTCATAAAAACTATTTTCATGTCAAAGCTAAACATTTATAGTTTAACATAAGAAACCATTTTCTGAAGATGCATGATGAGCTAAGTGATAACGCATTATTTATTATTTGACAAAAAATATTAGAAGCCTAACAAAGTAGCAAATAAAGCAACGCCTGATTAGATAAAGTGTAAATTTTGAATTCGTTTATTATTTTAGATATTTGAATTTTTAAAGGCACGAAGAGTGTTTGTATAACATGCAATGCAAAAATCAGGATTGGTTTATGAATTTGTTTATTATTTATAACCGATTAACGAAGCAGAAAGCACTCTTCACATTTTGATTAAAGTAAATAAACAATTGGGAATGAAATTGTAAAAATTTATTTTAATAATTTATAAATTTGTACAAATTTTAAAGAGAAGATGGATACTTTTAGTTTTTACAAAACGCAGGGAAAATTTATTTATTTTAAATAATATAACAGTTAATATTTCTTTTGATAAGATATATTATGGTTTACCTATTTAGCAAGTTCTTTTATTTAATTTATTAATTGTTTATTTTCATTCATCATACTAGTACAATTTTAATCAAATATTAGCACATAAAAATATTTGAAATCAAAAAATTTATTATAATCTCAGTGATTGATGTCGTTTTGCCCCAATGTAAAGAAAAACGCTTAAATAATTATTGTGTAAAACCTTTATTATATTAAAAAAACTTGTATCAATACATCGTATACTACTAATAAGTGTTGGGTGAGGTGCAACGCAGGTATAATTTTATATTTTTCAATTTTCTGCACTTTATAATTATAAATCCCACTTACACCACCGGCCGGCCAATAGCAAAAAAATCGCCTAATGGGCTCAAGGGCTCTATCCCGAACCTGGCTTCATTCGCTCTTTATTTTGTATGGGCTGGATTCTCTTAACAACACCCTTGAAAAGGATATGGATAAATGTGAGACCTAATTAAAGAGTATAATATAATATACAGTTAAATGAAATTAAATTTAATAACAGCTACTAATCTCTTTGTGCGATAATTAACAAGATAATAGTTTAATGATTTTATTTAGCACATTAATTACCTAATCAATTACCCAATTTATTATTCTAATAATAACTAAAAACTTAAGTTTCCAAAAGTAGCGCATATCAATATTATTTCAAACAAACTTTTAAAAATGTACAAAAATTTGCTAAAATTATACACAAATTGATATAAAACTATATATTCAAATTCAGATCAACAGCAGCATATAACGACACTCAATATATTTCTAAAAAGATTGTTGCTAATATTTAACAAATCAATGTGCGAATTACTAAATTAAAAAAAAAGATGATAAAACCAACCAAATAATAGCTTCAACATACCGCAAAGGTGTTTTTATCGTGTATTATTTGCGTTTTTAGCAAGAAAACATTAATTTCATTGATATTTATTTTTGTAAACAGCGTGTGAATCTTTAAAAACCTATGAGCATATTAGCGGCGACGAATTGGGTGCGGCTATGAATTTCAGGCAGACATAATTTTTGTAAATAATTTAAGTAATTGATAACTATTTGGCATGAATATCGTTGTAAATTTGACATTTGAACGACGCAATGTGAAAAAGGAATAACGCACCATAGCATATATTATTTTTGAAAAATTCAATAATTAGCATAAAATAATAGACAAAATTAATCGAAATATATAATAAATTTAAACTTATATAAAAAACAGCAATATAATATAAATCTTTAATAGTTATACATAAAAATTGCTCATCCGTTTTTAATAATTATTAAAATTGCATGAAAAATGCTGATCAACTTTTAAACTGGATGAAATTCTAGTAAATTTATTAGTAATGCGAAATTATTCGTGGAATAAACTGAAGGATGATTTGCCTCATGAATCTTCCATTAATAGGAAAAAAATATATCGTAATAAAATATGAAAATTAAAATCAATTCATAATCTTTAAGTGCTCCAAAAAAACGGTAATCTAAAAAACACATGCATAATATAAAAATCAATAACTAATCAATTATATATTAGATTTAATTTAATATTGTTATTACAAATTTAAAATGATCGCATTCGTAGCTTTTTTTCTACACTCAGCTGAATTTATTGTAAACTATACAAACATTTTTTCAATATTTTCAACATTTTTTTAATATTAAAGTTTTCTTTAATTTTTTAAACATAGATATTTTAAATAACAAACCTTAACACCGGCTGAAACCAATTTTTCTATTATTTTTTATGTCTTCTTTATTACAATACATGTTTTACATCTTTTAAAATATCACTTTATTTTATTAATATTCAACGATCATTTTCTTGCTCTATAGTTCATAATAAACGGGCTCAACTGCGTCTTTCAGGGAACTTGTTATTGTCTCCCGCATGGAATTTATGGTTTCTTTATGCATTAAAGATTTTAAAAATTTATTGTATCGACATCATGGGTAAAAAGATGCAATGGCTAGGCTTTCATTTTAGTCAATGGCCGTTCTTTTTGGCCCTATTTTTTAATATTTTGATTTATCAGAAACAATTTGATGTAATAAAAATTAATTTAATCTTTACCTTTTAATAGTTACGGCTGCTTTATACTATTTTAATAATTTATTTTTTAAACTTGCGCATATTTTTAAGGCATTTTAACAATGCATTTTTTTTGCATTTTAATTTTGTTAGAAGCCGTTAACGCATTTCCGTTAAAACTTTGGGCAATTGAGTGGTATATTGTTGTTTATTAAATGTAAGAGAAGCATTTGGCTTTGTGAAAGTAATTATTTATTAAATATATTTTTTAATTATAACTTGGCTCCTTTTCTTTATAATATTAAATTTCATTTTTTTAACATTTTAAATAAAGTTATTTTTCTATTTTTCATTATTTAGTAAAGGTTTACGAGCTGTTTGAGCATAATTTGTTTAAAATGTGTATTTAGAATAAGCCATATTATATTCAAATGCATGTCATCTGGTTTTTGCGGGCCAGTATTTGATGAGCAACTACAAATTGTTTCACCTTTGAAATTCATTAATTTAACAATCTGGAAAAGAGTGCTTAGTAAAATGTAAAATCTCCACAAATATTAAAATTTATTTTTTGTTTTTTTTAATAGAAAAATTTGTATTAAGCTCATGTAAATTTATGTTACTATAATTTATGTTTTAAATTTCTTTTATGCTGAGGTCGTCATGAATGTTTTTATAATGAGTTTGGTTTATGCCGTAAACCCATATATTTGGCGGTGGTTTCCCGTCACTTTCCACTTCATTTGTTTTTTAAGTTATTTTATAATTTTTATTTGTTATTAAAATATTATGCGCTATTTATTGTTTCGTAGTATTATTTTTTTAAATGATTATTAATTCTTTTAACAAAACGTATACGGTAAACATGCGAATTTGTTAAAAAAATGGAAGTATTTTGGTATTTTTACCTGTTAGAATGTCAAAGTTTGCTTTTTGTCTACTTAACAATGACTTTTTATTATGCAAATTCAAGTTCACGCGGGTTTCTTTCAATTTTTTTTCACTCTGGTGCATTTCTTTATTTCATGATAAGATATATAAAAGCAAAATAATGCGAATACCCGATCAATATATATTGTCTTTTTTTTATGCAAAAATGGAACTTCTTTAGATCATATGATGCCTTGCATAATAAATAGGTAAATTGAAAATCAATTGTAATTAAATAAACGCACATTTTGTTTTAATTAAACCCGAGCAGAATTTGCGAAACTTGTTCAAGAACAGAATGGCCACAGTTTTAATATTATTCCTTTATCCAATTTTGTCTGAAATTATCTGTTATTGCAAATAAATTTTCAAAATATAGATTTTTATTAGAAATTGAATAATATAATTTGTTAACTAATTTAATCATAATGTTCGTTATTATTAATAAATTTATCGAACTTTGTATAATTTTTTTTTAAACTTTAAAGTGGGGTTGGACAATGTCCAGGATCCGGCATAACCGGTATCCACATTTTGCAATTTCCGATTAAAATTAAATCAAGAAAATATGGGCTTGTGTAATTTGTTTTTTATAATTAGTTACCAATTTAACAAAACAATCAGACTGCAGATAAGCAACTCAAAGTTTCATATTTGGATGATCTTTCTCAACAAAAATTGCTCAAATTTTCTTTTAAAATTATGTGTACTTTGCGCTAATTACCGAACCGCCGACCCCCTCCCTAAAGCAGAATTCTCAAAAATAAACTCGATTGGCAAATATCGAATTTTTATACAATTTTTTTTAAACAAAAATGTTAAAAATTCTAAAAAATTAAACGAACTAAACTTAGCATAATATTTTTCAAAGGTTTTTGTTTGGTATGAGATTTTCAATTATTTTATTTAATTTAAATTTTATTTTTTTCACATTTTATTTTATTTTTATTTTTGTTAGTGTTTAACAATTAAGCTATTTTTTTGTGTAATTTACCAGTATCTTATTTTCAGCTATTTTGAAATGGGGAGTTTTTTGGGAAAAATTTATTTGTTTTTTTGGTTTTATTTTGATTTTTTGCGTGTGTCTTTTGAATAAATTCTTTAATTTTTTGCTTTACATTATGATTATTTTTTAGTTTTTTTATTAATATCTTTATTTTTCTCACGTCGACTCTATTGAAAACCCGATTTTGAGGAGCAAATATTTTTAAACTCCAATTAGTTACCTACCAATTACGGCTTTAATTGTTGCGGAGGAAGAGACGCATTAAATTGTAAAAATATTGAAATAATTATGACCTCTTTGAAACAAGTTTATATGCATTCTATTATTTTTTAAATAGTACATATTATTATGTGATAAAAGAATTTTAATCTGTTAATAAAAATTGATTAAATTTACATCAATTAATAAAGTGGGATAGTAATTACAAATAACCAAATAAAATTAAAGTAAATTTAACCTTGTAATTTAATGTTTTAGTACAGTTATTCAAAATTGGAAAGAACTTTCTAATATTTTTTGTTTTTTATTTTTAGTGCAAGGATATTTATGTGTTTGCCCTTGACAAGAATATATGAAAAATGCCACATTCACTAATATTTGTAGGCCAGCCCTGGTGAACACGCCTTGGCACAACCGCCGGAATATTGGAAGCGGCCGTCGTATATCGAGTGTGTGACGGGAGGAAATGGGTATTGGCTTGCAGCCACCTGAGACACAAAGAAAAAGATAACGGCAAATTTATTATCCAATTATTATATGTGTTTCTAAATAATTTATTATGTTACTTTAGAAATGAATAATTTTGTTTAATGATAATATTTATTTTGTGTCTTTATAATTGCTAGCCATTATATTAATTTAAAAATTACCTTTATATTATTTCCATAAAATATTTTAACATATCTTTGTTATTAATTTGTTCTTTCATTTTATCAACTTGCTTACACGAAACTCTTTGGTGTTAAGCACTTCAACCAATTGCATTGGTTTTAGAGTGTCATTTAGTCACTGGAAATCAAAGTCATGCCTCAAAAGCTTTTCGCGCTAGTGTGCCAACTTTATATTATATTGCAACTGGCATTTTTATGTGTTTTTAAAATAATATTTTTAATCTTTGTTTACGTATTTATTATATCAGTTTTTATTTTATTTACTAGCCAATGACAAAATACAACTCGCTAATTCGTCTATTTCTGGCTGGTCCGCTTCTCACGCCCATCATTAATTCATCGAACGCGTTTAGTTCCTTAGCGTGGTTTTCTCTAATAAATTAGTGTTTTTTGATTTTTTTATTAGTTTATTAGCATGCGATTCAATGTCATTTAAAAAAATATATTTTTGGCTTAAAGTCGAAAGTATTATCAAAATATAAATTATAATCAATAAGCATTCGGAAGTGAAAATAATTACATGATTTTTTCTCGCCAATCTAAACAATAAATTTTTGGATTTATCAGACTATTTTTATTATGCTTTCTTCGGACTATCATTTATTGCGAAAATTTATATTTTTATAATTCTAAATGTTCGGTTTGAAACGCAAACCAATATTTTTATTATCTTTCCAATTTTTTTAAAATTCATAAATATGCATGCATTTCTTGTAGTCTGGAAACCACGGAAAACACTCAGCCCTAAAAGTAATGTATTTGGTTGTAGTTTGCATAAATGATTAAAATGATACACCTGTTAACAATTAATCATCAAAAGTTAAAAATAACAAAAAATTGTTGTTTATTAAATCAATTTATGTTAAAAAAACTCACTTAAAACATTATAAATATAACATAAATAATAGACAAAAACAAACAACAACAAATTTTTGTAAATTTGATGCCAAATCTAAAATTAAAAATGCATTAATAACATTTTTTATTAATAAAAACCAAACGTTTTTACCGTGTTTTTTTAATATGATTGATTTAACTCTTTAAAGGTTTTTAATTTTTGCTTAATAATTTATCTGATTTTCAATCTCTTTTGATTTGTATTAATTTATATTAAAATATTAATAATTAAATAGCAACATAAATTATAGCTTTAAAAGTAGGCATTTAATAAGGATTTTTAAAATAATGTTTATTTATTTATATGATATGTTTTGAAACAATTTTGGTTTATATTTAATCAAGCGTGATTGAAGAATTCACTGATGTGGTGAGCTTTAGGTTTACTGATCAATGCAGGAAAAACTGCCTGCATCAGCAGTTGTCACCTCGAAAATTTGGGCACTTGACAAAACATTTCGTGCGGCACGCATATTTTGGTTCATATTAAGGTTTTGCTTTGTTTAAGTGTGAATTTAACAATTTATATTTTTAAATCGTTCATTTGTTGCATGCATTCTTAGACGCATTTACTGCATGGTTGCTCTCGAACTTTGTTGCTATTTTTCTTATTTTAATAAGACTACAAATGGAGCGAGGTTGCTGCTAACTTAGATTGACCATTTAAATATAAGTCTCAAATTTTAGTAATATAATTTTTTGTTACCTATTTTGTTTTTAATGTATTCAATGTAAGCTCATTGTTTTGCATTCATTCTCAGCAATCTAATGAATTGATAGATTTATAACAGCTTGGAAAAAGAATTTGTAAATCAAGATTTTTATTAACAAGAAAATTACAATCAGATAAATCGCTTAAATTAGGTATTGTTAATTTATTTGAACAATTTTGAATCTATATCTTTATTCCGAATGTTTATTAAATATTTTTATAGATCAACACTATTTTTACAACAGTTCTTTTATTCAATTTCAATTTTAATGCAACTATAAAATTATTTCAAATACTATTTAATAGTTCACAACATTTTTCTTGCATCCATTCGCCACGCAATTGGAAATTGAATTGGTATTTCAATTTTCAGTTGACTGCTTTCGCATTTTGTGTTACAAGTCGATCAAACTTTTTTTACATTTATTTGCCTATTTCAAACGTTTAAATCAAATAGCTTTATTATTTTTGGAATGTTTTTAAATCTATACAATTAATCAATAATGGTTTTTGCTAAAACTCACTATAAACTACCTTTGTAATAACTTAAATAGCAACAAATATTTGTGGCAAATATTACAAAACAATTATTTATCATTAAACAATTTTTTATAGCTGCAATATGGAAATTACTTTTGACACCAGTGCATTGTATCTATTATATTAAAGTAAATATTTGTGTTTATTTTTAAGCAACCTACTACATTTAAAACCAGTAAAAAGTTTGAAATCAATTGTAATAAGTAAAAATAAAAAAACCTTATTAGTTATAAAAGTTCATTTTCTAGTCAAAAAAGAAACATGTAAAACCATAATGTAACTAATTACGTTGTGAATATTCAAACTGGAATAAAAGCGTGCACATCACCGGGAGATTTATTAATATACAACGATATTTTATGGTTTCGTGCTCATGTTGAATTTGATATAGTAATTTAATATTTCTTATTTTTTGATTCGTTTGTATTTACATAGCTTACAATATTTTTTGAGGGGGCAATAATTCAGAAAGTCTTTGAATTCACGTTTTGGGTATATGATCTAAATTCAGAAGAATATGTTTAGCAAATGATTATTTTTTTATATTTATATTTAAGAATAAACTTTAGCATTGGCTATTGGGTCGCAAATGCGACTCGTGCCCTGGTGTTGATGGTCTCAGTGTACGAATATTGTGCCTGAGAGGCAGGCGATCACGAGCAACAATAGTAAGCATTTTATTTGGAAAATGTCTATTAATCATCTTATTTTTAATCTTTATTTTAGCGCCAATAAATATTATCAATTCCTTTAATTATTAAAAGTAGTTGATGTTAATGATGTAATGAGTAATATGAAAGGCACTTCACATATTGTTGCATTTATGCTCGAATGTATGTTCATATTTATTTTATTTTAATTTCTTTAGCATTTTAAGTTTCCCCGCAATACATAACTTTATTTTGAATAAATTAAACAAATAAAAATTCATCGATAAAACAGATAAAGAAAATCCGGCAAATAACAACGTCGTTTTTTATACCGTGACGAAAGTTTATATGTATTTTGTAAAGTTAACAAATATTACACGTATGAATCTTATTAAATAATACAAGATACAATACACATTTGTGTGCTCATCTCCACACACAGACAAATTGCTAATTCTCAAAAAAACAAACAATAATAAATCCAATTCAGTTTAATATAAAGTAAATAAATATTTAAGGCCTGAAATTTTTAATAAAAAATGTTAATAATCCGATAAGTTGTTTTAAGTTAATAAAACGAAATACTATGTTCAGAATAAAACTCGCAATTCAGAGTGGAACTGTTTAGGCGAAGGAAGCGGTAACGTTCCGGACTTCGAAATGTAAATTGAAGAAAATGAATTAATAATTAAGGATGTGTATTTTAATTGCTCTAATTTGAATTTTAGAAGTTTAATAACAATTTTCTATTTTTATAATAAATTTGGTATTTAAAATTACTAATTAGCTTATTATTAACTTAAATAATTTCTTTAAAAAACTTTTTATTTTCTTAATTGCTTTCGTATATTAAAAAATTAATGTTATTTGATAATAATTGTATTAAAGACGTTTGAGTTAAAATATTATAGGTTTACATAGACTTAACATTTGTTAAAGATTTCAGCGGAATAAAAACCTGTGTAGTAGGTCAAACCTTTAAATGATGTCGACCACATAGCAGATTTTCTAATTCCACCAATTGTTTTTTTCTTTTTTTTTGTTAAACATAATTTATTTTTTGCACACATTTTGGCCATATCGTAGGTTTGCATCTGACGTAACGATGGGTGTCACCGTCTTAGAGGCGGTAGGCTTTGATGCGAATGACTTGGAGGCAGTAGGCTTTTGGAAACGTACAATATTTTTTATTGTTAAATTGAATTGTTAGTTTATTCAATAATTTTAGAAAAATAACAAATTTTCAATTTAATTTTTTTTTTGTGTTACATTTTCGTTTGATCTTCTTTTCTTTCGCTAAAAGTTTAATAATCTAGCTATTTAGCCTAAACTAAAAATGCTAAAACACACCTCTAATAATTAATTTTTAGATTTACAGTTTTTTAATAATATTATTTGTTGATTTAAATTTTTACTTTTGTTTTTTTATTAGAATGTTTATTTATTATAAATTTTGTTTACTTTATATATCACTTTGTTTTTAACCAATTCAATTTAACCTATATCGGGGAAAATTTATTGACTCTTAACAAAATATATTTAATATTTCTTTTTATGCAAATTAAACCTAATATCTCAAAGTTGTTTTACTTAACTGATATATTTTTTTCCGTTTATTATCATTATTTATTCTTTACATTACATTTTAGCTGAGCACAGTCTCATCCCATTGCGGGGGAAATCATTGCAAATGTCGTCTGACAACATATATATAATTGAAATTTTAAAGCTGCCGTTGAAGCTGTGTAAGTTTTTTAACCTTTTTAAGTAATTGTTTTCAATCTTGGAATTGGAGTCTTAATAATTTATTTTATAGGGTTATTTTAGTTTTTGTGTTTATATTATTTATTTATATATTTTTCAGGAATGATAAAAACAATGAAACGTTCATCGCTACTACATTTGATTAAAGATATTTATTTATGTTTTGTTCTTTTTTGATACAGTGTTCTAATTAATTAAATTGAATAAAACTTAGTTAAATCTTTAAATATTCAAAAATTATTGTAAAATTCAAATTCTTTTATTTAGAGCAAATTAGTTAGTCTTTAACTTTTGTTATTTAAACTAGGGTTGGACAAGAACGGAATCCGGAACCGGTAGGATCCGGGATACCCGGTATCCGGGGGTTGAACCCGGGCGGGTTAAGCACCCCTAATGGTGGTGTTTTTTCGGAGAGATTTTTTTGAGTGTGTTAGTGCTAGTTAAAATGTTTGAATTTTGCGTAAGACATTCTGCCATTTTCTTATTCAAATTAAATAGAAACATATGGGCACCGTATATTTTTTTTTACGACTAATTGCCAGTTTTTAGCTTTATATAAGAATGGTCGCAAAATTTAAATATTCCAGATCTGTGGGCTCCATCGCGTAATAATGAGCGGGAATGTTCAAAATGACATATTTCTGATTATCCTTGATCGTTGTACGCAGCTTTGGGTTTTCCTTTCGCGGAAATTATTTCGATTTTCTTCGGCGTTTATTTTTGACCTTGCCCGCCTTCTCCGTCTTCTCTGACGAATGCGGCGCCCAAAATTGATTTATATTAACTCCAATCTTTCTTCCCGCATACTTAAACGATTGGTCTTTAATGTTAAAAAAGATCAAAATAACAAAAAGACCCGGGGGTATTATTTAAAAGCAGGTTTTCTTTTTTGAATATATTATTGCTTTGAAACAATTGACTTATTTTTCTGAAGTTGGTTTAGTTCGAACGGTGTGTTATTCTTCTTGGAGATTTATTCTATGCTTTTTACTTATTTGTTCCTCCAAATCATCATCGCGTCTAGCTGTTTTATTTAATCGTTTTTTATGGTTTTTTTGATGTTTATCAAATTAGGTATTATTTACGTAAAGAATCTCAAAGAAACATTTATATAATGAAGAACGAAGAAAAGAAAGTTGATAAACTCAAATGAAGATATAAAATAGGTAGCACTTTTTCACTAAAATTGATAAAATTTTGTTAATTTAATGAGAATCACTAAACGAGATTTAACTTCCCGGCTATTTTTTTTTGTACATATATTCATTGATTTTCATAGATTAAAAATTCTATTAAATTTCGTTGCAATTTATTCTATTTAATTGCTAAATTTTATTCGAAAGTAATCGTATTAATATAATAAATATTTTAATTTTATATTAATACTTTTTTTGTAAAGCTATAAACTTCTACACACGAGCTGCACGTATAATCTGCTACGATCGGGTGATATGCAATCATTCTGGAGCCTTTTTGTACAAAATTCTTATATACACTTTTATTTAATAATTTTCTGAAGCAAATGCTGAATCACTATTTATTTATATTTAAATACTCTCCCCCCGGCTATTTTTTGTACATATATTCATTGATTTTCATAGATTATTATTCGATTTAATTGCTAAAAATCGATCCATTCTCAAGAAGATTTTGAGCTATGTAATTATAATTTAGCTAATTAAAGGGATTGGAGAATTAGTAAATTTATAATTATTAAAAACAATTTTATAAATTAATTGGTTTTAATACAATAAAAAAGTAATTTTTAACACAATTTAAAATAGTTAAATGAAGGATAAAAAAAAATTATTAATCCAAAAGTGCATCATGATCAATTGATTAAAACAAATTAATATTTAAAAAATATAAATGTTATAAAATCAAAATTAAAAATGTCAATTTACACCTTTTTTATAATTGAATAAATATGTTGAAGGCAAGAAGATTATTAAATATTTTCAAAAGTTAAAATTTGCGAACCAATTATTATTCTTTTATAATTAAGGTGCCAGTTTGCCTTGTTTTTGTAGAAGTCCTCTTTGAATCCTGGTTTATAGTTTTTGCAAAATATAAACTATTTTTTTATTTAAGAATGCGATTAATCTATATTTAGAAATAATCTAAATTGCTAATTGTTGCAGTCTTTAAATCGGTTCAATAAAGCCATCGATAATTTTCTAAAATAAATTTGTATATTTAAAAAATATGATGAGGCAGCGCACAACCAGCTGAAGACAATTCTAAGCTACTGGGCAACTCCTAAACGACCTTATAATGGGGCATCATCGCATTGACAAACAAATTCATGCAGATGGTGGATCGCTTCACTCTTCAAATTTTGATTAGTTCTAAGTGAAACACCAAAAATAAATTTACGCCATTTCTGATCAAAATAGGTTTGCCGCTATTTTAGTGGCAAAAAACCCAAAATAGTTTTTAAGATACAAATAGTGAGGTTAAACGACAAACAAAGCTTACATATCCTAAGCTAACTATGTTTTTAGATAAATGAAACAAAAAGATAGGCAATATTATGGACACATTAGTCAAAATAACTAATTTTTTAAATAATGTTCTGGTACACACATTTTCAACCTCCAACAGCTAAACAAAAATGAACAATTTATAATTATAGTATCGGGCTCTAAAAATATATAAATAAACTAATCAAAATATTATCAAAACATATTTATCCTAAAATTTATCATTAAAAGACTCGATAAAAATTTAATAATCAAAAAATTTGTAACGGAAAAGTGCATAAAAACAGTGGCTGATGCATATGCTTCATATGCTAACGTGATCCTTCTCGAAGCATGTGTAAAATAAATCAATTAAATCAATGAAAAATTTTAAAGAGTAATTATTGACTAAACTAAAAATAAGCAATTAAACGCAACTGAGTTTTAAAATTCTATCAGCTTTATGAATTTTAAATAATTGATCCAAAGTTATTCATTTTCTTATTAAAATTTACGAAACTAATTTTTTAAATGCCATGTTAATTTTCAATTAGTTTAGATAAATTAAATATAGTTTTTATCTTTAGTTATTTATTTTTAGACTGTAAATTTTAAAGATTATTGGGCACGATTCAGCAGTAGTCAATCAATCATTCATTTTTAAATCGTATATTGATATTGTTTTAAAGAATGCATTGGTCAAAAATATACGAGCTATTGTTTTAGCCAGCTTCCAGATCTCATTTCTGATGTATTCTTGTTTATATTAGCATGTTTAAAATTTTATTAATCGTTCGAATATCAGCATGCACATTGTTTGAGTGCCGGCGCTAGTGCTCGTAAAAGTTCTCTTTGATGTATAATACGCAGTCTTGGTAATTTGGTTAAAATTGTATATTGACAAAAATCGTTCAGTTTACATGATTTATTTTTTTTTTAGTGTTTTTCGGAATTGTTAAATTATATAATTTATTACCAATTGCCATTGCACTTGACAATCACAAGCGTTGCAATATTAATATAATTTACAATTATTCGGAGCTTATATCATAATTTACTTTCGTTGGTGCTGCGCATATAAAGCAGTTTATATTTTAGATTTTATTAGTACTTACATTGTTTAATAAACATAAAATTTAATTTTTCCACCCACTTTTTTTTATATTGCTGTTAAATAAATTCACAATAATCGTGTTTTTGATCGATTAGAAATAAATATATTTTTATGTCCGAAAAAAATCCGCTATCTAAATATAATGTCCTTTTTAATTGAAAGGTTCAAATTTCTCAAATTCAAAAATGAATTAAAAAGGCTAAATTTGACAATTGACTAAATGTCTTTATTAATAAATTATTAAAAGATTTTCTTTAAAATGAAAGCAATGTCAAATATACAATGATATAATGACCAAACACATTTAGTTTGTTTGTGAGTTGCCAAACTATTTTAGTTTTCTAAAACAAAATATTATTTTTTACAACATTAAATAATGCATACATATAAGCAGCCAAAAGCTTTAAGAAGTCCTCGTGCACAGACTGACAAAACTTATGTACGTGCAATTATTGAAAGAGCTCTGCTGATAAATTTATATTTTTTTAAAATTAATTTCGCAAATAAAACAAAAAGCGATTATACCAAAACAAAGAAAAATATTATAATTACTTAAAAAAATAACGATGTTCAATATTTTGCATAATTAACATGAAAATGGCTTGTTATGCTGAATGTAAGTATAAAAGCAAAGCAAACTAGTTGAAAATAAAAAATCAAATTACATAAAATTACAAAATTAAAATAATAAATCGCTAATAATTAACAATTTAAAAGCAAAACATTAAAAATCATAAATGCAACAAAAACGGCAATATGTATTGGCATAAAACACATTCGGCAAACATGTGAAGAGTTTAAATATAACATGATATAAACGTCAGTTATCAAAAGACTTAGCAGCTTAATTTATTCTAATTACATTTAAAATATTAAACCGTTCTGAAACAATATTTTATTTGGTTATCTTTGCATTTAAATTATTTTTTTTAGTTTATTTGCAAAAAAGTGTTGCAATAAATATTTATTTTTGCTGCCCTTTATTATTTTTGTTATTTAATCAATAAACCTTTTTTTAGTTTTCTTTCATATCGATTGTGCAATTGGAATCAGTGTATTAATATGTTGCAAGTATATTTAAACAAGAAAATGATTGATTTTTGAAAAGTTGATTGGTAAAAAAGTATAAATTTATTTATTATTACCGTAGATTTATTTTACCTTGATAAAATTTGGTTTAGATTTTAGTCGCTTTTTACCCTAAATCTTCATGTAAAATGAATTGCTTTGAAAGAACATTAACAAAAAAAAACCAATATATGATATATATATTAAATTAAATGAAATAGTTAAAATAAAGAAATCTATTGCTGGTTTTTTTAAATTATTTTGACTTCCTATTAAATCAATTTTTAAAATTTATCTTAAATCACTAATTAGTTTACTTTACTTTAGGGCGATATTGTTATTTGCTATTAAATAATATTAATGTCAACATTTATATAAACACATTTTTAGCTTATTTTGATGAATATTTCTTTATTTTGTTGGGTTTCTTCAGCAACACGTCGGGATGCCAACCCTCTTTCAACCAATGCATAATATATATTTTTTTATTTTATTTATTTTCCATGCTATTTAATATTTAAAAAGCACATTGTTAGAATTTGTTATAATTTTATCCTCGTATTCCCGTCGAACAAAAACGTGCTTACACTGCTCACGCGGCGAAGCTGCTGACGCTGGCGGCTGAGGCGGCGGTCTTTTTTTTGCAGAGTTTTAAAATGATTGACTAATGAAAATTTAATTTATTATTTATTTTTGTTGAATTATTTTAGCATATGCATGCACAAGTCGTAACAACTATTACCTGTGTTTTATTATTATTATTGTTTAATATAACTATTGATTGATACAAATTAGATGACAGAAGAACAGCATACAGTTAATTCGGAAAATAATTTATGAGAAGGTTAAAGACTACGCATTTCAGTTGTTTAAAAATTTTCCATATAATATGAGTTTTTTAAATTTGTTTAACCACTAATTTACCATCATGGTGTATAATTCTTTATTTAGTACCTTCTTTAAATAAATATTTATTTGAATGATAAATGAATTAAAACTAATATTTAAATACATTTGTTTTGTATAGTTTATTTATTTTATTCAAATAAATAAGAATAAGAAATAAAGTTTTAAGTCGGGTCGCATTATTAATAGTAAAAAAAGCATAAATGTATTTATGTTTAATATAAATGCCGATTTTAATTTTATTATTTTTAAAAGGCATAGACAGCTGAGCAATGGCATTTCAATTCCGGGGTCCCCGGGATTCACCGGTCACTTTTGATAATTATTTATTTGAATAGTAATAAATTTAGCTTAAAATAAGAATTCAGTAAAATAAAAACCTGGTTGATTTTTAATTAAATTATTATCACAATTATCAGTTATTTTATATCTTCATTATAATTTTAAATTAGCATAGATGAATTACATAATATTTAAAATGCAAGGGCCAAAAATGCCCTATTGTTAAATAAACCTAAAATATACCAACCAATATTGAGGAAGTTAAATATGTACTTGAGTATAAATTTGGATATTATCAAATTAATTATTTATTTTATTGTACAATTATATTTTTGCATTGATTGTAACTTCATAGCATTCTCTTGCTAATTGAAGCCATTTTCTTATCAAATAATCCAATAATAAAATTTAATGTATAATATTTTATTTAACAATTTATTATGTGATGTTCAAAATGCTACGTGGGACGGTGACTCCGGCATCAACAATTTAAACAAGCACAATTTATACTATCATAAATTCACTTTTAAAGCTAATTAACGTGAAATTATATAAAAGAAGAATATTTTTTAAAGAGACATTATTTAAAGCAATTAATATATTAACTAAAAAAATATGCAAATTAATGAAAAATTGTAAACTCAAACACTTTAAATCACAGCAAATAATCATAATGATAATAAAATCTGTATATTAAAATATGGCGCTTCCAAGGGACTGATGCACTCGCTTTTCAAAATCGACAGAGATACAAATTTTATAAATCTTCTCTAGGCTCTTTAATTTTTATAAATTTTTTTAGTTATTTTTATTGTAATTTATTTAATTCCGTGTTGTAAAATATTTTGTTATATTTTTTAATATTTTATTTTTTAGAATAAAAATTTGATCCAATCCTAGTTTACATTTTAAATTTAAGAAGGCAATTAAACTGTAAATTGAGATTTATTTAATATTTAATTATTTCAAAACATTTTATTTATGAATTAAAAGAGTTAATGTGCCAAGTTCTTCGTTTTAATAATACGAAATTATTCTTCATTTTTTCATGAGTTACATAAACATATGTGCTTTCTTCCTTAGGGCATTTTTTATTTGACTCATTTATTCATCTAATTAATATTAAGCATTTAGCCGATTTCCATGCCATTTTAAAGCAATAATCACTATTATTCCTTTAGTAAATTTAAGATTTAAAAAATGAATGCCATTTTTAAAAAGTTAAATTTTATGTTGAATTCGCCATTTCGTTCACCAATGCCTCTCTTGCATTCCGTATTTCTTTGTAAATCAACGCTATCCATGCAACAATTGCCATGAGGACGGGCAGATTACGTCTAATCAAATTTATTTTGTAAAAACCAATTGAACAAAAAATTAAATACTAAAATCAAAATCGAATAATAAATTTTATTCGAAGTTTTACTTGCATTTTGTCTTTCGAAATTTCCTATTTATTTCGGTTATGAAATTATAATTAATTTTTAGTATTATTTATTCATTTAAAAACACTGAACTGTTAGATGTTCCACCTCTGTATCGTGGCGCGGTGCATTTTTCTATCTTATTCATATTCACAGTATTATTTTAAAATATTTTTATATTTTCTCATTTTGTTATTTTCCAAATGCGTTATTTTTTTATTGGTCGTTTGCTTTTTATTTTTTACTAAACTAAATTATATTTATTCGTGGCTTCCGCAATCATTGTTATTCCAATATCTTTGTTAATTATTTTTTTATTTTATGTATATTTGAATGGAATTATAAGCAGTATTTTACGTATTTTAAAAAGGATGATTTTGTATTTTGTAAAAAAATATTGAATTTGTTTTAATATTTAAAATATCCAATTCATTTTTGTAGAGGGATATAATAATATTGAACTGACTAATTTTTAAAATGCAATTTTAATTTTAGATCATTTTTTATTTTGCAACGGCTGCGTTTATTTTGTTTTTGATGCAATTCACGCGCCTTTATTTACACGTTTTTTTAAAAAACTGGTAGTATTTAATAAATAATTTTGTAATTTAATGATTTTTACCCACATTTAATTTTTATACCTTTGTTTAATAGTTTAACAATCTAATAATCTCAGAACACCAATCATCGGCTAAAAGTCGAATATTTCTTTTAAAAATGTTTTTGTTGCAATTGTATAAAAAAACATTATCATCAAAATAAAAGAGTTACATTTATTTCAAAACTTAAATTACTTATTAATTATTTGACTTATCAATAAAATTTATAACAAAAATATGAAGCCAATCTCAAATCAAATTCAAAAACTAATTTTAAAAAATGAACTGAATGGCAATCCAAATCAAAAAAAATTTTAAAGTAAATTACTTATTTGCAAAAATCATCGTGTTAAAAAAGTGAACAAAAAATATATTTTCTGAAATTGATTCATTTATAAACTTAATAGAACTAATCCAAGTCAATTTCAACCAAATTATTAAAAAACATATAAAGTTTGCTATATTTCATTTTAATAATATAGTCGTATATGATTAATGCTTAAAAATAATTTATAAAATTATTCGTTTAATGGTAAAATTAGTAAATCATTTAAACTAAATTCAGAAACGAATTAATGACCATAAAGCGCATATTAATAATGCTAAAATAAATTTACGCTGTTGTATTCACTATATTATTATAAGTGACTTTATGCAAATCCATATATCAAAGAAGCAAATGCAATTTAATAAGTTTATGGGAAAAATTTAAAATTATCAAAGTTATAATTAAAATAAATAAAAAAAGTTAATGATCAAACTAGATCAATAAATTCTCACGGAAAAGGGGACGATACCAGGAGCTATCAAATATATAATCTTAATACTAACAGGCAAATCGTAAAACATAAATCATGATTTATCCAACAAAGTGGACAACGAAAGACATGGCAGAACAAACCGACGTTAAACAACTAATAGTAAAAAATGTTACACAATGTATTCACAGAAATTTAAAGCATATAATTAACAAATTTATAAAAAGGTTTTACCAATACATAAATTTTTAAAATATTAGAAAATATAAAATTTAATAAATTTACATAATCACATCAATGGTGTAAAATACATTATCATAAATTGGAATTGTTATTTATTATTTTATAAAAAGACAAATCAAAGTTTATAAAGAAATATTTATCTAAATTAACTTATTTAACCTTTTTTTAATTCTAATCAAGTTATTTATACTTTGTAATGTTTTTTGTAAATTGCTAATAATAATATTTTAGTCTAAATTGAGTTTTTTTAATAAAATTTGTTTTGATTTATAACCTTCTATTTTTACTATTTGGGACAAACTTGTAAACTTAATTGATATTATTCCCGATTTAAATTACTGTTTTTTAGCTCTTATTAGTCTAAGATTTTGGGATTTTATTGATTATTATTTGCGTTATTACTTTCTAAAATAAAAAACTAATATTTTTAAACGGATTGCAAATTTGATTTATCAATTGTTTTTTAACAAAAAATAGCTTTATGAATGAATATTTATTGGTTATTTTTAATATTTAATACTCCATTCCAAAATTAATTTCAAAATTAAAACATTTTAATTGGTAGTAAAATTTTTAATTGGTTTCCATTAAATTTGGGTTTTATATTGATTATAAATTAAAGATATTCCAACCAGTTGGGTTGATATCGTTTATTTAAATAAAAATTTTGTATTAATCCATGAAATTTGATGGATTTTTATTATATTTTAGAAATCATTTAAATTTGAAAAATTTACTTAACGCAAATAATTATAACTCATTTCGATTTATCACCGTGTTTAAAGTTATCAAAACGATTAATGTCGATTTTACAAAAAGTTATCACAATATGTAAATAGCCAATTTCCTTAAAAAAATTGTTAAAGGTTCAGTTAGTACAACAAATTTAAAATGTTACAAGTTAATTGATTTATTTTATTAGTGTTGCAAAACTTTATTGTTGTAAAACTGATAATTTTATTGTTTAATATAAGTATTACATAATCTTTTAATATAATTTGGACTAAAATGATAAGAATAACAAGAATTTTTGAGTTAAACCTTATTGGTCAGAAAAACCAGCTCCTGTTTGGGAGTACACTCGCATAATTTATAGTATTTTTTAAATTTGTTGATTTTTTTTATAATATCAGCAAATTAGCTGAGACAATTTTAATTTGATAAACTATAAATTTTTCATTGAATGCCATTTTTTTTATACATAGATAACCAGCAAATGTCGTTTTATCGTTTAACCGAATTAATCATTTACATTTAATCATTATATTTTTACATTTGTTTGTTTTCACTATTTAAAAACCTTTTAATAAAAATTGTTTTGTTAGATAATTCTATTTAAATATGATTTAGATATGAATTATAAATATGTTTAATAATAAAAAACACGTGACAAATTCTGCTAATGCAAATATTTGTAAGTTATATATTATATAATTTAATCTGGTTTTGAAACGACAATTGTGCGCCACGCAATTATGGTGAATAATTAAAAATATCTTTTTTATTGGTCATTTTACTTAAATGAAACAATAATGTTTCTGAGGTTGCATTTTAGCAAAAACAAATTTGTATAGTTTCATTTACATTGTTTAATATTTATTTATATAATAGTTGAATTAATTAAATTATGACAAAATCATTTTTGTCATTAACCTTCCTTAATTATTTAATTCGATCTTAATTAATCTTTTTGATGGGTAATTGCGTTTTTAGTTCTCTATCTTTTCTAGCCAATTATATATTTTAATTGTTATCGATTTTAAAATATTTTAACATTGGATACATTCGTCTTTACTTTAAAAATTATTGTGTTTAAACATTTTTAAAAAATAATAAGTATTCATTTATTATGTTAACTATTTTTTAATACAAAATAAGAGTCGTTTTTTAAAATAATTAAAAATTTGCATTATTAAAATGAATTAAATAAATGAAATTGTAATTATTTTTTTGGGCAAAATGGCATAACGCAAGCATAGCTGGTCGGTCAATTAACATTAATCGTTTACATTTTTTCAATTTTTTTATTATTATCATGAGAGAGCTTTTATATTATTTTCAGCTGGTCAGCCAGCAGGCAACACGTAATTATTTGAAGGTATATTCTATTTTTTGTTGAAACATTAAATTACAGTAATTACATTTGGCATTGTTTCTAATTATTTTTTTAAAGCATTTGGCACTGTTTGTTTTTAGCCAATGTTAAGTTTTAACCAAAATAATTTAATATTTATTTTATATAAACTAAGTTATAGTTGTTTATATTTTAATTTATGAATTCGGATTTAAATCGGTTTATACGTTTTTGGATTAAGAAATTTGCATAATTTTATTTTACAGTTATGTCGATGAAAAATAATAACTTCAAAAGTGATTTTAATTTAAGTTCTCTTTGAAAGAATATTAGGCATTCCAATTTTTTATTAGTTTTAGTACTTTGTCCGCAAAATTTAATACTGTCTCGATTAGGTATTGTGATTTTATACATTTATATGTAGTTGAACAAATTTCAGGTGATAACAATTGGTTGATTCTGATTTGTCAACCAAAATGCACTACGGTAATATTATTTACTCATTTAAAAAAATGTTATTTTGTTAAATTTACTGACCTAAAATGTGAATTTTGTCATTTCCCACAACAATTTCGCACCACCAATTTTGTCAATATTAACCATTTTAAGTTATTTAAATGTATAGTTTAACTTTTTTAAATTTATTTTATTCAAGTGAATAATTTAATTTTTTTGCATCTTCAACCAATTGCATTGGTTTTAGAATGTAATTATTTTAAGTAAATAATTATAATTTTGTTTTGACGAAAATTGTATTTTTATTATTATTAATCTTTATTCTTATTTAAACAATTATTGTTGCTTAAGTTGTTTAAATTAGCGATAATTTATTGACAGATTGCATTTCTAACGTTTTATATATTTAAGTTAAAGTTAAATCAGTTTATTAACCAATGTTTATTTATAAAAACTATAAATACATATAAATAAATACTTTAACATAAAAATATTGTTGAACACGAGTCAAGGCAACGTGCATTTGAGCTAAACGATAAAAGACTTTATTACTAAATTAATAAAAACAAATCAAAATTTAAAACGATTAATCTTAAAGTTTCAAAATTAAAAATTAAAAACCTGAAATTCAACTTATTGGCACTATTTTTAATTGTTTTATTCTCATTATTATTTTCATTACAAAGATGCTATTTTTATTTTAGATCGATAAGGCTTACATGAATGCATAACTTTGATTTTATTTTTAAATAAGTTACTTATTTTAATTACATGGCTACTTTTTATAATTTTATTAGCAGCATCGCTTCCGCCTCCTCAAGCGCAGGGAGACGAAAAGGAGGCGAGTCTTGGCAAAGACTTGATGGAATTGTTTTGAAATTTTTTTTTAAGGTTTGCCAATCTTATATAATAATCTATTTTGTTCTTCAAATTAGTTGATGATTAAATATTTTGTTCTTAAGGGAATCTTTATTTGACAAACTTCATGTTTTATTCAAATAATTTTGTATAAAAACGAACATTAATATAGTTTTATATCAATTTTTTGTCTTCTGTTTTTGATTTTGAGATTGTTTTAAAGTGATCAACATATATAATTTTTTAATGTGCGGCTTCTATTAAGAATTTTTATTTATTGATTTAATCACTTGATAAAAGCTTCAGAAGAATAGAAAATTGTTTGTCTTAATATATTTATTTATAAGAATTTATTATTTTTAGGTAAATTTTTAAGATTAAATTTTAATACTTCTTTATTTTTGTAATAAAATAATAATAGTTATTGCTCAGGGCGATTTGAGGCCTAACGAGTGTTTTGAACGTCATTCTTTTCAACTTTTGCGTTTGTTCAATTAAATCAAATGGATTTATTTATTTTTGATTATAACAGTGAGTAATATTATTCTTTTGTATTTAAAAACTATCTTGTTAGCACTTTAATACGTGAGATTGTAACAGTTTTTTGGGTTACGCATTAATTTTTGTTCCAAGGCATCAATCTATAGTTTTAATTAGTTTAAAATTTTCTATTTGTGTTTTAATTAAGTTTGCTTACTCATCGGGCGATTGTGGGATTTTTAATTTTTAAATTGAAAATGTTTTCAATACTTGTTTTGTTGATTGTTAATGATTTGTCTTTTTGATAGACTCACCACTAAACCACCAAATCATGAAGTGGGATATATTTTCGAAAGTACTTATTCCACCCAAAAAAAGTCGATCTTTAGGGGTGTTTGTTCAACCCCGATCCCCGACCCAAAAAAAGGTCGGGGACGGGGTCGGGTTCGGGGAGACCGGGGTTGGCCATGTCCGGGTCGGGGACGACCCCTTTTTTGGGCTCGGGGTCGGGGTTCGGGGTCGGGGACCAACCCTAGTTTATTTTTGCTCTTTAAACTGGTTTTATAATTTTTGTGTCATTATTTATTTCTATTTTTACTTTTTAAATTTTTAACCAAAAAATTTACATTTAAATAACATTTTTCTGAAATGATTTAATTAGTTTTGTCAGTATTTATCTGGAATTTTTCAATTAACGCTAGATATAAATAGATAATTAACCTGTAAAACGAAAAACTTTCCGCCAAGGCGGCTCATTCTGAAAAACCGAATTTATTTGTTTTTTTATGTAAAGTATTATTATTAAACCCGGCTCCTATTTAATATGTAATGATATTTTTATGAATTAAATTAAAAGATATATTTAAATTATTTTAATGATGTTGAAATGTATTCAAATATAAATAATAATTTAGGCTCAAAATCAAATGTTTTCTTTGTTTTTTTGCGAGACTGCTTAGTTCCGGACGGGCATTTTATATAAAGTATATACCCAGATAAAAAAAATAAATTTACTTTTTTTAGCAATTAAAATTTCATAAATACGTCAACTTTTATATACTGATGGATCTACAAAATTTGTATAAAATAAATTTTGTTGATAATCTTTTTTTTGTCAGGATCCTTCATAAAATTCATGCTTTTTACTTTTTAAGCAGTTTTTGCAATTTTTCTTGCCTAAAAGAAGCAAGCCGCCTATTTCGAGATTTTTCGAGCCTAAAAAAATCCGGTCCCTAATAATAAATTAAGGGGGGGGGGTAGGGGGGGGGGGTAGGTGGGGCATTGGGGACATTTTTTGTTCTGAAATGTAGGGGGGGGGGGGGGTTGGGGATTTGTTCTGAAATTTGCCATTATTTTTAAACAATTTATGCATATTTCAATAATTAAGATTAACTATTTCTGATTTTTGAATATTTTTAAAATTGTACTGTCTTTTTTAAGCATTTTTTGGGTAAGAGAGTTGGGGGGGGGGGTAGGGGGGGGGGAAGGGGGGGGTAGGGGGGGCATTGGGGACATTTTTTGTTCTGAAATGTAGGGGGGGGGGGGGTTGGGGATTTGTTCTGAAATTTGCCATTATTTTTAAACAATTTATGCATATTTCAATAATTAAGATTAACTATTTCTGATTTTTGAATATTTTTAAAATTGTACTTTTTTAAGCAATTTTTGGGTAAGAGAGTTGGGGGGGGGGGAAGGGGGGGGTTGGAAGGGGGGGGGGGGGGTAGGGGGGGCATTGGGGACATTTTTTGTTCTGAAATGTAGGGGGGGGGGGTTGGGGATTTGTTCTGAAATATGCCATTATTTTTAAACAATTTAGTACCGAATTCGATAATTTCAAAAAATAAAATTAAGAATATTTATTGAAACAAACTGTTACAACATTAATAAATGTATATTAATTGTAAAAAATACGATAATTATAAATCAATAATTTTGCTACTAAATACTTTTTTATAGACCAACAAAAAGGCTTATTTATAATATTAGAGAAAAATCTAACTATATTAATATTCAATAACGAATTAAAATAATTAAACTTGTAAAGAGATACGGTCTTCTCGGACAGTAAGGCGAAAAGAACGGAGAAACAACGTTTCCGGGGAGGAACGAAAGCAACTTTTACGGGCTTCGGCCCTCAATAATGATAATAAGGCGCATTGCTAAACTAAAAAAAACTTTATTTTACGATGGACCAGGAAATCCAACTTTTATCTGCTTTTTAATTTTAAGATATTCTATATTCGCAGTAAAATGGCCAATAAAATAAAAAGATTACAAAATGATTAAAAAATAAAATAAAAAATGTAGCCAATAAATCGTCAGTCTATTAATATTGCCGTGTGTTAATTTTACGATACAAAATAATCAACGGGAAAATTTTGCATTATCAAAAGAATCAAAATGAAACGCGTTTACTCAAATAAAAAATAAAAAGCGAATACAATGATAATATTTGAAAAACAAAGAGTAATTAATGAAAAAAATCTACAACATCTATATGCTACAAGCATGAGTAAAGAAAATACAGATAATTAGTAGTCAAAATTGCAGCAAAAATATTAAAAATTAATTAATAATTTTACAAAACCCAAAAAACCAACATTGCTATGACCGCAGTTCATGAAATCGGACATTCCTAAGCGCTTTGGTAAACTTCTAAACACACACACACACACAGCAATAGATAAATAAAATGTTCATTTGATTTGAAAAAAATCAACAAATCTAAAATCAATTTAAATTTTTCGCGGTCTATTGGTCGCCAAACAAATTAATTTTAAGTTAATAACGTTAATGTATTTGGCATTTAAATATTTAATAAAAATAAGAATAGTTTTTAAAAGTATCTGATTTAAACAAAAGTTATTTTTTAAAAATAACAGAGACAATAATTAAATAAATAAAATTACAGTAAGATGCTCTGTCGATATATTAAAAAGAACTAACCATTTTTAAATGGTTTAAGGCTTTCAAAGAAGCAGGCTATTATATTTCAAAAAATTCGTAAATAGTGTATTAAATAAATATTGTCGCGGCGAGCACAACCAGAATACTTTAATCAATTCATAATAAAACAAATAATCGAAATATTGCAAAAAAAACTCCCTATGGAAGATAAAACAATGTCCAAGCAAGATAATATGTAAAAATATCTAGAAACATTTAAAATATAAAACTAACTTTTATATGAGCATTAATAAATTACATACAGATGCATGCATAAAAAATCTGTGATTTCAGCGGACGAGGAAGGCGTATTAATTAATATAATAGTGTTCTTTTTATTTTTATTTAGCCTCCTTTTGTGGTTTTTTGAGCCTAATAAAATGGAAATTTCTATTAATTTTGAATATTTGGCGTAATGCCCACCCATTTTTTCTCTGTGTGTTTCATTTTAATGAAAAAACTAGTTCTGTATTGAATAAATGGGATGTTTTTTAATACTCATTTTCCATGTTTTTATTGCAAAAAATGAGGTAATATTTTATATACATCTAAAATTTAAATTACTTTGTTGACACTAAAGGTTTATATCATTAGCTCAAAATCGGTTTTGTTTACACTTTTAAGAAATTGTATTGTGGCTCTTTTAATCAAATACGTTTAAATACCATTTAATACGCTAACTTGTTCATTGTGCGGAAGAACTTGACTTTCATTTAATAATTATTTTTGTATTTTGTTTGTATATTCATATTTTTGATTTTAAACAAAAAACAACCACACCTTGAGGCGCACCAACTCAAATTTCTCGACTAATGAAAGCGCTTAATCAAAGGGGGAAAGTTGTAATTTTGGGGGTTTTATTCAAAAATTGCCTATATTTTTTTACGACGATGCCACCATTTGCAGCATTTCTTGCAGAGCTTTTAAAATTTTTTTTAACGTTTTAGTAAAATCAAAAATTGGGTAATATTATTTTTTGCATTCTTAATCAACAAAACATTATTATATTTCTTAAAATTTTTAATAGTTAAGTTTTCCGATTTTACGTCTGCCAACAAATTTGTTAAAATAATCTTGCCTATAACATTTTACGTATTATCATTTTGCTTTTTGGCATTCTTTATAAAAATGTGTTGACATTGTTAATTCGTTATTGTTTTTTCATCTGGTGCTCGCAGTTGACGTTTTTTCGTAACTTTAATAATCTAGATTTTAACGTAATTAAATTAAAGCGGGTATTATTATTTTGGGTATGTTAATGCTTACCACTTGCATCGAGGAACTTTGGAACATTTATCTCTTAAATAATTTTTAGGTTAAATACTTTTGGAAAAATAGTATAACAGGTATACGAAGTTTAATGAAATGAAAATATTATCCAAAATCATCAACGCTACGATTTAATCCTTTTTTAAATTTTTTTATATGATTTGTTTTTGCGAATTTTATTATTTTAAGGTTTGCGCGCGCGTGTAATCTTTTTAAATTAAATTAAAAATGGACTTAGGTATATTTAAATTTTAAAACATTTTATTTATCGAATAAATAAAGTCGCTTTGCGTTGTTAGTCGTTTTCGAATAATTCCAAATCATTTTTTTTGGGTTTACATAAACATGCATTTTCTTTGGCTTTAAGCTTTAACATTCTCAATGCAATCGTAATATTAAATTTGAGATTAGTTTAAAAAATATCGGGAATATTACGCATATTAATTTCATAAAATTGTTTTTTTCCGTTCTTTGAGATGATATGCAAGTTTCTTTTTTTCAAAGGCAAGCATCTGCTGAACGAACAGAGCGCCACCGATCGCCTAATCGGGCACGCATCGGGAGCAAAGCCGGTACCTTTTCTTAACTTTTGAAAATCAGTCCGGTTTACGTCTTAATAACATAAGGGATGCCGATTAATAATTTCTGCGTTTAACTTGAATCAAATAAAATTAGCTTTATTTTTCATTATTAAAACTTTTGGATGAATTAAGCCTATGAACCAGAAACAAAAAACGTGACCGATCTCATTAAGCGCGACATTTTGGTGGTGTGCTAAAATGCCATTTTAAATTTTTAATGAAGTGTAATATTTTTTGTAAATTTTTAATAATTATTAAAGGCATTTACATTTTGCCGTACAAGCATTGTGACCTTTAATATAGCACACAACTTTTCTGATAAATTTATTTAAAGTTTTTATAAAAAGACATATTAATATGGTTCCTTCAAGTTAATCATTGTACGCTTAACTCAAGCCCAGTGCCGTTAAACTATTATAAGTTATGAGTAAATTAGTTTTCATAGTTTTTATTTAACTTGCGATCTTATTTTATGGCTTGTTTTTCCTGCGGCAGATCAAAGCTTCTTCTTCTCACCTTGGTACAGAAACTGCGCACGGAAAGCACACCATAAAAAAAATTTAAAAAATATATTTAACCGATCATTAAAATTTTAAAATTTAATTTGTTACTTTTATTTTACTTTATTGCAATCTGTAGATGATCAACATTCTTTCTCGTCTTTTTCTGAATTAGTGTTACATTTAGCAAAAAGTCCGAAAATTTGAAGAAACCAACCTCTGCATAGTTTATAAAAATTATTTAAGATGTTTACGTTAATTACTTATTTTGATTATTTGCAAGATATTAAGAAGGTTGAATATTGCAAGCCGCATTATTTTATTTTTGCTTTAAGCTCTTTTATTTAAGCATTTTTTTGATTAAAAACTGAGCATTATTATGTTAACTTTTTTTAATATTATAAAATCCTTTTGCTGATAAAATGTATTTATAAATTGTTTTGCAGTATTAATATATATTTGATTTTATTTGTCGATCGAGTCTAAATCGGCCAATAAATTTTTAGAAATATTTTTATACATATTGCATTTAATTTATTTACTTTGCAATTACTTTTTATTAATTTTAAAATAAACAGTTTTTTAAGACCTATCATTTTTCTAATCCCTTTTTAAAAGAAGATTTTTTTCCCCACAAATTATTGACGAGTACCTAGAATGGTTAGCTTTATTAATGCATTCCGCATAATACAATTAAGTTACAGCATCAAAAAAAATTAATTGGATGTAATCCTATACGTTATAATAAAAAATGAATTTTCAATGACTGTTAAATATGCTCTATAAACAGAGTCATGCAAAGGAAATATAAATTGATTCTCATTAATAAATAAATTAAATTAAAAGTAATACAAAAAAACCTCAAAATTAAACATTCAAATCTTGTACATTTTTTTTTGTATTTTTTATTGAAAGTTAAATAATTCCGAATGCAGATAAACTTATAAAGAAAGTGAGATCTGCTGATAATTCACTATTTTCATTTGCAACTTGTGCTTAATTAAAAAGTTAAAAAATTAGTTTTACTTAAAAATTGGATTTGAAATAATCTACTACCATTTTATTCTTGAAAACTTTTAACAAAAAGATAAATGTCTAAACATAAGTAATATTTTTTTTTCTTGCGACATTTAATTATCAATTCATCCGGATTCCCTTGTTGTAAATGATAAAAGGTTTAGTTCTAAAATGAAAACTAAACTATAACCTTGCCCGATTGTAGTCGTAACTAGTGTTATTAATGCATTTTTCTTTCATCCTGTTCTATCCCATTTTTTTTATTTGACTTTTGTCAGCAAATTTTTTTTTATTGACTTTTGAATTTTGGACCGTTGATGAATTTCTGAATATTTCTCATGTTCGAGGGTTGAACGAAAGAAATCCTGCGGTGTTCTCAATGAAAAATCTTTAAAGCTCATATGAAAATTTAAAACAATATAGTTTAGAAATATATGTTTGTATGTTTTTACGTAATTGTTTAATTTGGGTAGAATTTATTTAAATTATGTTAAATTGTAAAAATTTAGTACTTCCCGTTTTAACAATTATTATTGGCAATACGAGAAAAAACAAAACCTTTTAAAAAATAAAATAAAGTTTTGCTTCAAGGAGAACTCTGAACAGCCCAGAATAAATTTTATAAATTTTAGAATGATTAAAGACAAAATTTAACGCCTAAAATTTGGAGAAAATTTTTCAAAAACCTTGATCATGCTTATTCAAACATTTATATAATTAATAAACCGTAATGAACATACAATTAGCATAGAACTAATACAGAAAAAAGTAAAATAGCTTAATTTATTTTTTACAAAGCAAAGTGTGAATTTCTAAACTAAACATAATATAGCTAATTGACGTTTCTTAAATAATGATCAACAACGAGCTTAATTTAAAAAACCACTTAATTTACAAATGCAAAAAATTTATTATACTGAATTAAAATCATTCAAAAAAATATTAATTAAAATAAAATCGGGAAGATAGCAAATGTGATGTTGAAATCAATAATAAATATATCAAGAACCGTGTGCATTGGACTTTCGACGCGATAATGCCCCTGAACATTAAGAATTAGAGCGTTGGATGAACTTGTTGTACATTAAACAAGATTGTTCTAAAGATTTTATAGCAAATAAAAATGATAAAAACTAATTTAGGTAATTAAAAACAATAAATAATTGTTTGGCAATAAAAAAAATATTTTTATTTAACGTTTCATTTATTTAGTTTATTTAAGTCCGAACATTTTGGTTTACTCTGTCATGTTAAGGGAGAGTTTTTTATAAAAGTCATTTTTGCTTAATATAAAATTATTTCAAATGGTATTAATTTTAACCAATTTTTCTCATTTAAAAACACACAGGGGCAATTTATATGGGTAATTTAATTACAGTGTTTAAATAAATTGTTATTATAATCCGTAACCATTCGATCTTATTTTTTTAAATATAATTTTTTAGACATTTAAATATTAACACTATAGAAGCGACTAACCTCCGCATGTACTTTTTTTAATTATATTTTCCAAGTCGTTAGTCGTTGTTTTTGTCAAATTATTGTCATGCATTTAGTTTTAAATTCGAATTAATTGTTAAATGATCAATTTTTTCTATTTTTAGAATACCCATTTATATCGTTTAAAACCATAACTTAATTGATTGGCTTTACTAATTTAGAAACCAACATTGTAATTAAAAAAATAGATTTTTGGAGATGCATTTTAACAGAGCTTAAATATATCAGAAAATTAGCAAAAATTATTGCATTTACAAAAACAAAAACAATATAGTGATCACTGTCGAAATATTTTGTTTTTATTAGTAATTACATTTCCAACCGATTATTGTCCATTTTGTGAACAAATTTTCACATTATTTGTGTGCTCATCGCAGACACAAAGCCAACTCATTGATTTTTCGGATGGGGAGGGGCGGGGGGAAATCAAATAAAAAAATTTTAGGGAAAATGTCGATCTTTGGGGGTGGATTTTTTGTCAAAGAAAAAGTTTTTTTTAGGGGTGCATTTTTGTGGTAAAAATTTTTTTGATTTTTAAGGGCCCATTTTTCGTTTTTATTGCATTTCTTAAGAAATTTTCGGAAAAATGCCTAAAAATTGCATTTTTCTCATGAAACATGCCTAAAATATTGATTTATTATAAAAAATGGCGAAATATTGATTTATTCTCAAAAATGCCAAAATATTGATTTATATTGACTAAAAAGTCGCTCTAATTGTAAAATTTTTCGAAATGAATGCTATTTTTGGGCTTCTCTTATGATCCCTTATTCGCAAAAAAAAACATGTTAAAACTTGAAAATCCGCCCTCTAGTCATTGCCTCCAATAAATACAATCAATTTTTTTGGTTTTCGCGTCTCATTTTTTTACATTTTTGTTTAGTAAATGCAAAAAGGCCTAAAATAATACTAGATTATTACATATAAGCATATACCAGGTATGTGTTTAATTGGTTAGTTAATCGGTTTAGAAATCTAAACCGCTTAAATAACTGATTAAACATTACAAGTCCGACCGGGTTTTTTTCGAGCAAAACTTTTTGATTTGAAGCAACTTTTTTAGTCAATATCATTTTTCGGGGTCTTTGAGAATAATCATATTCAGCATTTTTCACCCATAATTTTTGGAATTTTTTTTATGATATTTTGATACAACCAAAACACAAAAAATGTTCATTTTAAAAGTGAAAAGGAAAACTAATAAAGATTCTCGATTAAAAATTTTCACGCATAAACCGATTAGATCTGCTCAGTTTTACATCCATATTTTGGCAATATTTTTGTTCGGATCCTAATTATAAAATATACCTAATTGATTGATCTATTCTTTTCAGGTTAAGAAATTTAATTTAATATGTGTGAATATTATAAATAAAATAAAATAAAAACAACAATAAATGCTTTTAAAAATGATAAGAACAAAATATCAATAAATATTAATAATAATTATTGAAAACTGCCAAAATAGTTTATTCGCCGACAGCAATAACTCCACTCGTCGTTAATGCTAGAATTTATTAAAAGGAAATCATTTTTATTCCCAGCCTAAATTCAATTTTACAAAAATAAAAAAATCAAGTAAATAAATTGAATAAACATAATTAATGATTTTAAAAATGTAAATTAATTATTTAGCTTTTTTACAATTTTATTATCAAATTCAAGAGGTTTGAATGTCAAGAGCTAAAGGCCGAACTGAAGAGTGCAAGCAGTTAAGTCTAATAATTCATAAATCATTAAAAATCCCTTAAGAGAAATTCGAATAAATACTATATACAATAAAAAATAAATTGGCGCTTTTGGAGAAATTTGAAAAGCCATAAATTTGCTTAAACTTATAGAAACCACTGATATTTTAATACGAGTCTTAGAATTAGTCCCTCAATCACATATTAAATAATGGTCCATGTCAGATTGAATAAGTTCTTGATTGGTCAATTAATGAAAGAATTTTTTACAAAAACAATAAAAAAAACATTTTACAAATTTAAACAAAAAAAATCCTTTCCGGAATATTCAAAATTTTCGAGTGCTGAACATATTAACTCGCGACTTTTGTCCAATTTTCATTTTGGAATCATAAACCTTGCATGGATTCAAGAAATTGTTAAAAATTTGGTAAATAATTGCGATCAAATAAACAGTATTAAAATGCAATTTGGAATACAATACGGTTCGTCAAAACTTTGCCCAAAATTGTTAAAAATAAGAATATTTGGCAGAAAAAGAATTATACAATACTCCAAAAAAAAAGTAATGAATGTGCATTAATATTTAAATTTTGAAAACAACTTGAGTTCACACAATATCGTTTGAATGATTGTTTAACACAAAAATCCCAGTTGCGATAGAAGGTATCAGTAATTAAGATAGAATTTGCAATGTTAATTTCAATAGTGCTATTAAAATCAACTTAAATAAATACATTACTGTCCGATTCGTAAAAGTAAAGTTCACCTTAAAAACTATTTATTGAAGTAAATGCAATTGAATTTGTTTTTGACAAAAAGCACTAAAACTGGCACAAACAAATATTGTCCAAGTCGTATCAAAAAAATATTTATTGATAAAGCTTTAGTAAATTCGACAGTTGTGGAAATTTAACTGAAAATACAATAGAAAATATGAAACTATAAATGCGCATGCTAAACAGCGAATAGTAACTAAACTATGTTAAAAAGAATTTACATTTTTTTTCAAAATAGAATAAAAAAAATCGTCATCAATATAAAAAACTACAATTATTGAAGTAGTTCAACAACAAAAATGAATAAAATTAAAGCCATAAAATTGAAAATTCGATTAATTGGTTTGATTTGTAGCGTACTATATATTATGTGTTTTTAAAGCGTAGAATCCAAAAATCATTCACGCCATTTACAAGTTGAGATGATATCACTTCATATAATAAATTTTCAAAATCCTTGAAAAATTGGTAAATTCTAACAATCGTTTCATATGACCATATAACAATAAAAGAAATGTACTTTTTTTTAAAAACAGAATTAGCAGTAAAAATTAAAGTCCGGACCCAAAACCAAAATTTTTGATTGGCCAAAAGTTTTTTGGGTTTAAATCCAACCTATTTTTGTACAATAGATGGGTATTAGCTTTCATTTACCGATTATGATGAATGTTATGAATTGATGTAATTTTATTCCAACAATAAAAAAATGTCTTAAAAACATAACACCCATTAAACGCAAGATGCGATAAAGTGTTTGAAACAGTAAAAAATTACGCCTGTAAAGATCGGTAAAATTTACCAATAGCAACTGCGGTTGGGGTAGTGGTGCCGCCCCCCCACCCCCCCCCCCCCCCCCGCCGGTCGCGTCATTCGTCTCACAGCAAGAGTATGCAATGAATGGATAAAGAAAAAGAGAGAAAGAGAGGGAAATCTCTGCTTCTCTATTACCCTCTCTTTTCTACTCTTTCTCTGATTCGCTTTGGAGTCTGCGGTCTCTACGCCAATCCATAAAATATGATGCCGGGCGTCATTTTTAGTCGCCGTTCGCCATTCATTCTTCAATTCAATCCATTTATTGATGCAAAGTTTGGTAAGCGTTCATCCAATTTCCTTGAATTGCGCCATATTTCTGTTTGTCTCCCTCCCTTTTATAGAAAATTAAGATTTTAAGTAGGAAAAAAGGTTGCTCAGGTTTATCTGACAATCCGATATAATGAGCTAAAATCTCAGATTGTATGTTCTTGACTTTACCAAATAATTTACTTTAATGTCCTAACCCAGGAAACTGTCTCGCCGACATAAATGAAATTTTTGAAAATCGATTTTCTTTATATGTTTGATCCTGGCCTGGTTTATTTGCGTGATAATTAAACGATAAAGTAAAGCAGTAAAATTAAAAATTGCAAACATGAAAATAAAAAGTTGTCTATGTCTATGATATTTATAATAACTCAACAAATAATTTTTTAAACCAAGCGAATACTAACATCAGGCTTGGCAAACTTAAATGACTTCTCAATATTGATTTAATATTAAATAAAAATTCTTGAGAAATCTAACCAATTTAAATAAAATTGCATAAAAATAAAAGCTGCACTAAAAAAGCTAACGTAGTACTGCTAATTTTTATAAAAATTTTAAACTTACAAGATTATTTCAACAATAACAGTATCGATTTTAGTACCAACGATTTTTAATCTGTACATAGCGATAAAATCTGAGAAAACGCAGTGAGTTGGAGATGCCGATAAGTCATTCAATAAAAATGCAATTAAAAATATATTAAAAAACTAATCATTTTAAATCATTCAAAAATATTTAAATAAAAACTTATAAGTACAAGTACCAAGAATAAGAGCAAGCAATACTATAACAATTGATATGTACTTAAAAATAGTTAAGTTCAAAAAAGTTCTAAAAAGTAATAGAAAATTTGAACATTTTGTATATTGGTAAACTTAAAATTACTGTTTAAATGTATTCAATTATTTTGTAAAACAAAAAAAAATTGAAATTTAAAAGATTAGGATTTTTGATGACTTAAAATTTTCAATTAACCCATAAATACATCCCTAAAAATAGACTTAATTTTTTAAAAAAATTTTGTTAATTAAATAAATAATAAATTCAACTGATTATCACACCAAGCAAAAATCGAGTTCCTTGAAAGAAGTCCAGTCCTTGAAGAAAGGTCGTCAGTTGCATAAACTGCATTTAAAAATAATGTACTTACTGATAGTGAATGCTTATAAGTAAAAAAAAATAGTTTGAAATTTGTTATATTACCTTGCTTAGCCTTGATCTGATAGGTTTTCGAAGCAGCCATCATTAGCTCTGATTTTAATTATGCTAATTTATTATTTGGATTAATTAAAAAAACCTTTTCAAAATACAGTAAAAATCAAATAAATGTAATAGCATTTGTAAAGTTAATTACAGGATTTAAATACGGCGCAGACGGATGGTCCAGAGTAAGCCCCCCAAAAAAACGAGTGAACGGAATATGATCAAAACAAGGCGCTTAAACTTCCAATTGTAAAATATTAAGCAATTGATAAATAATGGTGGATGTAATAACAAACAAAATAAGAAAAATTAAAGTACACAAAAGCATTTTAAATGTTGATCTTTTCATATAAACTTATGGCTTGGATAAAAAGCATTAATTCAAAAATAAACAAATAAATATAAACAACAGACACTATATTTGAATCGACTTCAAATTAAAAGCCGTTCACGACCTCTAATGGATACAATTTATTTCTTCAAATCATGAATATAAAAATTGAGATAAAGGACAAATATCAAAAACAATTTCATTTGCTCTCCAAGGATGAAATGACTAAAAGGCGCCGATCAATATTATGAAAAATGTAAAATAAATCGTCAATAAATTTAACAAATAAAAAAATGTATGATTTTCTAATGTTTTTATTATTCAAAATTAATTAACAAAATAGTCAATGCACCAAAGTTAAAATAAGTAAATGATAAAACGCCTTATAATTTGATAAACTTTGGCCTGGCTACTGCTCGAATGGCAGCGGCCATAGTAATGCAGTACGTGCAGATCTGCATGTTAGAGTCTTGGAAAAAATTGGCGCAATTTCGGGAGCTAAAGCTTGCACTTTGACATGATTAAATAAAAAACAGATAAAAATTTAAGAATAATTTACATATAAAAAAATTATCAAATTTATACGCAAATAAAAAAACAGTAAAATTAACAACTAATAGTAAAATCTTTACAAATTTAAATATTAATTTACAGAAATTAGATGCTATAGAGCCTCCGCACCAAATCAGGTCTCAATAAATCCTATTCATAATTTTTGCTTCCTACCTTTTAAATATAATTACTTCCAATTATATTGATATTTGAGAAATATTAATTCTTATTTTATATTTAATTATTATGCTTTCTTTATATTTAAAATTAAAATTTTCTTGCGTCACCATGGTTTTTGTGCTCTCTCATCCGATGCGAAGATTTCCTCTAGCATCTGAGAAATCAACATTTTTTAATAGATAAATTAATACATAATATATTGGTTTATAAATAAAGTATGGCGTCCCGTAATTATAATATGGTTTAAATAGTATTATATAACAATAATATACGTTATTAATATTGTGAAATTTTGTTTTAATAACATTCTTAGTTTTATGTTTTTCGTTAATCATCGATTTTATGTGCACATCTTTTAAATCGATCTATGTCGTTTGCATGAAAGAACCTCTATTATCTTCTACAATTTATTATTGCTTAAAGTTCCTGATATTGCACCTTATGTATTTATGAATCATTTTTTATTATCTATATGTTAATTTATTTTTTATTATAACCGATATAAGGAGAATAAAGATGTTAATAAATTTTAACGAAAATTCTTGCATTGAATTAGAAGAACAAAAATTATAATTCCGATTGACAACGGTTCAAAAATGAAAATTTAAACTGCATGTTTTCTTGAAATAGTTTCAATGGCAATTTTTATAAAATTATTTTTAATGATTAGCAAAGCATCTACCACAGAAACTTTTAAAATATAAAATAAAGTTAAAATATAAATTTTGAATATTTGAAAATTTAACCAAGATGCAAAATACAAGAATAATACAATATTTCCGGAATAGATACACGATTTATTCTAAACACTACAGTTTAATATTGTAAAGAAACCCCAATATGGGTAACAAAATGATTTGCCATATAAGAATAAAAATACAAAAGCACTAAAAAAGCGATCGTAAATTGAATCTGGCAAATTAATGCAAAATACAAAATAATGATTTTCTCTCAGTTTAAGTTTAAAACGTTTAAATATTCTTTATCTTTAAATAATAATTAAATAAATACATAGTTCCATTAAAAAAATAAGTGTTAATTTTGACAAAACTAAAGCGAGCAACACACCTCAAGTATTCATTCAACAAATGATAGATATTTCATTGGTTTGGCATGGTGCGCCTTAAAATTCAAAATAATTTTTTATATTATATATTATTCTCTTCCTCTCATCAAGCTGAGTCCCGACGCTCCCCCTGGGTTATGGCTGGAGAGGCGTTTGACCGTCTCACCCGACAATACGAGCGCCAGCGGCGTTGCGAACAACGTGCAATAGCACGAGAGCGTGCATTAGCAGAACGCGAACGTCGGCGCGTGGAACTCTATTAAAGTCGGTGGACGGCTAAGCCCGGGAACAGCCATCAACTATTGCATTCAGCCAATACGCTGTGAAATTAATTACTGCACGATGATAAAAATTATTATATATGAGCAACTTACAATATAACAATTATACCAAAAGTAATTTGGTTTTCAATGATACAATAAATAAGATGTCGAATAATTATAAATTGTGATAAATTTCTTGGAACCAAATTGGCGAATAATGATCATTTTTGTAAAAATTGAATAAAGTTATTAAAAAAATAAATACTCAAAAATTGTACCATTATGATGAGCATTTTTAAATAAATTAATAAACAGTTATCTAATTTATTTTTTGTTAAAGCTTTAATGAAACCGTGAAATTGGAAAAGTCGACAATACCAAAACGAATATTTGGTTCCGACATCCTAACAAATAAAATTGTATTTCCAAAATGAATAACTAAAATAAAAAGAACAAAAAACAAACGTTTGAGAACCTTAAAAAACATATTGAAAGAAACAATAACCAACCTACTCTCATCTTAAATAAATGTTGAACAATTTCAAGTACTAGGCATCATACTACAGCTTTAATTTATAAAAATTTGATAATTTAAAAAATCTTACTTTCCTCACTTTGGAAGAATAAAAAAAAGTGCATCAAATATCGAATTATTGAAAATCCATAAAGTTACTCAACTGCCAGTCAACAAAAATATATATGCATAATAATGAGTTATTTTATTAAATTTTTTAACAAATAACATAGAGTGCATAACATTAAAAACCAAGACAACGACTCCTCTCTACCGGACTCGGTTGGGACTTCGACTACGATTTAATAAAAATAATTATTAAAATCAAAATAAAACAATAGAAATAACCTAAAATCATTGCATTCTTTACCCTTTGCACACCGCTCTTCGCCCGAAGTACATATAACTTACGTGGTAGGAATGCCTTTGTTTTAAACCTTTCTGCAATATTTGGCTCCGCTGATTTTATAACAAACGCCTACAAAGAAATATTTAATATTATTCTGTAAATAATAATGTGATTATTACTTAACTAAAAACAAAATAATAGCAACGTTTAACTTAAAAGAAATATTTTAATAAAAATATTATATTTTATAAAATAAAAATAAATAAAATTTAGAGCAAAAATGGCTGTTAGCAATTTGGCAATCACTAGCCGCCCTCTCATCTGCATAATTGCAACACGGCGTGTTAACGTTTACTTCCCTGATGGCAAATTTGGTTACTTATGTGTTGACTTTAAATACATAAATTTAAAAAAAAATGTGAATTAAATACATATTAACAAAAGTATCTCATCTTACAAACCCTGGAAACCTAGATACAGAAGAAAACCTATTTTGGAGTTTCACGTCTAAAAAAGGCTCGAGCCTATTTCGGCATTTTTTCGAAAATTTCTTAAGAAAAAAAATGCAATAAAATTCGAATTTTTTAATTTTTCTTGCCAAAATCACTAATTTTAAAAATATGCAACAAGATACGAATTTTTCTTGTCAAGATCTTTGAAGAAAATGTTTATTTCTTTGCCCAAATGCATCCAATTAAATCAAACTTTTTTTAAGAAATATACCCTTGAAGATCAAAGTTTTTAAGCATTTTTAATATTTTGAAAAAAACCTCAATTTTCTTTAGAATGTTTTTAATTTCAAGAAATGATGTGAATACCTGATTGATAATTTTCCATGTAAAAAAACATTTCACTACCAAATTTTGAAGACATGCTTTTAGTGACTCCAGCTTACTCGAACTAAGAATTGGTGGAGTTTGGAGCTCTTTAAAAACCATGGATTTTTGCTGTTATTCTTCAAAACAAATTTTTAGTTTGTTTTATAAAAAATGTTAAGATTTGATTTGACCTTAAAGATTTTGCTTTTGGATAGAGAATTTTGTTTCTGAGCTATGTGCAAAAAATCAGGAAAATCTGTATATTAAAAAAAAATTTCCCACATACGAAGTGCGGCCAACTCGATTTTTATTGTAACTTCTTTTTTACACATTACAAAACGCCAAAGATTTATTATTACCAACAATTCATTCAAACATTAATTCGCCTTTATTAAACATTTTGTGCAATTTAAGTGCTCTTCGCCTCAAAAAAAAATTTAGAAGCATCCAGAATTTGCAAATGTTTTAACGAGGATTATTTAAAGCGCTTTACCTACTTCCTAATCACTTAAAACTATTTTAAATCAGTTTGATAATTTGTGCCGCGCACTTTTTTTGATTGATTAATCATTTTTGTGTACAAAAAACAAATTTAGTGGGTTTGAGTGATTTTGGCTTTGGGACGGACATATAATCCATAATTCCTATCTATTTTTACAACTAATGCTAATTTTATTCTTATATATTTGCAGTAATTTCTCATTATTTTTACTCAAAAATTTAAAATCTTTGCAAAAGCAAAAATAACTAAAATTATTACATACATATTAAATCTTTAACTATTAAGCCAAAATTGACGAGCAAACAATTAAAAAAAACATTTCTTGGTTGTTCAAGAAATTGATCGAAAAGGTCACTTAACACAATTAAGAACAACAATTAAAAGTCGATACGCTGAATTTTTGAGTTAAAAAATTGAAAATTAAATTCATCAAAGACGATTCTACATATGAATGTCTAAATAAAGCCTAGAATAAATAAAGCATTTTCTCAAATATTACATAAATTAATTCATTCTATGTTAATATAATTATATTAATACATTCCATAATATAAATTAATAAAAAGTTCGAATAAAGTACGGTAAATTTATGACATGATCTGCAGATGCGAGCTGCAACGAAACCACAGCGTGCCCTGCTTCGCGGAAAGCAGTGTTGCGACGTTCTTCCATGGCTGAAAAGAAAAAAGAAAAAAACAACTTAATCAAAATTTATAAAATATATTCTCAAATTATTAACTAAATAAAACAATAATACAAATATTTAACTGCAATTATTAAACCACAATTTTGCAATAATATTAATTCAAAAAGCATTAAATTATATCTTGATGGTGCCAATTGGCTTGGAGAAGTGCCAAGTCAGTCCCCCAGACATAAAATGGGTTGAAGTCCAAGAGTGTGTCTGCAAGAATCTGGCACATATATGCGTCTTTAATCTAAATTTAAAATAAACTTAATATATAAGATGAAAAATAAACATTAAATCATCAAAATTCCATCATGTTTATTATTTTTTAAACAAAAAAAACTAAAACTTTTAATCAAATATAGAATAACCTAACATTGAATTTAAATGACGATTTATTTGTTGATAATAGAGTGTATGCAAAATAATATTTGAAGGAATTTCTAATACTGACGGATTATTATGTGCCCAAAATGTCTTTAACAATATTTTATAATTGCAAAGCATGCGTAAATTTGAGAAACAAAAAACTAGTTATAAATAAATGTAAAAACCTAAACATCCAAATTGGAAGCAACAAAAAAATAAAGACAATTTATAAACGGAAATCAACGGCTAATACCTATTATGACGAGGAGATCAATAAAAATATTAAAATTACGCGAATAAATAAAAGCCTGACTTAACAAATAAATAAAAATCATATAAGCCTTATACAGGCAATTTTATATGAAATATGAACAAATTTTTTAAATCAATAAATTGTACTCAAATATTTATTGATTCTAATAAATAATCACATTTGTATAGAAGTAGCGCAATAAAGCTTAAAATGGTGTAATCTTTATTTAAAGAAATATATAGTTAACACAATTGTTACCAATGTTTAAAAAATATTTTGATTAATAATAATAAGTTTTAAAATATCAAATAGAATTTTTTTCATGAGTATACAGAGCTTTTATATTGTGGGCGTAGAGAAGGATGGTGGGATGGGCCAGATTGGTTGAAAGAAAAAAGGAATGGATGCATTAATTACGGAAAATTAAGAAATTAATGCGTCTACAAATTAAAATGGAGACACAAATAAAAAAGCAAAATTAATGCAAATTTTTACTAAAAATAAATTAATTATATGATCTGCTTAGCTAAACATAACCAATGTGAAGCTGCTCGGTAATTTTCATTAATAATATTAATATTTAATCGGTTTAGCTTTTTCTTAACCAATTAACTACCGGTCGAAACCAAAACGTTATATGTTTATATCAGGGTTCGGATCGGGTTAAGACAATTTCCAAGTACGAAATGTTGATATCCAAGTACATAACAGGCCAATTTTACGAAATCCAAGTACACTCAAAAATTTGTGACCCGAGACCAGTGCCGTATCTAATCTTGGATTTCGTTGTTGTGGGTCCGACGGCGCAACAGGCTCCGTTGGGAAAAAATTAAAATGCAGTAATTTTTTGAAGCTTTTTAGTAATAATGGGGAGGGCTCCGGCCGTCGGAAAATTTTCGAAAATTTTAATGAATCTTAAACAAAAATATGTTGGAAAATAGCAAACAAAAATAATCAAGATACAATGTTTTGAGTTTTGATAAAATGCCTATTTTCCTATTGAAAATTTTGAATATACACAATGCCAAACACGAATATTTCCTTTAAAACTCATAAACTTTTAAGCTCCGGCTGAATGGCTATTTTTAAGTACTTTCTTAAAAATAAGTACATTTTTAATTTTTAAGCACGAGTGTCCATTTCAAGCACTGTACTTGCCATTCAAGTACGAATTCAAACCCTGGTTTGGATGTACTAATTAGAACTCATTAGACATTTGCACTTTTTGGGGTTTATTTTTTACTTTTACTGAACAAAATAAAAAAATGAGAGTCAAAAATAAAGCAGGCGAAATGATCATTGATTAAATATTACAATGTTATTCAACCTAATGATTGCATACGCGGATATACCTTAACGAACAGCGTGCGGTCGTTAATTATACACATTAGGAAATTAAACCAATTCTTATTTAAACTGGGCACGCTGTTGTGCTTTGGTTGCACTCAAATACTTTAACTGTGTATACAAAATATTAAAACGATAAATATAAGTGGAAAAATTGTTAAACAATTAATAACATAACAAAATGCACAAATAAATCACTGAATTATTTTACAAATCCATTATTAAACAGTATAAGAATAAGAATAAACGAAAAGATGGAGATACTAGCTGTTCAAAAATTAGCTGGCGCCTTTATTGTTAACAGCTCTACGAAATTGGCAAAAAAGACAGCAGTGAGAGCGCATTTAAATGGTATTCAATTCGAATGAATTCTAATTGTGCGGCTTCGAATTAATATTAAACAAATAAAAACAAAACACAAAAAAAAAGAAAAGCTAAAACAAACCTCTGAGGATGTAAAGTCGATCGAGCACTTTTTCGTTCTCTTTGAATTTACGAATATAAAAAATTTAACATCCCCGCATCAAATTGAACATTTAATGAAAACTTGTTTGACTACGCGGTTCTAAAGCTGAAACATCATCTGCCAAGTAACTCAAGAAATAAGAACGCAGCAATATAATATAAGAAAAGAAATTTAACAAATGCTTTGTTAGAATATTTGTTAATATAATTAAAAGATCTAATACGCTACCGATAAGTTATGGAAATTTCCTTCCCTATGCTTTAATTCAAGAAAATTATGGATATTGGAATGTTACTATATTTTCTTGAAAACAGTTTATTTTAAGAAAAACAAATATCTAAAATTTATTTTATTCCATTTAAATTTATTAAAAGTCGAATTAATTTGTAGAATTTATGTTGCCCATGGGACAAGTTGAATTTCGACACAAAACTAGAAACGAAACAAAATGTAACTTAACATTTGAAATAAATAAAAAAATTTCATTTAGATTATTGTGCAAGATTAAAATCAATTTTTTTCAAATAATGATAAGCGAAATACCAAGATTTTAAAAGGTACTCAGATTTCCAAAGAAAATTTTTCTTAAAAAATTCATCAACTAAAAGCATAATTAAACCAAAAAAACGCATTTACAAGATTAAATATTTTAAATTAAAAATCTTAAATTTAAACTCAAATTAAATGCAAAATAACCATATCTAAAAAACAAAATGTACAAAATATTATAATTTAATAAGCGGATCAACGATCCTATTCGGTCCTAAAAATACCTTCTTCGATCCTAAAATATTACCGGTCCTATTTCGGGTATTTGAAGATTTTTGGAGCCTATTTTGGCATTTTTGGCGACATTTTTAAACTTTTGTGCCTATTTCGACCTTTAACAAAAAATTTTATAAAATAAAATTTGAATTTTTCTTGCTAAGATCACTAATTTAAATAAAATTCGAATTTTTTTGTCAGGATCCTTCATAGAGTTTCATGCTAGGCGCCTTTTTGCAATTTTCTTTCCTAAAAGTAGCAGCCCTACTGATTGATAATTTTACCATATAAAAATCAATTTTTAATTATTTTTACAGCCATTTTTTAATCCTATTTTTGCACTTTTTTGCACCTATTTAGGATCTATTTTGAGATTTTTTGATCCTAAAATCCCTGTTAATAAGCAATTAGCATAAATTGAACTACAAAAATAGTCAACAATTGCAAATTCTATCTGAATTTTACATTTGAAAATTTTTCTATCTCTACATTCGTCTTTTCTAAAGATTTTTAGGGAATCAAAATAAAAAATTTATTTTTAAAATTAAAATTCTAATATTTGCAATTATAAATTTTTATGAAGACAAAAGTTGTTAAGCCAAAACACGGGAAGACAATATAACATTGTTGCTGAAGCCACAAAAAAAGAAAAGTCAAATTAAAGTAAAAAAATTGTATAAAAATAATAAAAAAATATAATTCTTCATCTTTATAAGTTTAAATGCACTAGCAATGAAAATTATTGAAAAAAATTTCAATTGACAAAATAAAGAGCTGTTTAAAAAAATAAATAATATTTACTTCACGCGCGTTAAAGTGTTTTATAATTAAAATAAATTTTTATTAAAAAAATATAAATCCTTCGATGTCAAATGCCGAACTACCAAATGTCATACGCTGTACGGAAGCAAAGCAAGTAAAGAAACCGGGCCAGAAATATGTTGATAATAAAATAATGCAAATCAAGTACCTTTAATCTATATAGAACAATAAAATTAAAAATGTAGAGTTTGAATAAATTTATTAATTATTTACTAATAAAATTTTAATTCTCTATCCAATCAATAAAAATTTTACAATAAACTGTAAAGGTATAAAAATCTGTCCAATAAGCTCGACAAAACATAAAGCAGTATTCTAATTATTATTATTTGCTAAAGTTTACATTTAAATGATAAAAAATTGTTATGTTAAATGATAAAAGCTTTATTAAAAAATTAAAACTTTTTAAATACGATTAAAAAGTGAAAAAATTAATTTTAAAGTAATAACGAAAATCGATTATTAAAACCCTATCAATAAGGGTGGGTGTTTATATAAATGTTATTTTCTAAAAATAAATATAAACGTAAATATTATCATACTGTAATAAATCCCATCAATGACATAACCCGCCCACCGGAGCAGAAAAGGGTGAGCGTCAGAGATGCGCATACCCTGCCGTGTGCCTAAATATAACCAAAAATAATAAAACGAAAGAACAGGTTCTAATATTTCTTAATTTAACTTGACACAAAACCTCAATAAAAACTAGAATTATAAAATATGCGGAAAGTCGTTCTTTGATAGACTATAAAATTGTGTATATTTTATTCAACTGAATAAAAGGTGTGAAATTAAATCACATTTTTTAAATTAAAATCCATTTAAAATGAAAATCGCACAAATTTAGAAAACGACTTTTCGACATCATCTTGCACACATTTTATCGAAAATCGCATCCCAGCTCTCAGCGGCACAAATCGCCACTTTCGCAGCTGTACATGCGAGAATGTCAGCACAACATTCAAATTTTATTAATCGGATAACCCAAAATAGAGGCACCGGAGGGCAACCGCCCACGTCTTCAAAAGGGAATGATTAATAAATTATAATATCAAAATTCAATAGCATTTATACTAAAAGCAACAGCTTGAACATTACATGAATTAATCTTTAACACATTAATTATTCATTAAATAATGGAAAAGTTTACTATATATAAAAAAAGCAAAAAAAATTTTTAATTTAAATTTAAAATATATAATGCTTGAAATTAAATATTATAATAACAAATCTACAAAAATTCAAAAAATATACAACTGCAAATAAATAAATTGTTAAAAATTTAAAATTCTCACATTTATAACATACAAAGTGAAACTCGCCGAAAGCGATAACTTGTCGAATGTAACCGGAAAAGAAGATACCAAAAATTATGTAAAATAAAATATTTAAAAAAATAGATAATCGATAAATACGATAATAAAAATTAATTGATAAAATCAAAATCAATTGGAATTAAATAATATTAAGCAGATTGTATTGATTAAGGTAGCTCCCAAAATGGAGACCCTGACAGGGACGCAACGCACCGTAATTTTAATTTTAAAAAGTAGATAAAAAACATTCTCCAAAGCTTACAAACAAGAAATTTTGCCAAACAACAAATTAAAATTTGCGTAAAATTAAAATAAATTAATTATTAAACAAACACACATTTACAATTTTTTGAAATTTGTAAATATTTTTCAAAATGCTCTTAAAAATGTATTAATAAATAAAAAATAATATAAAAAACATTATAATTCCAAATAAATTACAATAATGATAACTGCATACCATTATTTTCTATACATTGCTTTAGTCCTCAAGTGCAACCTACTGAGCCAAGTTTCCTGTGGTCAACGCCAAATTATTGCTAAGTAAATAAAAGCTAGTCGCCATTGCTAAAATTTTAGTCTTTTTAGATTATATTTAAATCGTATCTTAAATAATTTTATACAAATATCTTTATATTTCTGTTCAAAATTCATGAAATATTCAAATAAAAAGTTCAGTCTTTTAATATGAGTTTATTAAAAATTTTATAAAGTAAAATAACAATTTAATTTTTTTAAATTTCAACTTAAAATGATTTAATTTCTGTAACTTTTATTTGTTAAAGAATTAATAACATTCGTGTTATGACACAATAATAAACATTTAACAAAAACTTTACGTTACTTGGCGACCCTGACAGGGACGCAACGCACCGTACTTTTAATTTTAAAAAGTAGATTATTTAAAAAACATTCTTCAAAGCTTACAAACAAGAAATTTTGCCACAACAAATTAAAATTTGCGTAAAATTAAAATAATTTTATTATTAAACAAACACACATTTACAATTTTGTTTAAATTTGTAAATATTTTTCAAATGCTATATTAGACAAAGGTTTTTTTGCAAAATAATAATGAACAATTAGTTAAAGACGTTTTAATTATAATTATAAATTATATATCTTTTAAAATTGGCTTAACATAACAAAAAAAAATAAAATAAAACTCATGAAAACACTATCATATCAATTTTATACATGCCCCATGCTGTGATTATGACGGAATCTGATTCAACACCGAAGAATTTAAAGTAAATATTTTATAAAAAGGAATAAACAAGAAGGTTTGTAACGCGTTTATTCGTTAATCTATCATTTGTAATGTATCATCAAAATAAAAGACAAATAGATAATAAAATACTATCAATCGGCGAGATACAAAAACTTATCGAACCAACTCAAATGAAACCGATGATGGACCCCATCAGTAATTAAGATAGAATTTATAAAGTTAATTTTGCTAGTGCTATTAAAAACAAAAAATATATCTATTCTGTCTATCGTAGATGATAAGTTACCGTTGAACTATACTTGCGATTTAATATAATTGTGACAAAAAGCACTAAAATTGACATGTCGTTTAGGGTTGATGAGACAACGCCATAATAAAAAACAAAGATGAGTTAAATGAACTTTATATGATAAAAATGGCAAAAGAGCAAAAAAATTTTTAAATAAAACCTTATAATTAATGTTTAAATAAATTTATGATAAAAAATCACTCAGTATAAATAAATATTCATCTTTGTCGTATAGACCAATTTAATAAAAAATTGAACTTTCTTAATGTGCTTAATTATAAAGGACATTATTACCAAATAATCATAATAATATCGTTGGAAAACCTAACTACCCTTTTTGGCAACAATTTCTCATGTCATCAGAACACCTCGAACCTAAAGAATCTCTTTTCCACGCGGCACAATTTCCAACAAAAAAATGAAATCAAATAAAAAGTCCCGATGCTTGGACAAACCGATAGATCAGTCAGCTCAAGACCGGCTGGCACAAAGATCACATCAATCCAATTTTATTTCCACGTTTTTAGCCTTTAATTTGGTGGGGTTTTAGTCAAGAAAATTCGGACCTATTATAATGTAACACCTAAAATTATTTAGTCTTATTAGCTAAGAAACCCTAATTATTTAATTTTGATTAAAAAATATGCACAAATGTTAACAAAAAACGTATTCACATTTTTGCAAATAATTGATCTGAAAAACAATTAAAAATTAATGTTTTAATGCAATAATAATTTAAATAAGCCGAAGGGGCTTTAAAATTAATACCAACAAAAATTTCAAGAAAAAAAAATAATAATAAAATAGAAAACTACATTAAGCAATACGATTGCACTATCGAGAATTTACTTCTATATTAATGCAAAAAAGTTAAAAATAATAAAGCCACCTTTCAACTTTAGCCTTAAAACATGAACATATATTATTGGAACAACAAATATCTGAGTTCCGCTTCATGGGCCAAATTTTAAGTTTATCTTAACAAAAAAATCTGCATAAAAATGTTTATCTAATAAAATTGTAATAAATATGACTAATTAAGAAAATATGTGATAAAGGATTACCAGCCAGTGCTGAAACAAACACTCAAAAGTTTAAAAACCAAAGCTGTTTTGTGGGAGATGAGGACGGCGTGTCGTCTTTGAAAGAAAACAACGTGTGGTACAGGCACTGAATTTTGCTTCGCGGCCGAATGTACCGTCATCCAAAACGGTAGAAATCCCGAACATTTTGTTGCGGGATCCGCGGGGGATTGAAAAAATTAATATCAAAACTTGGCTTTAGACAAATTAATCTTTTTTAGAATTATATATTATTACCAAATTCTCATGAATATATTACAATACTAGTAAAAAAGTTTAACAGTATATTAAAATAATGATATCGCTAAAATCTGTCGAATGGTGAGAATTTTAAATAAATCTATTTAGTACAAAATTGATTTAATTCGCAATCAACCAAGGCATCATACTACAGCTTTAATTTATAAAAAATTGATTATTTAAAAAATCTTACTTTCCTCACTTTGGAAGAATAAAAGTGCATCAAATATCAAATAATATTCATAATCCGAAAATATTAAAAAAAATTAGATACACAATTAAAGATTTAAAAATGAACGGGCTGATAATATTTTGTTGCGTTGATTCCAAGTTAAATACCTTAATTAAAACCCAAAATTATAAAAAATCAAAAGAAATCTTATTGAAAATCCACAAAGTTTATTAAACTGCTAGTCAACAAAAATATATATTCATAAATAATGAGTAATTTTATTAAATTTATTAACCAATAATATAGATTGCATAACATTAAAAACTACGACAATGACTTCGTTCTACCGGACTGGGCCTGGGGCTTTGACTACGATTTAATAAAAATAATTATTAAAATCAAAATAAAACAATACAAAAACCTAAAATTATTGCATTCTTTACCCTTTGCACACCGCTCTGCGGCCGAGGTACATGTAACTTACGTAAACGCCTACAAAAAAATATTTAATATTTATTCTGGAAAATAATAATGTGATTATTACATAACTAATAAACAAAAAAAAAGATAGCAACGTTTTAACACGGCGTGTTAACGTTTACTTCCCTGATGGCCAACACATGGTTACTTATGTCTTGGCTTTCGAATACATAATTTTTAAAATGAATTTATGACTTTAATCAAAAACTAAATTTATAAATAAATAATTGTAATTAAAAGAATGTTTCAAATTATAAATTTAAAAAAAACAGCTGGTAACAAATCAATAAACCCCAAAAAAAGATATGATAACGCGCATTAGAATCAAATCAGAAAAAAACTTGAATACAAATTTTACGCTAAATATTAAAACAACCAACAAAAAAAACATAAAGTCCATTTAAATTTTAATAATAAATTTAATACTAAAAGAAACCAAGTTTTCAGGTAAAGAAAAAAATAATGAATAAAAAACAGTTAAATATGAATATAACATTGAATTTGAAACCATTAATCCGTTACAAATGTTTTCAAGTGTAAAAACTTTTTTTAATGCAAAAACTAAATAAGTTATATAAATAATATCATTAAAAAGTTTAAAATATTGCAGAAAAGAAACAAAGCTAGAATATTTATTGTTCGTTAAACCAATGAAGACAAAAAAATAATATAAAATTTACTCTGAAATTTGCTTATGCTTGTTTCACATTGTCGAAGTTGCATACACACTGAAGTAAGCAAAATTTTTTGAAGAGGATTTTTTTTTATTAGAAAGTTTGGTAAATATTAATTATTTATTTTTATTTATTTAAGCGTGTTTTAGTTCACTTTTTAAATTTTCTCAGCCTTTTTCTATCGAGGCATAAAAATGTTCCCAATAATCATTTTATCTGTTTGTTGCTCAGTTTTCATGAAAGCAATGCGTTCATAAAACTTTAATTTTTAAGAAACAAACTATCTCCATTGATAAATAAATAACATCTATCGCTAACGTTTTTACTTCACCTTTAATTGTTTGAATATAATTTGTTTTGTAAAGGTAAATTGGCATATTTTTTAGCTTAAAAGGTTATTTATATTAGTTTAGTCATTTGTTGGCATTTCTTTTTTATGCTCAAGTTTTATTTTCTTAACAAAAAGTTTCCTGGTCCGGTGCTCTCCCATTCCCAAAAGTAACCGTATTTTTAATGTTGGTTGCAAAACTTTCAACAAATTGAGTTAAAAATTCAAAAGCCCGTAAGTTTTAAAAAATATTGCTGTAAGTTTATTTGAACAAAAAATTTTAATAAAAAAATAAATAATACACCCAAATACTAGTTAAACAAAAGTTCATATAACAAATAATTAAAGGAGTAAATTAAACAATAAAAAAACTTTTAATACAATAGTACACCCATCTATCAAATTAGAAAACTGTTCTTTATACCGTATCTTTATTTTTAATAAATTGCATAGCAAGCACATTTCGCTTCCTGAAAAAGTCACTTTCTTCTGGTGCCGTGCATACGCGCTTTGCCAATTTGTAGACAAGGCATATGTTGCGCTTTAAACATTTTGAATTTTATTCATTGAACGATGCGCTGGACCGCGTTCGCGTCGACAGTTAACAAATTATTTTGTATAAATGCCAAAAATTTTTAAAAACTGACTACAAGAGCGTTTAAAAAAACAAATTTAAATAATAATAAAATGCAATGTACAATGACAAATGTTGATAATATTTTTTAATAATAATATTAAAATATTATGAAAAATAAAATGGATATTTTTCCTCAAAAATTGTAAAATAAAGCAATCTGTGTGCAGGGTCGCCAAGTCTGTGTAGATTTTATTTTTAGTTTCCAATATTGCATAAGACTTTTTTAACAAAAAAAAAAAATTAAACATTAACTATTAAATTAAAACGTAAAAGCAAAAATCGCATATAAATTTTAAACTATAAACGTTGACAGCAATTTTTTGTCTTGCAATTAAAAAGCTGGCACTTTGCAACGAAAATTCAGAAAAACGCGGCACGGCGGTCCAAGATGGCCAAAGCAGGATCGGAGTCAGAATATAACATTAAAGCCTAAAACAATTCGACAGTACATTAAATTTTAAATAGAATATAACAAAAATATTTTAATTAATTTATTAGATTTACAGATTTATAAACACACGCCATAAGCCGTGCATATCCAACTACAATAGTTTATTATATATTGAAAAAATTATGTGTGAAGGAAAAATAAAACTCACCCCACTAATTAAATGACATTTAATTTATATTACATTTTTTTATAAAAAGGATATAATTTTACACCTAAATAGCCGGAAATCTTCAAAAGAAAAGGTCATAGTTATAAATAATTTGATGCATTTTTATAAATTTATTTGTTAAGAATCCTAATCAAACATAAATTCAACTCCAAAATAAGATTGAGGACAATATTAATTATTTATACAACCCAACTTGATAAATCATAACTTTTCTTTAAACGGCCATATATTTTGCTAAACAATTTATATCATTTCTCCTTAACTCTTTAATATATTTGATGATTATTGCATTCCTTTTTTTTTTGTTTTGTAGTTGATGCCAATATGTTTTTAAATTATCTGGCATTGTGGCTTTTGCCTTAAAATCAAATGTTGTAAAAAAACATGTTTAGATATAAATTTTTCAATATAATTCGACAATTTCAACAGGATAATTTAATCATAATAAAAAGATTCAATCTAAACAAACAACTACTAGTTAGATGTTTACCAAGTAATATCTATGTATCCCAATTAGAGCCCGGACTTGAGCTTCGAGCGAGACTCGAGACGAGATTCTCGAAAAAATCTCGGATCTCGAAAAATCTCGTGAAGCTCATTTTAGTCGAGACGAGATGTCGAGACGAGATTCTCGAAAAATCTCGGATCTCGAAAAATCTCGAGCCGGAACAGTCGAGATTCGAGATTTTTGATTAAAATTTTTTTGCCATCATTTTATTTATCGAAAAAATAAATTTAACTAATCGCAAGGAGAAAAAGTTTAATTCAGTAATGATAGTTGACCATGGGGAGTGCTCTTTTTAAAAAAATCACCATCTCTGCTTTTCTTGGTTTAATGCTCATCCTTCTGTATGTGAACACATCACGAGCTGTGGAGAAAGCCTGTTCACTGCAGACGCTTGTGGCTGGTGCTGAAAGAAAACGAGCAGCTGCCTTGGATAGCAATGGAAGTTTTGCAGCGTTATTTTTCCAAAAAATCATTGGATCGGAGTCGATCTGCTCTCGCACCATTGTTAAGTATTCTGTGAATTCTTTACGCAAATCCGGCTGAGTTTGAGAAGACGTGCCTCAATGCATTTTTTACAAAAATCGGCAATCTTTGTTAAGAAAAGCACTGTTTTTATAAAAAAATTTTGGAGTCGAGATCGAGAATCTCGAGCTTCTTTCGAGCGAGACTCGAGACGAGATTCTCGAAAAAATCTCGGATCTCGAAAAATCTCGAAAATTCAGTTTTATTCGAGACGAGATGTCGAGACGAGATTTCTCGAGAATATCGTCGAGATTTTTCGAGATTTCGAGACGAGATCTCGTCTCGACCGGGCTCTAATCCCAATTACATGATGTAAACTAATAGAATAATAAAATAATTTTGCACAATCAAAATAAAAATGGCTTTATTCAAATGTTACATGAAAAGTTAAATTGTAAAACTGATAATAATTAATAATAACTTATGCGGCTTAAGAAAACGATTTAACATAAAAATTAATTACGTATTTGCTTAAATTTATAAAATAAAAAAAGAAAACACAGTAAATTGATTTTGACGAGCGGAGGGGTGAGGGAGCGTTTGAAATGAAAATTGCTGTCAACTTTTATTTTATAAAATTTCCTTAAGTTTTACTTAATTCACTTAAATAGAATGTAAAGTGTTTTATTAAAAACAATCCTTTTTTGATTTTCTCAGAAAGGCTTTCTGGACTAATCCCATGGGGCATGGGACCAATTCAATTAATTTGGGCTTTTTTCGAATTTTCTTGCCAAGATCACTAATTTTTTCAAAAATTTTCATAAAAAATACAATAAATTTGAATTTTTTATGTCAATCATAGAATTTCTGCCTTTAAATGGGAGGTGGCAACAGATCGCCTCCCCTCACCTCTTTTGTTTCTGGGCCCTGTGATCACAACATTAACCGATTTTTTTTCAATATAAAATTGGAAAAGAATAAGTTAGAATATTGCAATTAAATTTCATTTCAGTGCTAAACGATTTTATTTGTCTTTTTAATTGTCATCAAGTTTCGGCGGCACGCAACATTAGAAAAAGTGCACTGTTACTGTATATACATAACTCACTAAATGATGCAATTTATTAGCATACATTTGCATTAGCCAACCATCATTTAATTAATTTTTTTTATATTAACACGCACAAAATGTATGGCAAATAAATTGTGAGTGTTTCATAAAGGAAATTTTTTTTGCATTAATTAGTCTGGTTTATTATCATTTCAATAATTCAAAATATCTTTAGGTTATTTTATTCAAAAAATNNNNANANNNNTTNTTTNATANANTATAAAANTGTGTANNATTNTANTNAANTNANNAAAANNTGNNAAANTAANTNACATTTTTAAATTNAAATNNAATTAAAATGNAAATCGCANNNNTTTANAAACNACNTTTCGACATNANNNNTCTTNCACANATTTTATCAAAAATCGCAT